>LIEC01012497.1:193123-226761 GCA_001925005.1 Drosera capensis | reverse complement strand
ATGAGCTTAATGGAAGAATTAAAATACATTCTAAGACTTTGGGTACAATCGTTGGAAAATGGCATTTTCGTAAATCAATCTAAGTACCTAAAGAACACAATTAAAAAGTATGGATTAGAAAATACAAGCCATATGAAGACTCCTATGAGCACATCAATAAAAATAGATAGGATGAAAGTGGGAAGAAAATAAGTCAGACAATGTATAGAGGAATAATAGGCTCATTATTATACCTTATTGCTAGCTGACCAGACATCAAATACTCAGTCTGCGTATGTGCTAGGTATCAATTTGATCTCATGAAATCCCATTACAATGCAGTAAAGAGAATCCTGAGATATTTTAAAGAAACTCCAAATCTTAGTGTATGGCATTCTAGAAAATCAGATTTTAACCTAGCAGTGTTGTAAGGTGCAAGATATAACCTAGAGGGGGTGAATAGGTTAATTCAAATTTTATCAATTTTATGCAGTGGACTATGAGTTTTTAGACCACTGTTCTATGCAGACTACTTTGGCAGTCTACAGCTAACTGCTCAAGGTCTACCGTAGAGATTACAATTCTTGGAATTTCTCTCTATTTGGCTGTAAGGGTTGATTTCTAATACTTCTAAATATCAAGCTAAACAACTTGGAGAAAAGATAAAGACCTACGATCTTCAAACAGATTCAAAAATCTGAACTCTACTGTAGAGTGTGTTCTTCATGTAGACTAGTGAACTCTGCTTTTCATAATTCTGTTCTCTTGATTAATCTGTGAACGTTTGATTACTTTTGTATGCTTGCCTTTCAATCCTTATTCAACAACATTCTTTAAGGAGCTTCATTGGTTTCCTTTTATAGGCTTAGGAAATGAACCTACTATAGCTTAACATTGTTTCTAATACTGACATCTTGCCACTCGTGTCCCCCACCATCTTGTTTTTGATTCTGGCACTCCACTATCTCCAGAATTGATACCGTTGTTTCTTTAAATCAAATCTTCCTTTGAGTGACTCAAGACCTCTAACCTCACCATCAGCAACGACCTCTATTACACCCAGTTTACTACACCTTAATCTGCATACTGTACTGTGAGACCTCATTTGCAGCAATCCCTGCTACAACCTTGTCTGCACCCAGTTCTGTTGCACATTGTCTGCACCTAGTCGTTGTCTGCAAGCTCAGTTCCTAGACCCTAAAGACTATGAAATTCTTTTGTTGGTCATCAATACCTTAGTTGTTTATCCAAAGCCCTCTGTAGTAGTCTGTATCTGGTGGCTCATATGATCTTCATCATCTATAAACGTCTGCTCTCTAGTATCCAATCTAGACTACAACTACCTACTTGACCTCTAGTCTAAACAACCTAATTGCATTATGATTAATATATCTAAGATTTGTTACATCAATTTCTATATAACTGGAAGGATTGCACATTCTTATCAATCTCCCCCTAAATTGATGCTAACAAAAACTCCTATATAAAACAACAAGTTTACTAATTTTTCTTGTACTTAAGAATTTCATTTTTTTTCGTTTTACAAACCGAAAACATACAGAAATTGAAAGAAAGAGCAGTAGAGATTTTAAACTTACCTTTGATGCTCCTTTCCTTTTCTGCGCTTGTGCCTGTGTTCTTCCTCTGATTCATTTCTACATCATTTGAGTTCATCATGAGACTGTTCTTGATGATGTCTGTGTCTTTTAGCAGACCTTACCTTGTTAGAGGAATATCTCCTCTTGGTTACAGAAGACTTCTCCCCCTGAGTCTCAGTGGGGGTCTTCTGCTACTCTACAGCAGGAGTCCTTTGTGCTTCTTCTACAGCTTACCTCTCCCCCTTTTTGTTTGCATTCAATGGCAGTCTGCACAGTCTGAAGTTCAGAGAAGATGTTCTTCTGAACTACTTCAAGCTTGGTTTCAAGGAGTCCAAAATTGGTGTGATTGATGCGCAGGGTTTCATCAAGCTGTTGCCTTGTTGTTTGTAGTTCCTTTTGATTGATTTACAATTCCTTTGCCATTCTTCTGAGATCTGCTTTATTTTGGCTTTTGAATTTATTGAGATTTGAGGAGCTCAACCTATATTGTTGGAGATTTAGGGCATTTTCTCTCTATATTTGATCAAGAATCCCTGCTGTTAGCTTGTCAAGAGATGTGCGAAGTTCCTCAAAGCCCTGAGTTCAGATTTCTCTTTCATGTTCAAACTCCTCTGCTATCAGCTGTAGAGTGTCAAGTAACTCATGTAGGGTATCTCTGTTCCATTCGTGCATGTTGTAGAGTTCTTGGTCCAATTTTCCGAGTCTATAGTCTATAGTATCCTCTGAACTGGAGGAGGGTAGTCTTTATACAGATGTCCTTGGTTGTACTGAGAGAATTCGAACATCATCATCGAATCTGGCCTTCATAGTTTGCACAATATAGAAGGAGGGGTTGTCTGGTCTGTAGAGGCACTGATGCTTGGCATGCCTTTTGCAACTTTTATGAAGGGTGGATTTGCTTGTGTTTATATCTTTCAAAGGAGGAAGGTGTATAAAACAATAGATTAGACAACTTTTGTAGGGCTAGATGAGTTAGGATGGATTGTTTTGCCCCGTCTATATTCTTTTCCTCAGCTACAGTGTGAGGTATCATTAGATCCCATCCTGCTGTTGATGTGGCTATCATTAGCTCTTCTACCGTAGGGAATTCTTCTTCATGTTCTTCATGAGTTTATTCCTCTGCTGTAAACTTAGAAAGTATCTCAGGTGGTGCTTCAATAGCGCCTTCAGCTGCAGGTTGGTCAAGCTCCGTGGGTTCATGAACCTCAGCTGCTTGATCTTCAGTTGCCAGAGCTATCACTACTTGTGTCTCTACAATAGATTCTTCTGTTCCATAGCCTTCTTCTTGAAATTCAGTAGGAGCTTGTAATTCCTCTTCTGCAGGTTCCTCAGTTGGAATAGTCTGTTTCTGGACACCTTCCTTTGTAACCAGATCGATGATATCATCATCATCATCATGTGCATCAGGCTATGGTTGGCCATCTCCATCATTCCTATCATCACCTAATGGTTGATATTCTCCCAAGTCATGTCTTGAGAGAAAATCATATATTTCTTCTACTATAGTAAGTACATGCTTTGTTAAGAGCTTCTTGAGCTAAGTTTCACTTATGGGGTTGTTCACAAACTCAATTGGCCTGAGTATTGCATGTCTTAGACTGGTTGGCTTCAAGGTGGAGTCCTTGAATTCCACAGCGCCATTTAGGAGAATGTAGCCTACTTAGGTCTCGTTGACCTGCTAGCAATCTTCTTCTGTAGTTGAGCTAGTGTAACAGCCGCTGCTTCTGTCATCATGTCGGATTCTCCAATTAAAGTATGAGATCCATCTGGATTGACTCTACAAAGAGTCTTGGGGCCTGAAGGGACCAATATTGGTATGGAGGATCTTGTTTGTCTTCCAGTCCTTACTGGCCTCTTTATAGGGAGCTTATGTTGATCCACAAACTCCTGAATCATGTATTCTTTTTTTTTTTTCTTTCAACTGCTGTTCAGGTTGCTTCTTCTCTTTAAGCAATGAAGAGGTTGTTCTTGCTATTCTGGTTCTGAGAAGTTGAGCTTTTTTTTCTATGTTTTGCACTGTCTGCATAACTGCATCTATGACTTTCTCTAGAGAAGGTCTTACTTGTGTTGTTGTGGCAGTTGTCCAGACCACTATAGCAGTGGAAGGTTGCTCTTCTGCAATTGCAGCGGTGTCTATTCCGCTGCTTGTGAATGGAATGAATGCAGTGTGATAGGAATATGCAATCCCTCCAATTCTATAAAAATTGATATAACAAAACTAAGATGTATTAATCATAATGTAGTTAGGTTGTTTAGGCTAGAAGTCAAGTAGGTAGTTGCAGTCTAGGTCGGAGGCTGGAGAGCAGACGGCTGTAGATGATGAAGATCAGATGAGCCACTAGATGAAGACTACCACAGAGAGCTTTGGATAAAAAACTAAGGCATTGATAAACAACGAAAGAACTTCAAAGTCTTCAGGATCTAGGAACTGAGCTTGCAGACGAAGATCAACACAGAATGCATCAATGTGTAGCAGATCTGGGTGCAAACGAGGTTGTGGTAGGGACTGGTGAAGACAAGGTCTCATAATACAGAATGCGAACTAAGGTGTAGCAGACTCGGTGCAGCAGAGGTGGTTGTTGATGGTGGGGTCAAAGGTCTGGAGTCAGTCAAACGAAGATTTGAGTTAATGCAGCAACGACACAAATTCTGGAGATAGTGGCCTACCAACATTAAAAAAAAAAGAGATGGTGGGGACACGAGTGACGAGATGTCAGCATCAGAAATAGTGTCATGCTGTAGTAGGTTGGTTTCCTAAGCCTATAAAAGGAAACCAATTAAGCTCCTTGAAAAATGTTGTTGAATAAGGATTGAAAGGCAAGCGTGCAAAAGTAATCAACATTCAAAGATTACTCAAGAGAACTTAATTATGAAAACAAGAGTTCACTAGTCCATAAGAAGAACACTATCTGCAACAGAGTTCAGATTGCCGAATCTACGTGAAGATTGTGGGTCTTTATCTTTTATGCAAGTTGTCAAGCTTGTAAAAAGAAGTTATCTTGTAAGCTAAAAATAAGAAGATAGTAATACTCACTTCTTACCTTGACTACACTAATCACCAAGGGAAGCCTTGACTAAGCTCTTGTTTATCAATTGATAACAAGTTTCTGAACCAGTATAAATACTATGTCTCTTTATTTACTCTCATTAGTTGATATTTAGAACTGTTACAAATCAACCTTCACAGCCAAACAGAGACAAATTCCAAGAATTAGAATATCTGCAGTAGACCCCAAACTGTTAGCTACAGACTACTCATGTAGTCTGCATAGAACAGTGGTCTACAAAATCTTAATCTGCTGCATAAAATTGTTAAAATTTGAATGAACCTATTCACCCCCTCAAGGATATATCTTGGATCTTACACAGTGGTTGTTGGCTCTACTGCAGTTGATCCTATCGTGAGGGAGGGTACAATAGAGGTAGCTTGAGTTGGCACCGTCTTTAGAGCTGCGAGATCAGCTTCTATCCTTCAGCAATGAGTCTTTTTCTGAACCGAGCTGTAGGGCCTTCAATAGTATGCTCCATCAGTAGATTCTTCTGAGTTTATAGAATGAGGTTTCGAAGGTTCTCGTCTGCTCCATTCTTCAATAATTTCAATGCCACATTGGCATCATGGAGTGCAGCTAGCTTTAGTGCCTTAGTAGGCATTCTTGAGGACAAGGGCTCAGTTATGGTTTCAATCTGTACATCTACAGACTGTACTTCCACCTCCATTTGAGTTGATTCTACAATGGGACGATCTGAGATGGTTACTTCATCCGAAGCTTGTATGATTAGCTTCCTTTTTGTCATTCTTTTCTTTGTCTTCTTGAGTGGTTGTGCTCTTCTTGCTGGTGCTTTCTTGATTTGCTTGGTCGCTAATCTTGTTTATATTGTAGTGGTCGTCTGCACTTCTTATCTTCTCGTCTACACTCCTGCAGACGTGGGTGGCGTGTCTATATACTTGACAATGGCCTTTACTGCTTTAGTTTGCTTTGTCAAATCAATAGGTTGTTTGCCTATCTTTTTGACATCGATTTGCTTGGCCACGGTCCATAGCCTCCCTACCTCGTCAGAAAATTGCAATTTTTGCTTGAGAAGAATACTTATTACTCTTCCAAACAATGGTTGTTTTGATTGTACAGCCTTTGCAATCTGATACATAATAAATTATGCCTAATATACTACATGTCCTATAAGAATGACACACGTGATCTCCGGTTGATCAGTTATAATCTTATCTTTCATGAACTCCCTTGAAAGAATGACTTTCTTGACTATGTCAGCGAGCAGTTTGTGTTGTTTTGATAAGAACTTCTTCATACTTCTTATTCCTTTATTTCACTTATCTTCTGGAAGCATGGAATGCCTCCCTATTGTTACAGTTTCAGGTGGAATTATCCTCGATCCTTTATTGGAAAGGTTGAAGGTCTGAGCAAGATCGTTAGACGTGATATAGATGGCTATCTTCGATGCAGTAGGGGTGTAGGAGATCAACTACAAGTTGCTTGTCACTTTTGCTTGGTTGATAAGATCAAGTACCTCTTCTTCATAAATTATGCTGGTTTGCTCACAGAAATTCTTGAGCCCAGATTCTTGAATAAGATCTGATTTATTTCGAATGCTGCTGAAGTAGACCATAACTCTAGTTTGGAGTTCGATCCTTCTAGATGGGCAGGAATCATTGGACTTAGAACTCTTGTTTGAGATGTTTGATGGAGTGTTGGCCATATTGCAAAGTGAGTTGGAAAGATCTTGAGTTTTAAAGTTGAAATTAAGAGAAATTGAAAGTTAGGGTTTTCTATTCTTGATTGCAGTAGAGAGTTTCGAGATTAGAGAGAGAATTTGAGCGCTTAAAGAGAGAGAAAGAGAGTATGAGAGAGAGCGTAAAATAATTTTTGTTTAGAAAATTACTCCCTTTATAGTCTCTAAAGTATATTACCATTGCTAGAAGTTTCTAACCGTTACACAGTGTCAGCCAATTGTTTCGACCGTTTCGTGATTTATGGAAAACAGTTTTTGTAAAGTTAATATTTTTTCCAAAAATAAATTGTAGTAAAGCAATATTGCTTCTTGTTTGCATACACATAAGCAGCATGCAATAGAGCAATAATGCTCATCTGTATAAATAATGCTCGTCTACATTCTACATATGCACTTGAGTAGTAGGGAATCTTTTGCGAGTTTTACTGTTTTAAATAGAGTATTCCCAATTCTCGTCTAAACTAAGTAAATTTACTCTCATCAAGAGGCTTTGTAAAAATTTCTACAACTTGTTTTTTTGTTGGAATATATTCCAATTTAATGTGACCTTTTTGCACATGATTCCTGATAAAGTGATATCTGACATCAATATGCTTGGTTCTTGAATGAAAAACTGGATTTTTTGAAATTGCCATTGCAGACGTGTTGTCACAAAATATAAAGGTTTCAGAGAATATCACACCCTAGTCTACAAGCTATGACCTCATCCAGAGTACTTGTGCAGCACAGCTTCCTGCAGCTATGTATTCTGCTTCTACAGTAGAGGTTGACACAGTCGTCTCCTTCTTGCTGAATCAGGAAATTAATCTTGCACCAATAAACTGACATGCTCCACTTGTGCTTTTCCTGTCAACTCTACAACCTACAAAGTCTACATCTAAAAAAACCTATTAGTGTAAAATCTGATTCCCTTGGATACCATACTCCAAGGTTTGGAGTTCCTTTGAGATATCTCAGAATTCTCTTTACTGTAGTGTAGTGGGATTCCTTGGGATCAGATTGATACCTTGTACAGACACAGACTGCATATTGAATGTCTCGTCTGCTTGCAGTAAAGTAATGACCCTATTACTTCTCTGTACATGGTTTGATTTATTGACGTGCTCATTTGAGTTTTCATATGACTACCATTGACGTGCTCATTTGAGTTTTCATATGACTACATGGTTTAATTGTGTTCTTTAAGTACTTGGATTGATTTATAAAGATTCCACTTTCTAAATGTTGTACTTGAAGTCCTAGAAAATATTTTAGTTCTCTTATTAAACTCATTTGAAATTTTGATTTCATTAGTTCTGCAAATCTTTCATAAATTTTATTGTTAGTGCAACCAAAAATAATATCATCAACATAAATTTATACTAACAATATATGTTTCTTATGCTTTTCAAGAAATAGAGTGGTATCAACTTTTCCTCTTTCAAATTTATTTTCACATAGGAATGTTGAGAGGGTTTCATACCATGCTCTTGGTGCTTGCTTTAATCCATATAGAGCTTTGTCTAACCTATATACATATCTTGGATATTCAGAGTCTTCAAATCCAGGAGGTTGTTCAACATAAACTTCCTCTTGCAGCTTTACATTTAGAAATGCACTTTTTACATCCATTTGATAGACTTTAAATCCTTGATATACAGCATAGGCAAGAAACATTCTTATGGCTTCTAATCTTGCTACAGTGACAGAGATTTCAATTGAAGTCAATTCCATCTTCTTGTGAGTACCCTTTAGCAACTAATCTAGCCTTGCTTCTGATGACTATTCCATTTTCATCAGATTTATTTCTAAATACCCATTTGCAGCCTATCACTGGATAGTTCTTAGGTCTTGGTGTAAGATACCATACCTCATTTTTTTGGAACTCATTTAGTTATTCTTGCATTGCTTCTACCCAGTTTGGATCATTTATAGCTTCATTATTACCTTTGGTTCTATTTTAGATATGAAACAAGCGGATAGGCATTATGCATTTGTTGCTCTTCTAGTCTGCATAGATGCATGCTTATCTCCTATTATGTCATCTTGTTATGTGCCTTAATCCATATTCCTTTGTCTTGTTCATTAGTTTCCAATTGTTGTTGAGCTTGTTCTTCTGCCTTTGTTGCAGTATCGTTGTGTGCAGGCGACTCTTCCTTGTCTGCAGTCTTAATGACCTCTTCTGTAGCCTATTCATTGCATGCATATTCCTCATCAAATACATTTGCATCCCTTATGAATGTTTCTTTTTCATCAAATGATACATGAATTGACTCCTCAATAGTTTGTGTTCTTTTATTGTATACTCTAAACGCTTTGCTGTTTGTTGAATATCCTCAATAGTTCCCTCATCTGTCTTAGGATCAAATTTCTGTAGATAGCTTTCATCATTATTGTGTATATAGCAAATGCATCCAAAAGCATGAAAGTATTTGACACTTGACGCCTTTCCTTTCCATAATTCGTAAGGGGTTTCTTATATAGTTTGTGAATTCTGCATCTATTCTGAGTATAGCCAGCTGTATTAACTGCTTCTGCCTAGAATATTTAAGATAAGTTTTCATCAGAAAGCATTATCCTAGTTGCCTCTATGAGTGTTCTATTCTTTCTCGCAGCTACACAATTTTGGTGGGGTGTTCTGGGTGCTGAGAAGTTATGTTTAATTCCATGATCATTACACTCGACATCTATTCCTATCTCATCAAATTCAGTGCCATGATTACTTTTAATTGTAATAACTTTTATTCCTTTTTAATTTTGAATGTGTCTAAGGAAACTTGTCAGCAGACTAGAAGTTTCACTCTTTTAATGTAAGAACATTACCCAGGTATATCTGGAGTAATCATCTATTATAACTAGAGTGTATTTTTTTTTTGTTTAGGGTTTCTACCTCAACTGGACTAAAGAGATCCATATGTAACAATTCAAGAATTGTAGTTGATTCTGAAGAGTTTAAGGGCTTGAAGCTTGTCCTAGTCTGCTTTCCTTCCTAACATGGTGTGCGTAGTATATCTTTTTTGAACTTTATTTGAGGAAGTCCTCTTACTAGGTTTTCTGAGGATAATCTGGTTATAGTTTTGAAATTAAGATGAGCTAATCTGTAAGGTTTGAGTTTCAACCTAGAGGGGTAGGGGGGTGAATAGGTTGTAAAAGGTTTTAATGGTCTTTTTATGCGGAATACTAATTTCGTGCATACTACTATTTATACTCGTCCAGAAACTCCATATCAAATGATGATCAAGAGTGTAATCCAGTCTTCCCTTCGCGACCAGTGTAGTCTAGCCAAGAGGTGAGTATCACTATCTCCTTGTTCGAGCTTACAAGAAACTTTCCTTTTACAACTTATCTAACTTGTATGAAAGACAAAGAACCCAGATACTTTGCACAAATCCAAACTCTGGACTCTGCTACAAGACTTTGTTCTTCTGTAGACTAGTGACACTTTCAACTGTATCTTCACGACTTAGCTTTCTTGAGTAATCTCTGAATTGATAGATTGCTTTGCACTCTTTGCTTTTCAATCAACATTCAACAACACTCTTAAATAAGCCTCACCGGTTCCCTTTTAAAGGCTCAAGGAATGAACCTTTAGTAGACAATGCACTTTTCTTGGAATGACACTTTTGCCACTAGTGTTCCCCACCATCTTGTTCCTGATGCTAGCAGTCCACTATCCCCAGAATCCGTGCCGTTGCTACTTTAACTCAAATGCTCGCTTAACTGACTTCAAACATCTGACCCCACCCTGGCAATCATTTCTAGTCTGCACCCAGTCTCTGTTACACTAATAGTATGCACTCAGATCTGATTTAGTTCACACCTTGCCATATTGGTCCTCGTCTGCAAGCTAAGTCCTTCATCTTCAAGCCTTTGAGTTCCTTTGTTTCTTATGAATGTACTTGTTGTTTATCCAAAGTCCTCTGTAGTAGTCTGCATCTGGTGGCTTGCACGATTCTCACACATCTGCAGTCGTCTCCTCGCTGGCATCTGACCTAGACTGCAACTACCTACTTGACTTCTAGCATAATCACACTAACTGCATTATATCTAATACATCTTGGTTTTGTTACATCAATTTCTATACAAATGGAGGGATTACACATTCCAATCATAATCTTCAGCTTCTTTAGTGTAGAAACGTATTATTTGTTTAGACTGTGATGAATCAAAGTCTACTGCATAAATGTTCCCTTTCTTTACTACTAGTAATTTGAATTCGTGTGTGATTTTATCATTTACTTGACATGTAACATAAGTGAATGTCACATCATAATTTTTATCACACAGTTGACTAATGGATTGCAGTTTATGTTCTAAGTCTTTAACATAAGCAACATCTCAAAAGATTAAAGAACATGTACCAAGGGTTGCATAACATTTAGTTTTACCTGCCTTTCCTCCTCCAAATATAACATTTAGTTTTACCTGCATTTAGTTGTACCAAGGATGGATTTGTTTCCTGTCATGTGTCCTAAGCACTATCCAAGTACCATATGCCCTTTTGTTTTTCCTACATTGAGAACATAGAGAGCTTGTACATGGTACCCACTTATATGGGTCCTCATTTGTTAGCTTTTGGAACCCACATTTAAATTATCTTCTTGTGAGTCTTCCAACATTCAAATTGAGCATGAGCAGACGTGTCTCAAGTGTGGTTTCCTCAAAATTGATCTAGAGGTTTTGTTCCATGCTGAGTAGTTGGGTGCTTGTTGAGCTTCATAAGGCCTTTCACTGAATCCTCTTGAAGGATTCTTGGCATTCTGCAATTTATGATAGACTAGTTCTGGTGTTCTACTCCAACCCTTTCTGCTTTGTAGTAAAGATCTCTTTTGCAGACTATTCTTTCCTTTTGGTTCTTTCTCTGCAGTGGAGCTTTTTCTCTTTTGCACACCTATTTTAGTAAAGGAATAACTCTTCTATATGTCTGATGCAGCTGAGGTTTGCCTCTTTTGCACCATTTTTACAGTAGTATGCTTTGCTTCCTTGGTAAAGGCTTTCTTGTCTGTATTGTTGTTCAACCAGTATTTGTATCCTAACCCAGTTTTATCATGGGAGGATTGACCTGTGCTGAGCAATTTTTGCAGGCACAAAGTCTTGCCATTCTGAGCATCTCTTTGCTTCTGAAGCTCGGTGTTTCTCAAAGTAAGTGTTTCCACTACTGCATTGAGAAGTTTTACCTTTTCATTTGCTTCTTTTAGTTTCTCTTGAGCATGGATTAGACCATTTTTAGTCTCTTCATCCTTTGAATTGCATTTCTTTTTGAGAATTGCAATCTACTTAAGATTTTCTTTATTTTCCTTTAAAAGGGAAATAAAGTTCTCAGTGGTTTCTTGAAGAGCTTCCTTCAATTCCTCTATAGTGGCATCTGAGTCAGAGAGATCAAATACCTTTTTCTATTCATCTTCTCTGGCCATGAGACATAGCAAAGAATTTGATATGATATCTTGATCATCAGAGTCTATGTCACTCCATGTCCTTGTTACATACGCTTTGCCTCTTTCCTTTCCTCCAGAGGTGCCTTTGTTGGGGTCCTTCTTGAACTTTGGTACAGACGAGTCTTATGTTGGTCATCTGCATTGTGTAGCAAAGTGACTTAGTCTGCTATAGTTGTAGCAGACTTCCTTTTATGCATCCTTGGTTTTTGAGAGGAAGTTCTTTTTGAAAGTTTTTTTCTTGAATAACTTCTAGAACTTCTGTCCTATTAATCCAAGTTCTTCAGATAGACCTTGTTCACTTGCAGACGAGGTATCACTGGTCTCCACTTCTGCCATTGATTTTAGAACTCTTTCCTGAGCTTCGAAGGCCAAGGTCTTCTTTCTTGCATCATCTATTTGCTTCTTTTGCTCAAGTTCAAGACTGTAGGTATGCAATACACCATATTGTTGAGCCAAGGATATTTTTGTTAGATCTCTGGATTCTCTTATGGCTATGGTCTTTGTATTCCAGTTTTCACCAAGAGATCTCACAAACTTTATATTGACTTGCTTGTTTTCGAAAGACTTTCCTAAGGTTTTGAGATTGTTGATGAGAACATTGAACCTTTCGAAGAAAGTAGTTAGATTCTCATCAGATCTCATTGAGACCAGTTCGTATTGTTATATAAATACATCCTTTTTGTTTTCCCTGATCTCATTGGTTCCTTTATTTCTTAGTAGTAGAGCCTCCCATGCTTTATTTGCTATTTTAGTATGAACCACTGTCTCATATATGTTGTCATCAAGAGATTTGAATATTTGATTTATAGCTTTTCTATCAACCATCTTCAGATCCCAGTCTTCTTTAAACCAGAGGGATTTTGGTCGTTGTATTTCTCTTGTTGAATCCTTTGGATCTGGCATCATTGGAACATTAGGTCCTTCTAGGAAAATGTCTTGCATCCTTTCGTCTATTGACTTGAGATGTGCAAGCATTCTTAGTTTCCAGTGATTGAACTTGTCAAAGGAGTAAGTTGGAGGTTCTCCACTCTTAGGAAATTTGGGGAACTTTGGTGGTGCCATTGTTGTTGTTGATGATGATGATGATCTTCACACACACAAACTGTTAATAACTTCTTTACAAATAAGATTTATGACCTTTTCTTTCCAAGAACTGTTAAGTCTGGAAAGTCAGGCTTTGATACCAATTGTAAGGTCCAAGATATAACCTAGAGGCGGGGTGAATAGCTAATTCGAATTTTATCAATTTTATGCAGCGGATTATGAGTTTGCATACCATTGTTCTATACTGACTACTTGGGCAGTCTACAGCTTACAGTTCAAGGTCTATTTCAGAGATTCCATTTCTTGGAATTTGTCTCTGTTTGGCTGTGAGGGTTGATTTCTAATAGTTCTAAATATCAAACAATGAAAGCAAGTAAAGAGACACAATATTTATACTGGTTAAGACACTTGTTATCAATTGATAAACAAGAGCTTAGTCCAGTCTTCCCTTGGTGACCAGTGTTGTCAACCCAAGGGGTGAGTATCATTATCTTCTTATTTTTAGCTTACAAGACAACTTACAGAAAAGAAAAAAGACCCATGATCTTCACACCGATTTAGCAATCTGAACTGCTGCAGACTGAGTTCTTCTTCTTGCAGACTAGTGAACCCTTCTTTTCACAAGTCAGTTCTCTTGAGTAATCTGTGAATGTTTGATTGCTTTTGCACGCTTGCCTTTCAATCCTTATTAAACAGCATTCTTCAAGGAGCTTTATTGGTTTCATTTTATAGGTTTGGGAAACGAACCTACTGCAACTTGACACTGTTTCTGATACTGACATCTTGCCACTTGTGTCCCCCACCATCTTGTTTTTGATGTTGGTAGTCCACTATCTCCAGAATTTATGTCATTTGACTGAATACAGACCTCTGACACCACCATCAGTAACCACCTCTGCTACACCAAGTCTGCTACACCTTAGTCTGCATACTATACTGTGAGACCTCTTCTACACCAGTCCCAGCTACAACCTCATCTACACCCAATTCTATTGCACATTGATGGATTCTGTGTTGGTCCTTGTCTGCAAGCTCAGTTCCTAGATCCTGAAAACTTTGAAGTTCTTTTGTTGTTCATCAATGCCTTAGTTGTTTATCCAAACCCCCCTGTAGTAGTTAGCATCTGGTGGCTCATCTAATCTTCATCATCTACACCCGTCTGTACTCCAGCATCCAACCTAGACTACAACTACCTACTTGACTTCTAGCCTAAACAACTTAACTGCATTATGATTAATATATCTTAGATTTGTTACATCAATTTCTATACAATTGAAGAGATTGCACATTCCTATTAAGGCTATTCAGATGCATATTTTGCAGGTATTAGAGTTGACAAGAAAAGCACAAGTGGATCATGTCAATTTTTAGTGCAAAGCTGATCTCATGTTTCAGCAAGAAGCAGACCACTGTGTCAACCTCTACTGCAAAAGCAGAATACATAGCTATAGGAAGCTGTGCTGCACAAGTACTATGGATATGGTCACAACTTGGAGACTATGGTATGATATTCACTAAAACTTCAATATTTTGTGACAATACATCTCCAATGGCAATTTCACTTTATCAGATATCAATTTCACTTTAATGCAAGAACCAAGCACATTGATGTCAGATATCACTTTATCAGATATCACGTTTTACAAAGCCACTCGATAAAAGCAAATTTATTCAATTCCTTGGTGAATTGGGTATAATTGATTTGAATCAATAAATTGACCAAAAAATTGTACTATTGTACGGAATATGTAGAATACAGACTACCATTATTTTACCCTACTGCTTACTGCACATTTGGAATGTAGACTAGAGACAGTCTTGTTCTACTACATCTCTAGTTTTGGAAAGAAAATAACGTTTTAAAAACTGATTGCCTAAAATCATGCAACGGTGAAATTCATGACTGAATCTGCGTAACGGCTAGTTAAAACTGTCAAAGGTAATATTCCTTTAAAAGGTATAAATTCTGAAAAATTTCAATCAAAAAACACCATTACTCTCTCATTTTCTCTCTTAATTCTCTCATTCTCTCTCTTGCTTTTGTGCTCTACTACACTCAATTGCAAAACCCTAAGTTCGTAAAATATGTCAAATTCAATCTCACAGTTTAGATATTCTCTCATATTTCATTTTAATATTGCCAACATTTGATCCAACATCCCCAAAAATTACAAGTCACAAGAGCAACGAAGCCCTACGAAGAAGGTTGAATTACAGACAGGGGTGGTTCTCAACTTCGAGACGCTAAGAAACGAATCTGACGAAGTGAGGGAAATATCTGAGAAAATTCCAGATGCTCGGCTCAAATACTTTTGTGAGAAAACCAGCAGGATCTATGATAAAGAGGTACTAAACTTTATCGAGAAGATGAAGGTTGCAGATGATCATCAACTCATTACAGGCTTTGAGCAGTAGTTCAAAGTCTTGAATGAAGGACCAAGAAGTATCCCACCGTCTATAGTAGCAAAGAAAGGTAGAAGGAAGGTATTTGCACAATGAAGAAATGTCTGTCTAAAGAGCATGAGCTGCTTGCAGAAATCGTGAAAAATGTGATACTGTCTAGAGAGTAAGAATTACTCTCTGGACAGTAATTCTTATAGCTCCAAAGACCAGATCACGATATTATGTGTGCAATTCTTACTAAGCACAAACTCAATTGGGCAAAATTGCTCATGTATCAACTTGCTAAGGCCATGGAAACAAAACAGCTTTTGTTTCGAAGGGTCATCAGTATTATCCTAAGCGAGAAACTGAAGCTATCCGACAAAGCAGGAAGGCCATGGACCATGGCCAAGAAAAATTGACATAAGGAAGAAAGGCAAGCAGCCTATCAGATTCTCAAAGAAGCCAGCAGTAGTGCAGACTATTGCAAAGGCTATAGACTGACCTCTGAAGAAATCAGAGAAGACCAAATAGAACGTGTTCATTAAGGCACTACCCGTTAGATTAATGCAAACAAAGGAGTCAAGAAGAAGACGTGTTCTACGGATATCAGATAAGGAAACAATATCAGATCACACTAATGCAAAGCCGACTGAGATGGAAGGTTGTAAAGTTAAGAGAAAAAGAACAAGTGGTTCATGTCAATTCATTGGTACGAGACTGATCTCTTGGTTTAGCAAGAAGCAGGCAACGATGTCAACCTTTACTGCAGAAGCACAATATATATTACTGCAGGAAGCTGTGCTACACAAATACTAATGATGAGGTCACGGCTTATAAACTATGGTATGACATTCTCTACAACCTTTATATTTTGTGACAACATGACTGCATTGACGACTTTAGAAAATCCAGTTTTTCATTCAAGAACCAAGCACATTGATGATGTCAGATATCACTTTATCAAAGATCATGTAGAGAAAGGTCATATTAAATTGGAGTACATTCCGACAGAAAAACAAAGAGAGTGGCAATCATCATAAAGCTAGATGATTTTGCACACTTCTTCAATCTGCCAAATAAAGGCTCAAGAATCATTCCACCAAACATCATAGCTACAGGAAGGCATGCGATGCTGAGCAAAGAATGGTGGAATGAAGGCATAAGAACTATGAAAAGGTATCTATCAAAGGAGCATAAGTTTCTTGCAGATATAGTAAAGAAGGTCATACTCTCAAGGGAATTCATCAAAGATCATATTACAACTAATCAACAGGAGATCATTTGAGCAATCCTCACTGAATACAAAGTTAACTCGTCAAATTTGCCAAAGCTGTACACGCAAAGAAACCACTATTTGGAAAGATAATTAGCATACTTCTCAAACAGAAATTGAAGCTGTCAGATGAAGAAGGAAGGCCATGGACAGTGGCCAAATAGATTGACGTCAAGAAAATAGGCAAGCAGCCTATTAGACTAACAAAGCAGAGACTGCAGCACTCAAAACCATTGTCAAACCTGCACGCCATCCACAAAATTCTAGAGACGTGCAGACAAGAAGAAAGGCTATATAGACTATTGCAGCAGTACAGACGAGATCATCAGTAAAGCAGACAAAGAAAGTATAGTCAACAAATCCCAACCAACAAAAAAGAAGCAAAGAGTGACAAGAAGAAAACTCCTTATGCAAACCTCAGACGAGGAAGCCATTTCAGATCACCCAGCTACAGAGCCAACTCACATGGAGGTGGAAACATAGTCTATAGATTGCAGACTACACATTGGTATGCCCTCGTCCTTAAAAATACCACCAAAAGTAGATGCACTCCATGATGCCAATATGGCATTGAAGTTCTTGAATGCTGGAGCAAACGAGAATCTTTGAACCCTGACCTCGAGCTTAGTTGAAACAAAAGCCAGCTGTCGAAGTATACACAAGGGATGAGATAAGGGAAATAGAAGCCAATCTCACAGCCTTGCAGACTGAACCACCTCAAGACATCTCTGTTGCACTCTCTCTCACAATCAGAACTACTGCAATAGAGCCAACAACAACAGTAATCGTTCCCTTCACATGCATTGGAATGGATACATCGATGATTGCAAAAGATCAACCAATTACTGCAAAATAAGTATGGACAACCACAACAACAACAAAGGTGAGGCCTTCTCCAGAAAAGGTCATAAACACAGTTCTACAGACGATCGGAGCTGTAGAAGAAAGAGCTCAACTACACATAGCTAGAACTCTCAACTACTTAGTCAGAGGAAGCAAGCTGAGATGCAGCAGAAGGAACAACGGGGAGGCATTATTAAGGAGTTTGTGACACAACACAAACTGCCAACCAAAAGGCCAACAAGAACTAGAAAGGCAACAAGAGGTGCCAAACCAAAACCGATTCCCTAAGGACCAAAGACCCTATACAGAATTAATCCAAACAAAATCGCACACATTGATTGGAGAAACTAATGGGATGTCAGAAACAGAAGTCCAATAACTAATTCAGCTTCAAAAGAAGGAGGTTAGCAGAGCAGCAAGACTCAAGGAACCTTACATTCTGTTCAATGGGGTGCTTGAATTCAAGAACTCCACCTTGAAGACTACCAGACACAAACACGCACTACTCAGGCCTATTGAGTTTATGAATACACCTACAGTTGAGGCAGAGGTAAAGAAGCTTTTAGCTAAACATGTCCAAGTTACAACTTAGGAAATATATGACTATCTCTGAAGACCAACTTATGGAGAACAACGACCATCATTTGATGATGGTGATCAGCCACAATCATACACTCAAGACCAAGATGATGAAATCATTGATCAGATTGTTGAAGAAGGAGTACAGGTACAGACTACAGCAGCCGAGATCACAGCAGTAGAGTCTCCTGTAGTAGAATCAGCAGCTGAGGAACCTGTAGCAGAAGAACCTGTAGAAGAAGAAGAAGCTGAGTCATCTGCTGAAAGACATGAAGCTGACAAAGAATATAAAGTGGAAACATCCATAGAGGAAGTTGCAGCTAAGTCTCCAGTAGAAGAATCTACAGCAGAGACACAAGTAGTAATCGCACTTGCAGTTGACGGACAAGCAACTGAGGAACAAGTAGCTGCGGTTCAAAAAGCAGGACTCGCAGATGAACTACTTGTAGTCGAGGAACCAACAAAACTAGTTGCAGCTGAAGACCAAGTAGCAGACATTCAAGTCTAAACTACAACTGAGAAAAAAATAACTCACACTGAGGCAACTCCTTCAAAAGATACAGAAGAGCCAATACAACCAACATATAGTCAAGCTATAACAGGAGTCACTCCCTCTTAAGATGATGTTTAGAACATACTGAACATTCTATTTACGCCACGTTCCTCATTTGGATTGGCGTAAATGGCAACAGATCCACTATCTGAAGTACAAGTACCTATGCACTATGGGAACTCTACAACTCAGATGACACTAGCTCAGATGACACCAACTACAATCAAGAATCTAAACGAGGCATTTGAGGAAGATATTCAGGTTATCTCCTTTCAACCAATACAACCAGCAAAAAGGATACAATCCTCTCCTTCAAAAACCACCACCGGGTACAGACTACGAAGGCTGGATCAAGACATCTATGATATGTACTCCTAGAACAAGGTTGCATTTCATGAGCTTCTTGAAACTTTGCAGCCCATTACAGAAGATATAGAAGAAGAACGGGACATCAGAAGAAAAACCTTTGAAGATTTTCAAACTACACTTAAAAATATGACACAAGACGTTATTGATCAAATGCAACCGGCAAATGCTTTGAATTTTCAACAATACGCACTCCCATTGAAGTTCTACCTTCTACCCTCAATGCCAACAAAAAGGGGAAGCACTCTCAAGCAATCTAGCAGAGCAGCAAAGGACTTCAAGGATTACAGCAAATCAGCAGACGACTATAACTTAGGGGGAGAAGCAGTCTATAGTAAAGCGAAGACAAACTTCAAAGGCAGAAGAAGAACAGTCTGTAAAAGGATCCAGGCATAAAAAAGAGCAGGCCTCAAGACACAGGATCATAGGGGAGCAATATTATGAAGAATACAGACGACATCAGCATCACAGAGATTCAGAAGAAAGGACTCCCAAGCGTAGTAGACGATTAGAAGAAAAACACAAGAGTCAGCGCAACAAAGGAAAAGAGCACCAAAGGTAAGATTAAACACCTCTACTACTCTTTTGGTTAATTTTTCTTTACCAAACAATGTAACTAAGTAGTTAGAAAAGTTATAAACTTATTGTTTTACTTAGGAGGTTTAGCATCAATTTAGGGGGAGATTGATAGGAATATGTAATCCCTCCATTTGTATAGAAATTGATGGAACAAAACTAAGAAGTATTATCCATGATGTTGTTAGTGTGATTAGGCTAGAAATCAAGTAGGTACTTGTAGTCTAGGTCAGATGCTAGTGAGGAGATGGCTACAGATGAAGAGCATTGTGTAGACATGCATGGGCAATAAAAAACCTATAAATGCTTCAGGTACTAGGATTGGGCTTATAGACGAGGACTTAATTAGAATGCATCAATGTGCAGTAGATCTGGGCATAGACGAGGTTGCAGCAAGGACTGGTGCAGACGAGGTCTCATAATACAGTATGCAGACTAAGTTGCAGCAGATTGGGTGTTGCAAAGATGGTTGCTGATGGTTGGGTCAAAGGTTTGGAGACAGTCAAAAGAAGATTTAGGGTACAGTTCAGACAAGTACAAGGAAACCGAAGTTAGTGGACTACCAGCATAAGAAACAAGATGGTGGAGGACACGACTGACAAAGTGTCACACCAGATATAGTACTCTATCTTGAGATCGTTCCTTGAGCCTATAAAAGGGAACCGTTGAGGCTCATTGAATTAAGGCTGTTGAATCAGATTGAAAGTCAAGCGTGCAAATCAATCAGATATTCAAAAATTACTCAAGAGTGCTGAATCATGAAATACACAATGAAGGGAGTTCACTAGTCTGTAGAAGAACACAACTTACAACAGAGTTCATCAGTTTGATTCTCTGAAAAGATCTTGGTTCTTTGTCTTTTGTACAAGTTAGCTATCTTGTAAAAAGAAATTTTCTTATAAGCTACAAACAAGAAGATAGTGATATTCACCTCTTGGCTTGACTACACTAGTCACCAAGAGAATACTTGATTAAGCACTTGCTATCAATTGATAACAAGTGTCTGAACCAGTATAAATATTGTGTGCCTTACATGCTTTCATTGTCTAATATTTAGAACTGTTAAGAAACTAACCTTCACAGCCAAATAAAAAGTTTGAAGTCTTATGGAGGAGTAGAGTAACTTTTTCAAGAATTATTTTGGTCCTGGGGTGGATACTAAATCAAGATATCATCATCGTAATTATAGAGAATGGGGCGATGTTGATGATTTACATCTTTCGTCTGTGTTCCAAAGGAAAGTGGGATATTTTCCACACGATAACTCTGAGAAAAGGGCTACTTTAGACCAGACCGATATTTTTGTCGCCCATACGTGTGTTTTAGGGAATTCTGAGTTGTTCGTCGAGTATGAAAAGCATGTAATATTTAGAGTTATTTCAAAAAAAAAAAAAAACATTTTTCCTGTGGTTTAAGATAGTTGAGCAATTTTTTCTGTAATATAAGGTTACTACTTTAGGATATTTGAGCAAGACATAATAAGAAGGGGGCATTTCATATCAAGTCAAGAGATATAGACTAGTCATGGAGATTCATGGCCTATTTTGCTTCAGAATTACATTACAGTGAACTATTTTGTGCCCTGTGATATTGAGAGGTGCTTGTTGGTTAGATTCACATCAAGTATTATTTATTCCTTTACATTGAGTATAGGTTTTATGACACGATGTTCCCAATGAGATGATTCGTGTTCTTGGAGCACGAACAACTGCGCAAGTGTATAAGTATCCTCAATATTGCATCAATGGATATTTGTTTTGTCACTTTCGAACATGGCTCCTCTAAAGCCACTCAGAATTATGGCATATGTGTTAAAGAAGATGGTAAGTTGTTGTTACCCCCTCCCCCCCACTCCCCCCCAAAAAAAAGGCATGTTTGTTTTTGTAATTTTTGTCTATTTTGTGTTGTCTAATTTGTTTGATAAAAATAAAACCTATAACCTAGGCTGATGTGCTGAAAAGGTGCTGTGCGGGCATCGTGCGAGGAGATTCCGCAATGAGATGATAGGATTAAGGGAGTGGCAATAACTAAATCTTTTTTTATTACTTTTGTGTTAATTTATATATAGTTTTTTTATTAATTCTTTTCCATTTTTCTTGATATAATATATAGACGTAGTGTAGAGCTCGTCAAAATATGGTGGTGGATGAGTTTTTGACCACGCAGGAGTCTGAGACTCAGCTCCATCTAGAGCAAGAGCGTACCTTCCTTGACGCTGATGGATACAAGAAGGGGTACGTCTATGGTCTCGAATAAGCTTCCTCGATGTATTATCCCAATGAGGTATGATACTCGGCAAGTAGAATAGTAGCATCAGTCGATCGCTCCGAGATTTTTTTGTTGAAGGAGAAGGTGGCTCTAAAGGCCGAGATGAAGAGGATGGCCTAGATGATACCCATGTGTGGGAGAGGAGCTTTTTTTCGCCGTCCAAATGATTCTCATGATCCATCATCATTGCCACCTCCATGTCCTCCAGAGCAGATCCATGGTTTTTAGGCTTAAGTAGATGTGTACGATTTTTGTAGTTTTATTGAGCGTTCTTGGTTTGATAAATAAATTTTATATTATAACGAGTAATTGATAGCATTTTGTGTTTATTCCATGTTGGTTTTGTGTCATTTGATGTATTGGTGTTGGATTATGAATGTGGGAGGTTGGATGCATATGTTTGGAGTGGTTTCGATATATTTTGGGTGAAATTTTGTATCGTGAGGAGAAATAGAAAAAACCTGGTTTTAGGTACCTGGAATAAGATATTTTGCGACAGAATCGATCGCTTATTAGCAACTGAAAGGGTCGCTAACTTCACTGGAGATTGATTGAGATTGTGTTTCGAGAATCATGTATGGCTGTTACCTCGTGCCAAACTCAAGGGACTTGGAGTCACTTGAAGTTTGTCTCGAAGCTGGAGGAATCATAGATATGTGAGGCCTCTCGTGAACAAATCAGCAATTTGATCATGGGTCAATATATATCGAACAACCATATCTTTCCTTATGATACGATCCCAAATAAAATTATAGTCTATTTCGATATGCTTGAGGCGTGGGAGGAAAAGACGGTTACCAGGGAGGCATGTTGCACCAATGTTGTCACACAAAATAATAGGGATATCCAGGAGGAAAAGGCATAGATCTTTGAATAGGTTACGGATCGAATAGAATTCGGCTACAGTTATGGTAAGAGCTCGATATTCAAACTCTATGCTTGATCGAGAAACAATAGCTTGCTTTTTGGAAGATCAAGATATAAGGCTTGATCCCAAGTAAACACAGAACCCGGTTTCATCACAAGTAGACCTATAGACGCAGTTTCGGACTACGAGTGATTGAGGGGCCATAGTGTGCTTTCCCTTTTAAGTATCTAAGGATTAGCTTGACTACCATCCATTGTTTTGTGTGAGGTGAATGCATAAACTAGCAAACTTCATTAACTTCATAGGTTATGTCAGGGCGCGTGATAGCCATGTATTGTAGAGCTCCGATTGTACTACGATAGAGTGTGACATTGTCAAATGGATCACCATCGCGAGATGACAGTTTAGAACCGGACACCTGATAGAACCCATCGTAAGGTGCTACAAGTTAAAATATCTATAATACTTGACACAACACAATTAGAACAAAAATATAGTAGTGATAAGCATGAGTCGATCCCACAGAGAACGACCTTTTCAGATTTTGTGAATTAAATTATCGATCTACTAAACTTCCCTTAAAGTTAGGGGGAAGGAGGGTGGTTTGTTGGTAACGAGAATAAAGAATAGAAATGGCAATTTAACTAAAGAATTTTGATTTTTGTTTAAAAATGTTCTTATCAAAGTGGATAAAATAAATGGCAATCGTAGTTTTCCACTCTTTATGGATCTAATCATCGACTAGAATTTTCATTTCTTGTTCATTTATGATAGATGTTCATAATAAAACTCGACAAAAAAAGAGATCAAACTACTATGCCATACTAAAGTTCTATGCTCCCATATTCATGAATGAGAATTACAACTTCAACAGAAAATTGAAAGAAGTCATTACAACATAACTAAAGATTGAGTATAAACCCAACAACCAATGATAATTGGTTTACAACAAACCGATTACAACTCTACTATGATGATGATCCAACAAAGCGTAGATATGAACCGTCTTAGATCAACCTCTCGTCAAAGACGTCAAGAGAAGAATAATTTGTCGTAGTCCCGGCCTCATCTATGATGAAAAACCGTGATAAAGACCCATTTTTTTGGATCTTTGGGAATGGGTATATATAGGAAATGTAAAACAACTGAAATCCCAACAAAATAGCAAGACAAGAATGTGTAGTTTTTACACGATGCACGGCCCGTATGTGGGTGGCACGGCCTGTACTCAATTCTCCTCAGCCCGTGCTTAGGAAATAGCAAGAACTCATGTTCCACGGCCTATGCTCAACAAGCACGGCCCTTGCCTTGTCATAAACATGTAATCTTCAATTCTAAAGTGCCAACAAATGATAAAACGTCTCAACTCATTCACAAGTCAAGCAGAACTTTAGAAAATCAGTTTCCATTCTCCTTCCAAGTAGCTCACGATCAAAAACACTCCATACTCTTCATTTCTGTAAGAAAAGCAAGAAATACGGCAGTATCGACACTCTAAATGATAAAAGTAACTAAAATGACTCTAACTGAGACTAAAAGAGACACAAATACGTAACTAAAATTAAAAAATCATGTATTTTTACACATATATCAACACCACAGGAGAAGAATAAGGGCAAGAACTCGCCATGTGTGTGCGACAAAGAAGATCTTCAATATATTTTGTTTGAGAGAGGAATCGACCTGATGGAGAGCGATGCACTTGAACCCCTAGGAAGTAGTTGAGGCTTCCCAGCTCTTTCATGGAAACGTTTTTTTCCTAGGAATTGAATAGCATGAGCTAAATGAGATGGCGAGCTTCTAGTCAGGAGGATATCGTCTACATAGAGAAGTAGATATAAGAGCACTCAATCATGGTTGTAAATGAATAATGAGGAATCAGCGATTGATTTAACAAAACCACAAATTGATAATGTGATAGTGAAACATTGATACCATGTACTTGGTGCTTGTTTTAGGCAAAAGTGCTTTGGCAAGCGATAAACATGCTTTGGGAAAGGAGGATCTATGAAACCCGGGGTTGAGATATATATACCTCTTCTTTGAGAACTCCATGCAGAAAAACGTTCGTAACATCTAGCTATTATACTGGCCACTGCGATTGACAGCAAAGGTAAGTACTTTTCGAATGGTTACTAGCTTCATGATATGACTAAATGTGTGGTCATAATCATAGCCTTCTCATTGATGAAAACCCTTTCCAACGAGACGTGCCTTGTAGCGATTAATAGAGCCATCGGGTTTTCACTTGCTACGGTAGACCCATTTACACCCGATAATGTTATAACAGGAGAGGGCAGGACAAGAGTCCATGTGCCATTTTGTAGCAAGAGCAGCGAACTTTAGATCGATGAACACTCTAGATCGATGAGTACCATCTTGATTTGCGGTTGATCATCTTATGTGTACCGGTCGTGGCAGGAGTCAGAGGAGGAACGAAGGCTACTGGAGGATCATTTTCATTGGCCATTGAAGATGTGCTTGAACAAGAAAGGGAAACAAATAAATCCTCTGAAGAATACATACTGGTGCTGGTAGTCATAGGGGCTGCACTATTATTGCTTTCCATGACGTGATGACCTACCAAAGGATTAGCACGTGAAGCCGGGGACAAATTTCTGGTGGCAGAAGGTGTCGGCAAAGACAAGTAGCCAAGCTGGACTCAATCAATTGGTTGAAGAGCAGGTGAAGTTGCCGACTATGATTTTTCTGCAAATGGGAAACTTCTTTCATCAAAGACCACATGACGAGAAGTATAGATGCGTCCCCTACGAAAATCAAGACAGCGATAGCCAGAGTGGGAATTACTATATCGCAGAAAAACACATTGCTCACTGCGGTATTCCACCTTATGGGAATTATATGGGCGTAACAGAGGGTAGCATGCGTAACCAAAGATCATGAAGTATGTCATAAGGACTAGCCAAATTGGTTTATCTTGATGGAAGACGGTTGAACTGGTAGCCTACAGTTTGGAAAGCATCGGCCCAAAAACTAGTTGGTAATGAGCTATGTGCCAGAAATACAAGCCCGATCTCGAAAAAATGTCGATGTTTGCGCTCAACCTGCCCAATCTGTTGAGGAGTATGAGGATAAGTAAGTCGGTGTGAGATACCATGATTGTTTAAAAAGGTACGGAATTTTCCATTTATGAATTGAATTGAAAGGCGTGCAAGCAAGTGCAAGGCGTGCAAATGAATTGAAAGTCAACGAAACCTCAATTTTATTGAACAAGAGAAATAACCATGTGAGTTTATTAATGTGATCAACAATAAGTAAGTAATAACGAAAACCATAGTGCGATGTTATAGGAGCAGGTCCCCAAAGATCCAGAAATAACAATTCTAACAAATGATTGCTAACAAATCGTGACTGAGACAAGACCAAATGTTTACTCTTTTCGCTTTGACAAGAAGCACACATATGTGAAATTATCGAAGACGTGGAAGGTAACTTATTGCGAGCAATAACATGACGAAGGATAGGATTTGCCAAATGACCAAGAGGATGATGCAAAATATTAGACAACGCTCTTTCACCAAGCAAAGCATGTGGGTGACAAGGTTCTGTTAAAAAGAAATGCTTGAGTTGAAAGGAGTGAAGTCCATTATTGTTTGGTCCTTTGAGAAGGATACGGCGAGTCTACAGATCCTTCACAAGAAAGTGAGTGGGATAAAACTCAAAGACATAATTATTATCTTGTCTAAGGCGAGAAACACAAAGGAGATTTTTTGAAATATTAGGAACATGTCGTCGTGCATTTTAATCGAGCTATTAAGCAATGTAGAGTTAGAATGGAGTATGGGAAAACTTGTACCATCACCGACTGTAACATGGTCAGTACCAGACTCAGTTGGAAGTTGAAGGTTCGCCAAGTCATTTTTGATATGGCGAGTAGCACCGGAATTGGTATACCACGTGCTATGTTTTGCATTATATGCTGCAAGTTGCTTAGAAGGTTGACGACCTTGATAAATTAAGTTCAGCCTGTTGTAGCAATCAAGAGCAGAATGACCAGGTATATTGCAAATTTTGTAAACAATTCTACTGCCTTGTTGGATCTCAAGGACTCTGCAGATAGTTGTTTTTGGTGCAGACTAGTGAACTTCATTCCTTGGATCTATTCTTCACAACTGTCAAGAACGATTGTAAAATATTTGAGAAATTTTTCTTTCTTACAAATGAAATTCACAATCGTCGTCGACCTTCTCTGAGCTTTATCAATTCCCTTTTATAGACTCACGGAATGAGAACCCGTGACTGTATAGTTCTGATATTGACAGCTGGTTATTTGTCCCTTATATGAATCCTCAGTGAAGATAACAGGTCTTCTCACAACCACTATCAACCTCGTATTGATTTTCGAACCTCAATTCTTGGATGTGACCGTTACTCAAATCCTAGTCTATTCATCAATCGGTTTGTTGTACTTTCAGTCTACTGTGCTTTCAGCTCTATTGTTAGCCAACTCAACTACATTTGTGATGTAATTAGACCCTGAAGCATTTGTGGTCTTTTTCTGCCCAAAGTTGATTATCCAGAGATTTCTGTAGTAGTCTGCATCAAGGTGATTCATATTGGCACTCCAACTATGGTATGCTACTCTGTTGTATGCTATCATAGACTGCAAATTACTATCTTAGTTCTTGACCTAAACAACTAACTATGACCATGTCCTACTCTAAACTTTAGCTCATCAATTTCTATACAATGGAGGGATTGCACATTCCTAATAATCTCCCCTAAATTGCTGATAACAAAACTTTTCGGTCTCAAAACAACAAGATTACGATACTGCAGCATGACACTGTTTCTGATGCTCACATCATTCCACTTGTGCCTGTATTCTTCCTCTGATTCTTTTCTGTGTTTCAAGATCTTTTTTCTGACTTTCTATGTCGTCTGCGTTCATCATGAGACCGTTCTCTATGATGTCTGCATCTTTTAGCAGACCTTTCCCTTTCAAAGGAATGTCTTCTCTTGGTTGCAGAAGACTTTTCCCCCTGAATCTCAGTTGGGGTCTTCTGCTGCTCTACTATAACAATCCTTTGTGGCTCTTCTGTAGCTTGCTTATTCCCCTTTTTGTTAGCATTTAAGGTGGATGTGAGAGGTTTGATGGCAGTCCACAGAGCTTGAAGTTCAGAGAAAATGTTCTTCTGAACTACTTCAATTTTGATTATAAGGAGTCCAAACTTTGTGTCATTGATGCGTATTGTCTCATCAAGCTGTTATTGAGTGGTGTGCAGAGCTTTGTGCAATTTCCTTGATCAACTTTATGTTGTCCTTTGAATCTGTTGATATTTGAAGAGCTCAATCGGTATTATTGAAGGTTGAGAGCATTGGCTCTTTGCATTTGGTCTATGATCCCTGCTGTCAGTTTGTCAAAGGATTTTCGAAGATCCTCAAAGCCTTGAGTTCTGATTTCCCTTTCATGTTCAAACTCTTCTGCTATCGGCTGTAGGGTGTCAAGCAATTCATGAAGTGCTTCTTTGTTCCACTCACATATGTTATATAGTTCTTGATCTAATCTGCCCAGTCTCTAGCCTGTAGTGTCTTCTTATGGAGAGGAGTGTATCTTTTCTGCAGGTGGCCTTGGTTGCACTGAAATAATTTGAACATCATCATCAAATGCTTTCTTCATTGCCTTGACTGCAGATGGTGGAGTTGTCTCATTCTTCTGTTTCATATCCTTTTGTTTGAGATTCAGTGAGAGCTTCTTCTTCTTCTACATTTGGCTCGTCTGCTGGTTCCTCAGTTGCTTGGACTTCTACAAGAGACTCTTCTGCAGTGGTCTCAGCTACAGTAGACTGTTCTTGGAAATCTTCCTTTGCAATTTGATCGATGATATCATCATCATCATCATGAGCATCAGGTTGGGGTTGATCATTACCATCATTGCCATCATGATCTGATGGTTGATATACTCCCAAGTCAGGTCTTGATAGATAATCATATATTTCCTCGACTACAGCATGTACATGCTTTGTTAAGAGCTTCTTGTTCTCAGCTTCGACTACGGGAGTGTTCACAAACTCAATTGGCATGAGTATTGCATGTCTTAGCCTGTTGTCTTCAAAGTAGAGTCCTTGAATTCCAGTGTGCCAAGGAGAAGGATGTGTGCCTCCTTTGGTCTTGTGGATTTGCTAGCTATTTTCTTCTACAGTTGAGCTAGTTGTATGCCTTCTACTTCTATCATCCTGTGATAGGAATGTGCAATCCCTTCGTTTTGTATAGAAATTGATGTAACAAAACTTAAATGTATTAATTGTAATATAGTTAGGATGTTCAGGCTAGAAGTGAAGTAGGTAGTTGCAGTCTAGGTTAGATGCAAGAGTGAAGATGGTTGGAGATGCAGAGGCATAGTGCAGACCACTAGATGCATACTACTACAAAGACTTTGGATGAACAACTAGTATATTGACAAGCAACAAAAGAACATGAAGGCTTCACAACAAAGGACTGAGGTTGCAGACCAGGACCAACACGACAAGACATAAACTGAATCAGAGACTGTGCAGACGAGATGTTGCAACAGAGACTGTGTGCAGACGAGATCATGCAGCAATCTGAATTGCAGTAGAGATGATTGTCGGTATCGGGTCAGAGGGTTGAAGTCAGTCAAGTGAAGATTGAAGTTAAAGTATCAACGATACTAATTCTGGAGTCAGTGGACTACCATCATCATAAACGAGATAGTGGAGACATCAGTGGTCTGCCAACATCAGAAACGAGATAATGGGGAACATGAGTGGACTGCCAGGAATAGTACATTGGAAAAAGGGTTCGTTCCTTGAGCCTTTAAAAAGGAACCGATGAGGCTTATTGAGGAGTGATGTTGTCGAACATTGATTAAAAAGCAAAAGAGTACAAAGCAATCAAGAAACGAAAAGATTACTCAAGAAAGCCAAGTTATGAAGATACAATCGAAAGTGTCACTAGTCTGCAGAAGAACAAAATCTTGCAGCAAAGTTCAGAGTTCTGATCTGTGCAAAGTCTCTAGGTTCTTCGCTTTTCATACGAGTTTGATAACTTGTAAAAGAAAAGTTTCTTGTAAACAAAAACAAGAAGATAGTGATATTCACCTCTTGGATTGACTACACTAGTCATCAAGGGAAGACTGGACTAAGCTCTCGATCATCATTTGATATCGAGTGTCTGAACCAGTATAAATATTGTGTCCACTCATTGCTTTCTTTATACTGATACTTAGAATTTCTTTTAACAAATTATCACAACCTAACTCGAGATAAAGACTCAAGGAGTTGCAAATCTCTAGTGCAGACCAGATAGTATCATCTGCAGACTACCTAATTAGTCTGCACACAATACTAGTCTGCACAATATCATTATTCCGTAGAAAAGATTAATAAAATCTCGAACAACCTATTCACCTCCTCCTCTCCTCTAGGTTGAAACTCAAACCTTACAATAAACTCAAACCTAACTTTACAGACTTAACGGTTATTGGAAAAAAAAGGTCACATATTATATTTGCAAAGAAGTTACTAACAGTTTGCTTGTGTGAAGATTATTATGGCACCACCAAAATTTCATAAATGTCCAAACAGTGGAGAACCCCCAACTTGCTCTTTCGACAAGTTCAACCATTAGAAGCTGAGAATGCTTGCACATCTCAACTCCATTGATGAGAGGATGCAAGATATTGTCCTGGATGGACCAAATATTCCAATGATGCCAGATCCAAAGGACACATCAAAAGAAGTACAACGGCCAAAGTCCCTCTAGACCAGAGTAGACTGGGATCTAGAGATGGTTGGGAAAAAAGCTGTAAATCAAATCTTCAAATCTCTAGATGACAACATGTTCGAGATTGTGGTTCATACCAAGACAGCAAATGAAGCATGGGAAGCTCTAATGTTAAGAAACGAAGGAACTAATGAGATCAGAGAGAAGAAGAAGAATGTATTGATATAACAATAGGAGCTGGTCTCAATGAGTTCTAATGATGATTTGATAACCTTCTTTGAAAGGTTCAACATTCTCATCAACAATCTCAAAACCTTGGGAAAGACAATCTCAAGTTTGTAAGATCTCTTGGAGAAATTTGGAACACAAAGACAACTGCAATAAGAGAATCCAGAGATCTAACAAAGATGTCCCTAGCTACTCTTCATGGTGTTCTGCAAATCTATAATCTTAAAGTTGAGCAGAAGAAGCAGATTGATAACGCAAGAGAGAAAACCTTAGCCTTCAAAGCTCAAGAAAGAGTTTTCAAATCCATGGCAGAAGAGGAGAACACTGACACCTCATCCACAAGTGAAGAAGATCTATCAGAAGAGCTGGCACTAATGGGGAAGAAGTTCAAAAAGCTTTTCAAAAAGAAAACCTTCAAAAAGAACTTTCCCTCAAAAACCAAAGATGCAGACAAGGAAGTCTGCTACAACTGTGGCAAACCAGGTCACTTTGCTGCTCAGTGCAGACGACCAACTCAAGACTCGTCTGCACCAAGGTTTAAAAAGGACCACAACAAAGTCACCCCTGGGAAGAAGGAAAGAAGCAAGGCATATGCAGCAAAGACATGGAGCGATACAGACTCTGATGATGAAGATATCATGTCAAATGCTCAGCTATGCCTCATGGTAAAAGAAGAAGAACAAAAACAGGTATTTCATCTTTCTGACTCAGAAGCTACTATAGAGGAATTGAAGGAGCCACTTCAAGAAACCTCTGAAAGTTTCATTTCTCTTCTAAAAGAAAATAAGGAAAATCTCAAGCAAATTGCAACTCTCAGGGAGAAATGCAATTCAAATAAAGAGACTAAAATTAGTCTAATCAATGCTCAAGAAAAACTGAAAGAAGCTGATGAAAAATTGAAACTTCTCAATGCAGTGGTGGAAACACTTACCTTGAGAAACACTGAGCTTCAAAAGCAGGTAGATGCCTGGATTGGGAAGACCTTAGATCTACAAAAACTGATCAATATAGGTCAATCCTCCCATGATAAAACTAGGATAGGATACAATGATTGGTTAAATAATAATAAGGATAAAAAGGTAATCACCAAGAAAGACAAGGAGACCAATATATCTACTACAGCAGAGGAGCACATGAAGAAAGCCTATACTGCAGAATATGTGTATAAGAATCAGCACTCAGTTGCAGTAGAAATAACTATGCAAAGTAGAAATAACTTAGCTGCACCAGCAATTCTGAAAAGGAATAATATTCTCAAGAGAGCTGTAATGAAAAATAAGATCTCTACTGCTCAGCCTCAAAAGAGCTGGAGTAGACTACGTGCATATATGAATAGTAAGAAGAGAGTAAGAAACTTTCAAATGCAATTTAGTGAAGGACCCTATGAATCTCAATATACACATCACTACTCAGTATGGAATAACTCCTTGGGATCAATATGGAGAAAACCATACTCGAGACACAGATGCTCATGTCAAGAGAAGCAGACCAGGTGGAGCGGACCACTAAAAAGCACAAGGCCAAAGGTCTATTGCTTTACCTATGGGAAACTTGGCCACAAATCACTTCAATGCTGGAACACACATAAAAGGATAGTTCAAGTATGGGTTCCAAAAACTAACCAATAAGGACCCAGACGAGTGGGTACCATGTACAAAGTTCTTTATGTTTTCATTACAGGAAAAGAAAAAGGGGATTTGGTACTTGGACAGTGGATGCTCAGGACATATGACTGGAGACAAATCCAATCTTGAGGATTTCAGAAAGGAGCAAGGACCTCTTTGTCATTTTTGGAGGAGGGAAAGCAGGTATAACTAAAGGTTATGGAACCCTTGGTACATGTTCTTTAATCTTTAGAGATGTTGCTTATGTCATGGGCTTAGAACATAACCTGCTATCCATTAGCCAGTTATGTGATAAGAACTATGATGTGTCATTTACTCACAATACATGTCATGTAATTAATAAAATGACAAAAGAAGTCAAATTACTAAGAATTAGAAAAAGGAATATATATGCAGTAGATTTCGACTCCTCACAGTTAGAACAAATTACTTGTTTCTATACTAAAGAAGCTGAAGATAAGAATTGGTTGTGGCAAAAAGAGGCTAGCTCATCTGAACTTCAAAACCATAGCAAAATTATCCTCAGAATATCTAGTAAAAGGACTCCCATAAATAAAATTAAAGAAGGATAAGTTATGCGGACCATGTCAGGAAGGAAAGCAGACTAGAATAAGCTTTAAACTTTTAAACTCTTCAGAATCGACTAGGATTCTTGAACTACTGCATATGGATCTCTTTGGTCCAGTTGAGATAGAAAGCTTAAGCAGGAAAAGATTTACTCTAGTTATAGTAGATGATTACTCTAGGTATATCTGGGTAATGTTCCTACATAAAAAGAGTGAAACATGCAGTCTGCTAACAAGGTTCCTTAGACAAATTTAAAATGAAAAAGGGATAGAAGTAATTACAATCAAAAGTGATCATGGTACTGAGTTTGAAAAGACAGGAATAGATATCTACTACAATGATCATGGAATTAAGCATAATTTCTCAGCACCTAGATCACCTCAACAAAATGGAGTGACTGAGAGAAAGAATACGAAACTCATAGAGGCAACTAGAACAATGCTTGTTGATGCAAACCTATCTAAAAGCTTCTGGGCAGAAGCAGTAAACACAACCTGCTATATCCAAAATAGGTGCATAATTCACAAGCTTTATAAGAAAACCTCATATGAATTGTGGAAAGGAAAAACACCAAGTGTTAAATACTTTCATGCCTTTGGATGCATATGCTATATACACAACAATGATAAAAACTATTTACAGAAAGACATTTAGGATATACAATAGGAAAACACAGATTGTTGAGGAATCAGTTCATGTATCATTTGATGAAAAAGAAACATTCCCAAGAGATGCTAATGTATTTGATGAAGAATGTGCATGCAATGAACAGACTACAGAAGAAAGCATTAATACTGCAGACAAGGAAGAGTCGTCTGCACATGATAACACTACAGCAGAAATAGAAGAACAACCTCAACAACAATTAGAATCACATGAACAAGACAAAGAAAGATGGATTAAGGCACATACACAGGATGACATTATAGGAGATAAGAATGCAACCGTGTAGACTAGGAGAGCAACAAATACAGAATGCCTGGCTAGCTGTTTCATATCTGAAATAGAACCTAAGGTAA
>LIEC01012497.1:162446-193103 GCA_001925005.1 Drosera capensis | reverse complement strand
CTTTATAAGAAAACCTCATATGAATTGTGGAAAGGAAAAACACCAAGTGTTAAATACTTTCATGCCTTTGGATGCATATGCTATATACGTAACAATAATAAAAACTATTTACAAAAATTTGATCCTAATTCAGATGAGGCAACCTTCTTAGGATACTCAACAAACAGCAAGGCATTTAGGATATACAATAGGAAAACACAGATTGTTGACGAATCAGTTCATGTATCATTTGATGAAAAAGAAACATTCCCAAGAGATGCTAATGTATTTGATGAAGAATGTGCATGCAATGAACAGACTACAGAAGAAAGCATTAATACTGCAGACAAGGAAGAGTCGTCTGCACATGATAACACTACAGCAGAAATAGAAGAACAACCTCAACAACAATTAGAATCACATGAACAAGACAAAGAAAGATGGATTAAGGCACATACACAGGATGACATTATAGGAGATAAGAATGCAACCGTGTAGACTAGGAGAGCAACAAATACAGAATGCCTGGCTAGCTGTTTCATATCTGAAATAGAACCTAAGGTAATAAATGAAGCTCTAAATGATCCAAATTGGGTGGATGCAATGGAAGAAGAAGTAAATGTGTTCAAAAGAAATAAGGTATGATATCTCACACCAAGTCCTAAAAACTATCCGGTTGTAGGATGCAAATGGGTGTTTAGAAACAAGTCTGACGAAAATGATACAGTCATCAGAAATAAGGCTAGATTAGTTACAAAGGGATACTCACAAGAAGAAGAAATTGATTTTGATGAAACCTTTGCACCAGTAGCAAGATTAGAAGCCATAAGAACATTCCTTATCTATGCAGCATACCAAGGATTTAAAATCTATCAGATAGATATAAAAAGTGCATTTCTGAATGGAAAGCTACAAGAGAAAGTTTATGTCGAACAACCTCCTGACTTTGAAGATTATGAATATCCAGATCATGTATATAGGTTAGATAAGGCATTATATGGGCTAAAACAAGCACCTAGGGCATGGTATGAAACTCTATCAACTTTTCTCTGTGAAAATAACTTCGAAAGAGGTACGGTTGATACCACCTTGTTCTTAAAGAAACATAAGGAACACATTTTGTTAGTATAAATATATGTACATGATATTATATTTGGCTACACTAATGATAAGCTTTGTGAAAGATTTGCAGAACTAATGAAATCAAAATTTCAAATGAGCTTAATGGGAGAACTAAAATATTTTCTAGGACTGCAAGTACAATAGCTAAAAAGGGGAATTTTTCTTAAATCAATCCAAATACTTAAGGAACACGATCAAAAAGTATGGATTAGATAATGCTAGTCATATGAAGACCCCAATGAGCACATCAATAAAAATAGAAAAGAATGAACCTGGAAGGAAAATAAATCAAACAATATATAAAGGTATAATAGGATCACTGTTATACCTTACTGCAAGCAGACCAGACATTCAATATGCAGTATGTGTCTGTGCAAGATATTAATCTGATCCTAAGGAATCTCACTACGCTGCAGTAAAGAAAATATTAAGATATCTCAAAGGAACTCTAAACCTTGGTGTATGGTATCCTAAAGATTCAGATTTTACACTAATAGGCTATTCAGATGCATACTTTGCAGGATGTACAGTTGACAGAAAAAGCACAAGCGGATCATGTCAATTCATTGGAGCAAGATTAATATCATGGTTCAGCAAAAAGCAGACTACTGTGTCTACTTCCACTGCAGAAGCAAAATATATTGCTGCTGGAAACTGTACTGCACAAATATTATGGATGAGGTCACAACTTGCAGACTACGGTACAACTCTCCCTAAAACCTCTATATTTTGTGACAATACGTCTCCAATGGCTATTTCAGAAAATCCAGTCTTTCACTCAAGAACCGAGCACATTGATGTCAGATATCATTTTATCAGGGATCATGTGCAGAAAGATCATATTAAATTGGAATACATTCCAACAGAAAAACAAATTCCAGACATTTTTACAAAACCTCTTGATGAAAACAAATTCGTTCAATTTCGAGGAGAATTGGGTATACTTGATTTACAACAATAAAATTGAATAAAAATGCTTCTCTACTCTACTGCATGTGTAGAATACAAACTAGCATCACTCATAAAAATACAGACTAGCTCAACTGCACCACTGCTCAGTCAATAAGTGGAGTGCTGACTAGAATCATTAGTGCCCTACTGCATCTATTTTAGGAAACAAAATCAGTTGTTAAACGTTAAATAACTGCATTCCTAAAATAACGTATAACGGTCAATTAAATAACTGTTACTGTGCAACGGCTAGAAAAAGTACTGACAACGGTTATATTTCTCAAACAAGTATAAATACTGTAAATCTCTAATCAGAAAATAACTTTACTCTCTAATCTCTCTCTCTCTCTAACAAACGCTCAAACTCTCTCTCTCTCTCTAAACTCTCGAGCGCTCTACTGCACAAAGTCAAAACCCTAATTTCTTTCAAATCAATTCAATTCGATTTCCAAAAACATCGCAATTCTTTTAAATCATTTTACAATGGCCAACACACCATCCATCTCATCAAAGAAAAGTCAGAAATCCTCTGAATCTCAGAGGAGTCCTTCAAGAAGAAGTCAGAGATATAGCAGACGTGATCGAAGAGGTTGGACTCAAGCCTCTGTGTGAGCGAACAAGCACAAAATATGACGATGAAGTTCTGGACTTCATCAAGAAGGCACAAGTTACAGACATTCTACAGCAAATCACTCACACCTCTACTTCAAGAGGAACAACCATTCAGGTGAACCCTGATGACCTTGTACAATGCTTCAATCTCCCAAATGAAGATACAAGCCATGCTAAGTCAAGACAAATGGAATGAGGGAATAAGGACCATGAAAAGTTTCTTATCCAAAGAGTACAAACTGCTTGCCGACATCGTGAAGAAAGCCATTCTCTCCAGAGAATTCAGCAAGGACCAAATAACCACTGATCAACAGGAGATTATGTGTGTCATCCTTACAAAAACAAGAGTAAATTGGGCCAGTTTACTCATGTATCAACTTGGAAGATCGGTGAGAGCAAGACTACCACTGTTCGGAAGAATAATCAGTATCCTTCTCAAACAGAAGATGAACCTCTCAGAAAAAGAAGGAAGGAAATGGAGCCTATCCAAACAAATCAACTTCAAAAAGATAGGAAAAGCACCCTCAGGACTGACAAAGAAGCCTGCAATCCAGCCACCCAAGACTTTGGAAGTAAAGACCCGACACAAGGCAAAGCAGACTACCACAGTAGTGCAGACTACAGCAGCACAGACTCAATCTGCAAAGAAGTAGACCAAGAAGAAGCGAGCCCAACATAAGTTGACAAAACCAAAGACTGCAAGGAGGAAACTCATTATACATACCTCGGATGAGGAAACAATATCCGACAGACCGGCTGCAGAACAAATCAAAATCAATAAAGAAGAATTCTAGTCTGTAATAGTGAAGACTGAGGAAGTCATTGATCAGTCTGTAGCACTGCAGACTAGGATGATAGCTGAGCCCTCTTCATCAAGAATACCACCAAAAGAACCAGAGATTGCAGCCCTTCATGACTCAAATATAGCAATTCAATTCCTCAAGGCCGGAGCAAGTGATGATTTGAAGAGTCTAATCTTGGAAGCATAAGTAAGCTTTCAGGAGATAAGGGAAGAACCTCGAGCAGAATTCAGACAAAGGCATATTGCAGAAGGCTACTCTCATGATGAAATAAGGGAGATTGAGGCCAAGATGTCAACTCTTCAGATGGAGCCAATCTCAGTGGACTCTACTGCACCAACTCTCACTATCAGACCCCTTGCAGCAGAACCAACAACCACAACAGCAATTGTTCCGTTCTTAGGCAGTAGAATGGAGACTTCACAAATTGCAAATGACCAACCTACCACTGCCACTGTCATATGGACTATAACACCACCAACTCAAGAAAGACCCTCTCCTGAAAAGATCATTGAATCAGTCATGAAGATGGTCAAAGCAGTCGAGGCAAACCTATTGCTGAAGGGACTAATACTGGTATGAGATCCATCTAGATTGACTCTGTAGAGAGTCTTAGATCCTGAAGGGACTAATACTGATCTGGAGGATCTTGTTTGCCTTCCAGTCCTTGTTAGCCTCTTGATTAGAAGTTTTTGTTGAGCCACAAACTCCTGAATCATGCCTTCCCTTTCTTTCTACTACTCAGCTTGCTTTTTCATGCTGAGTAGTAAAGAGGTTGTTCTTGCTATTCTGGTGAGCTCGTTTTTTTCTATAGTTCGTACTATTTGTAGGATTGTGTCTATAACCTTCTCTGGAGAAGGTCTTACCTCTGTTGTTGTTGTGGTTGACTATAGCTCTACTGCAGTTGATGGATGATCTTCTATAACTGTGGAGAGATCCATTCCACTGTTAGAGAATGGTATAATTTTTGTAGTGGTTACCTTCTCTGCAGATTACCTAATGGTGAGTGACCTTGCAGTAGAGGTGGGATAAGTTGTTATGCACTCTATAGTTCATTGAGGCCTGCTTCTATTTGTCTTATTTCATCATGTGAGTATCCTTGATTAACAAGCTCTTGCCTCAATTGAGCTCGAGGTCCTTCCTTGACCTCCTAATAGTTTTTTTAAGCTTCAAGGATAATGTTGTAAAGATGCTCATCTTCTCCACCCTTCATAAATTCCAATGCCAAATTAGCATCATGAAGTGAAGCTAACTCAGGTGCCTTTGGAGGCAGTGTCTTTGAGGATGATGGTCCAATAATTGTCCTAGTCTGCACTAGGGAAGATTGTGCATCTACCTCCATGTGAGTTGGCCCTGCAACTGGGAGATCTGAGATTGTCTCCTCGTCTGAGGTCTGCAAAATGAGCTTCCTCGTTGTTTCCCTAAGCTTCTTTAGTTTAATTGGTTGAGCCTTGCTGGCTTGTTGTCTTCTTATCCTTGGCACTACTGTAATGGTCTGCACAGTTGCCTTTGGTGTAAGGTCTTCAACCTTCCTTCTGGTCTGCCCGATTGACTTTGGGGATTGCTCGGTAGACCTTCTCCTGGTCTATACACCTGTAGATGACTATGGCTATTCTACAGGTTTGATGGTAGTCTCTACAGGGATAATCTTCTTTGTTAATCCAATAGGCTTCTTGCCTATCTTTTTGACATCTATCTACTTGGCCATCGTCCATGGCCTTCCAGCCTTGTTTGAGAGCTTCAGTTTCTGTTTTGAGAAAGATACTGATTATCCTTCCAAATAATGGTTGCTTTGATCACACAGCTTTGCCAAGATGATGCATGAGCAAACATGCCCAATTGACTTCGTACTTTGTAAGGATTGCACACATGATTTCTTATTGATCAGTGGTAATCTGATCCTTATTGAATTCTCATGAGAGAATGACCTTCTTGACAATGTCAGCAAGCATCTTGTGCTGTTTGGATAAGAACTTCTTTATAGGTCTTATTCCCTCATTCCACTTATCTTCTCGAAGCATGGCATGCCTCCCCGTTGTCATAATTTCTGATGGAATTATCCTCGACCCTTCATTTGAAAGGTTGAAAGAGAGAGCAACGTCATCATCCTTGACGTAGATTGCCACCTTCGATGTAGTAGAAGTATAGGAGATTAACTTCAAGTTGTCCATTACATTGTCTTTGTCGATGAAATCAAGTACTCCTTCTTCATAGATTCTGTTGGTTCGCTCGTAGAAGTTCTTGAGTCCAGCTTCTTGAATTAGATCGGCAACTTCCTTTACTTCATCTGATTCGTCTCGAACATTATTGAAATCGAACACAACTCCAGTTTGGAATTTGATCTTTCTTGATGGACTTGATTCATCAGATTTGGAGTTCTTCTTGGAGATGTTTGATGGACTGTTGGCCATTTCGAAGAGTATTTGTTAAAGATCTTTGAGTTTCAAAGGTGATTTTGAGAAAATTGAAAGCTAGGGTTTTTCGATTCTTGATTGCAGTAGAGGCTTTCTAGATTAGAGAGAGAATTTGAATGCTTAGAGAGGGAGAGAGAGAGTATATGAGAGTCTAAAGTGGTTTTCATTTAGAAAAATTTCTCCTTTTATAATCACTTAAAATATTACCGTTGTTAGAAGTTTCTAGTCGTTACACAGGTTTAGCCGATTGTTTTGACCGTAGCATGATTTGAGGAAAACCGTTTTTGTAAAGTTAATATTCTTTCGAAAAATAAATACAATAGAACAATATTGCTTCTAGTTTACATCCACGTGTGTAGCAAGTAGTAGAGCAAAAATGATAGTCTGTATAAAATAGTGCAAGTCTGCATTCTACATATACAGTAGAGCCGTAAAGCATTTTGGCCAGTTTCACTACTTTAACTCAAGTATACCTAATTCTTCTCTAAATTGAATAAACTTGCTCTCATCAAGAGGTTTTATGAAAATGTCTGCAATTCTTTTTTCTGTTGGAATATATTCTAATTTAATGTGATCTTTTTGCACATGATGTCTGATAAAGTGATATCTGACATCAATATGCTTGGTTCTTGAATGAAAAACTGGATTTTCTTAAATTGGCATTGCAGACGTGTTGTCATAAAATATAGAGGTTTCAGAGAGTGTCATATCATAGTCTGCAAGCTGTGGTCTCATCTATAGTATTTGTGCAGCACAGCTTCCTGCAGTTATGTATTCTTCTTCAGCAGTAGAGGTTGACATTGTAGTCTGCTTCTTGCTGAACCAGGAAATCAATCTTGCACCAATAAATTTACATGCTCCAATTGTGCTTTTTTTGTCAACCCTACAGCCTGCAAAGTCTGCATCTGAAAAACCTGTTAGTGTAAAATCTGATTCCCTTGGATACCATATACCTAGGTTTGGAGTTCCTTTAAGATACCTCTAGATTCTCTTTACTGCAGTGTAGTGGGATTCCTTGGGATCAGATTGATACCTTGCATAGACATAAACTGCATATTGAATGCCCGGTCTTCTTGTAGTAAGGTATAGTAATAAGGTCCTACGTACATGGTTTGATTTATCTTCTTTCCATTCTCATCTTTATCTATCTTTATTGATATGCTGATGGGAGTCTTCATATGACTAGCATTGTCTAAGCCATACCTTTTAGTTGTGTTCTTTAAGTACTTAGATTGATTTATAAAGATTACACTTTCTAACTATTGTACTTGAAGTCCTAGAAAATATTTTAGTTCTCCAATTATACTCATGTGAAATTTAGATTTCATTAATTCTACAAATCGTTCACAAAGTTTATTATTAGTGCAACCAAATATAATATCATCAATATAAATTTGCACTAACAATATGTGTTCCTTATGTTTTTTAAGAAAGATAGTGATATTTACTTTACCTCTTTCAAATTTATTTTCACATAGAAATGTTGAGAGGGTTTTATACCATGCTCTTGGTGCTTGTTTTAATCCATATAAAGTTTTGTCTAACCTATATACATGTTTTGGATATTCAGAGTTTTCAAAGCCAGGAGGTTGTTCAACACTTACTCTTGTAGTTTTCTAGTTAGAAATGTACGTTTTACATTCATTTGATAGACTGTAAATCCTTGATATGTAGCATAGGCAAGGAACATTCTTATGGACTCTGATCTTGCTACAAGGGCAAATGTTTCATCAAAATCTATTCCTTCTTCTTGTGAGTACCCCTTGGCAAATAATCTAGCTTTGTTTCATATGACTATTCAATTTTCATCAGATTTGTTTTTAAATACCCATTTGCAGCCTACGACTGAATAATTTTTTGATCTTGGTGTTGGATACCATACCTCATTTCTTTGGAACTCATTTAGTTCCTCTTGCATAGCATCTATCCAGTTTGGATCATTAAGAGCTTCACTTATTACTTTTGGTTCTATTTCAGATATTAAGCAAGCAGATAGGCATTTATCATTTGTTGTCTTTCTAGTCTGCACAGATGCATTTTTATCTCCTATTATGTCATCATGTGTATGTGTCTTAATCCATCTTTCTTTGTCTTGTTCATTAGTTTCCAATTGTTGTTGAGGTTGTTATTCAGTCTCTGTTGCAGAGTGATTTTGTGTACAGACGACTCTTTCTTGTTTGTAGCTTTAATTACTTCTTCTGCAATCTGTTCATTACATGCACATTCCTCATCAAATACATCTGCGCTTCTCATCAATGTTTCTGATTCATCAAATGATACATGAACTGACTCCTTAGCTGTCTGTGTTCCCTTATTGTACACTCTAAACGCTTTGCTGTTTGTAGAATACCCTAAGAAAGTTCCCTCATTTGTCTTAGGATCAATTTTTTGTAAATAGCTTTATCATTGTTATGTATATAGCATATGAATCCAAAAGCATGAAAGTATTGGACACGTGGTATCTTTCCTTTCTACATTTCGTAGGGGATTTTCTTTTAAAGTTTGTGAATTGTGCATCTATTATGAGTATAGCAAGCTGTATTGACTGCTTTTTCCTAGAAGCTTTTAGATAATTTTACATTAGAGAGCATTATCCTAGTTGTCTCTATGAGTGTTCTATTCTTCCTGTCAGCCACACCATTTTGTTATGGTGTTCTAGATGCTGAGAAGTTGTGTTTAATTCAATGATCATTGTAGTAGACATCTATTCTTGTTTGATCAAATTCAGTGGCATGATCACTTTTAATTGTAATAACTTCTATTCCTTTTTCATTTTGAATCTATTTAGGAAACCTTGTCACCAGACTATAAGTTTCACTCTTTTTATGTAAAATCATTACCCAAGTATATATGAAATAATCATCTACTATAACTAGAGTGTACTTCTTGTTTAAGCTCTCTACCTCAACTGGACCAAAGAGATCTATATAAAATAATTCCAGAATTCTAGTTGGTTTTGAAGAGTTTAAGGGTTTAAAGCTTGCCATAATCTGTTTTCCTTCCTGGCATGGTATGCATAGTTTATCCTTTTTGAACTTTATTTGAGGGAGTTCTCTTACTAGGTTTTTTGAGGATAATCTGGCAATTGTTTTGAAATTAAGATAAGCTAATCTTTTGTGCCACAGCCAGTTTGTATCTTCAGCTTCTTTAGTATAGAAACTTGTTATTTGTTCTGACTGTGATGAATCAAAGTCTAGTGCACAAATGTTTCCTTTCCTTACTCCTAGTAATTTGATTTCTTGTGTGATTTTCGAAAGTCTTTCCCAAAGTTTTGAGATTATTGAAGAGAACATTGAACCTTTCATAAAAGATAGTCATGTTCACATAAGATCTCATTGAGACCAATTCATATTGTTGCATTAAGACATCCTTCTTGTTTTTCCTAATCTCATTGGTTCCCTCATTCCTTAGCAGTAGAGCCTCAGATGCTTCTTTTGCAGTAGTTGTATGAATCACTATCTCAAACATGTTGTCATCAAGACATTTGAATATTTAGTTTATAGCTTTTCTATTAACCATCTCCAGATCCCAGTCCTCTTTGTACCAGAGGGATTTCGGTCTTTGTACTTCTCTCATTGAATCCTTTCGATCTGGCATCATTGGAACATGAGGCTCATCCAAGACAATGTCTTGCATTCTTTCGTCTATTGAATTGAGATGTGCAAGCATCCTGAGTTTCCAATGGTTGAATTTATCGAAAGCGCATGTTGGAGGTTCTCTTTTGTTAGGACATTTGGGAAACTTTGGTGGTGCCATTGTTCTTCACAAAAATAAACTATTAGTAACTTCATTGCAAATAAGAAAATGACTTTTTCTTTCCACGAACTTTTAAGTCTGGAAAGTCAGGCTTTGATACCAATTGTAAGGTCAAAGATATAACATACAGAGAGGGTGAATAGGATAATTTGAGTTTTATCAATTTTATACAGCGGATTATAATTTTGCACACCACTATTCTATAACTACTTGGGTAGTCTGTAGGTAACAGTTCAAGGTCTACTACAGAGATTCTAATTCTTAGAATTTGTCTCTGTTTGGTTGTGAAGGTTGATTTCTTATAGTCCTAAATATCAACAATGAAAGCAAGTAACGAGACACAGTATTTATACTGGCTCAGACACTTGTTATCAATTTATATTATCAAGAGCTTAGTCGAGTCTTCCCTTGATGACCAGTGTAGTCAAGTTAAGAGGTGAGTATCACTATCTTCTTGTTTGTAGCTTACAAGACAACTTCTTTTTTCAACTTAATAACTTACAGAAAAGATAACGGCCCATGATCTTCACACAGATTTAGTAATCTGAACTCTATTGCATAAGATATTCTTCTGTAGAGTAGTGAACCCTTCTTTACAGTGTTTCACTATTCAACACTCTAGAGTAATCTTTGAATATTTATTGCTTTGTACACTTCCCTTTCAATCCTTATTGAACAACCTTACTCAAAGAGATACAAGTTATAGAGGGAGTTGCTTGCTCTGCCTCAGTTGCAACTTGTATAGTCTTTTGCATCCTTTGTCTCAGCTACAGTGTAGATATACCTCTTTTGCAGTTGGAGTGTGTGTTGTGGATGTAACTGCTGTTAGATCTTCAGCTATAGGGTCCTTCTTTAGTAACTTGATCGATGATTTCATCATCGTCATCCTGAGCATCAGGGTGCTATTAATCACCATCATCTCCTGATGGCCATTGTCCACTTACTGTAGGTCTAGAGAGATAATGCTATATCTCATGAGTGGTTGTTTGAACATGGTAAGCTAAAATTCGTTTTAGCTCAGCCTCTACTTCGGGTGTATGTACGAACTCGATGTACCTGAGTTGTGCTTGTTTGTGTCTTCTGGTCTTCAAGGTGGAGTCCTTTAGTTCAAGAGCTCCATTGAATAGAATATATAGTTCTTTTGGTCTTGTTGACCTGCTCGCCTCCTCCTTTTGCAGTTCAATCAATTGATGGATTTCAGATTCTGTCATTCCATCAATTTCTGCAATAAGCGTAGAGTTTTTAAGAATTTGACTTAATAAGTACAGATTAAAAACATCTATGATATTTTTAAGAATCTTAAAAATATCATAGATGTTTCCTTTTTCTTATACCTTGCAATTTGACTTCTTGTGTGATTTTGTGTTTGACTTGACATGAATTATGAGTAAATGATACATCATAATTTTTGTGACACAATTGAATAATGAAAAGTAGGTTATGTTCTAATCCTTTAACATAAGCTACATATCTAAAGATTAAGGAATCTCTACCAAAAGTTTCATAACCTTTAGTTGTACCTGTTTTTCCTCCCCCAAAGATGACGTGAGGTCCTTGTTCTTGTCTGTAATTTTCAAGGATTGATTTATTTCCCGTCATGTGTCCTCAGCATTCACAATCTAGATACCATATCTTCTTTGTTTTTCCTGCATTAAATCATAGAGAGGTTGTACATGGTACCCACTCATATGGGTCCTCATATGTCAGTTTTTGGAATCCATATTTGAATTATTTTCTTCTGAGAATCCCATCATTCAAAGGACTTGTGACCAAACTTGCGACAGGTACAGCAGTAGATCTTTGGTCTTATGGTGTTTAGTGGTTTGCTCCATTTCATTTGCTGTATTTGACATGAGCAGGCGTGTCTTAAGTGTGGCTTTCTTCGTGTTGTTATGGAGAATTGTTTTCCATACTGAATAGTTAGGTACATGCTGAGCTTTATAAGGCCTTTCATCAAATCCTTTTCTAATATTTTTTACCTTCTGCATCATATGGTATTTTTCATCAATAGGTGCTGATAGTCTGCTCCAGCTCTTATGAATTTGAGCAGTAAAGATCTTGTTTTTCTATACTATCTATGTAGTAGAGTTTTTTCTCATCTACTGCAGTAGAGGTATTCCTCTTCTGTAGAGTTCTTGCAATAGTCTGTTTTATTTTCTTGGTAATGACTTTTTCATTTCCTTTATTATTCAAAGAGTCATTATATTCTAATCCTGTTTTATCATGGGAGGATTGACCTATGTTGAGTAATTTTTTCAAACACAAACTCTTTCCATTCCAAGCATCTATCTTCTTCTAAAGCTCAGAATTTCTTAATTTAAGTGTTTCTACAACTGCATTGAGAAGTTTCACTTTATCATTTTCTTCTTTTAATTCATCTTGAGCATTGATTACACTAATGCTAGTCTTCTCATATGTTAAATTGCATTTCTCTTTGAGACGTGCAATTTGCTCAAGATTTTCTTTTTTTCCTTCAAAAGAGAAATAAAGTTCTCAGAGGTTTTTTGAAGTGCTTCTTTCAATTCCTCTATGGTGGCGTCTAAATCAGAAAAATCAAATACCTATTGGTTTTCATCATCTTTAGACATGAGACATAGCTGAGCGTTTGAGATCGTGTCTTCATCACCAGAGTCTGTATCGCTCAATGTCTTTGCAGAATAGGCTTTGCCTCTTTCTTTTCATCTAGAATTGCCTTTGTTGTGGTCCTTTTTGAATTTAGGTGCAGACGAGTCTTGTGATGGTCGTCCGTATTGTGTAGCAAAGTGCCCTGGTTTGCCGTTGTTGTAGCAGACTTCCTTTTTCCTCTTGAAATTCCTCTTCTTTATTAGTTTCTTGAACTTCTTTCCCATCAATGCCAGCTCTTCAGATAGTCCTTGTTCACTTGCAGGCAAGGTATCAATGGTTTCCTCTTCTGCCATGGACTTCAGGATTTTTTCTTCAGCTTTGAAAACCAAGGTTTACGTTGTGACATCATCTTTTTGTTTCTTCTACTCAACTTCGAGATTGTATGTATGCAATACATCGTACAGTTGAGCAAAGGACATCTTTGTTAGATCTCTGGATTCCCTAATACATGTGGTCTTTGTGCTCACGATTTCACCAAGATATCTCACAAACTTTAGGTTGACTTCCTTGTTTTCGAAAGTCTTTAATAAGGTTTTGAGATTGTTGATGAGAATATTGAACTTTTCATAGAAAGTAGTCAATTTTTCATCAGATCCCATTGAGACCCAATCATATTGTTGCATTAGAACATCCTTCTTGTTCTCCCTTATTTTGTTGGTTCCTTCATTTCCAAGCAGTAGAGCTTCCCATGCTTCCTTTGCAGTGGTTGTATGAACCACTATTTCAAACATGTTGTCATCAAGATCTTTGAAAATCTGGTTCTTTGCTCTTCTATCAACCTGCATCAAATCCAAGTCTTCTCTTGGCCAAAGTGACTTTGGTCTGTATACTTCACGTGTTGTATCCATTGGATCTGGCATCATTGGAATGTGAGGTCCATGAGTGATGATATCTTGTATTCTCTCATCTATTGAATCAAGATGTGCAAGCATCCTCAACATCCAGTGGTTGAATTTGTCAAACGAACACGTTGGAGGCTCTCTACTATTACGATACTTAGGATGCTTTGGTGGAGCCATTTTTTTTTATACAGAAACGAATTGTTAGTAACTTCTTTCCAAATAAGACAATGACCTTTTCTTTTCAAGAACTGTTACGTCTGGAAAGTCAGGATCTGATACTAATTGTAAGGTCCAAGATTCAACCTAGAGGGGGTGAATAGGTTGATTCAAAAATTATTTAAACTTTTGATGCGGATTACTAATTCTGTGTAGACCACTGTTCTATAAAGACCACTTAGGTAGTCTGCATATAGTTACAGTCTAGGGCGCATGCTGAGGAGCAGACAGCTACAAATGATGAGCATTGTGTAAGCCACCAGATGGAGATTACTAGAGACGTTTTTGGATAAGTAGCTAAGGCATTAATGGGCAAAAAAAGACCTTCAAAGGCTTCAGGATCTAGGATTGAGCTTGCAGACGAGGACCAACACAGCAAAGCATGATGTGCATCAGATCCGAGTGCAGACTGAAAGTTGCAGTAGGTACTTGGTGAAGTCTAGGGTTGTAGAGTGTAGACAAGTTCTTACAATATTAGATGCAGACTGGAAGTTATCATAGACTGGAGTACAGTAGAGATGGTTGCTAGGGTGGAATCAAAGGTTTGATGTCATTCAAACAAAGATTTGTGGTAGAGACATTAACAATACAAGATTATAAAGTAAGTGAAGTGTCAACATCAGAAACGAGATGGTGGGGGATATGCGTGGCAAGTTGCCACTTCAGAAACAGTACCATGTTTACTGGGTTCATTCCCTAAGCCTATAAAAGGGAATTGTTAAGACTCATTGAAGTAAGACTGTTGAATGAGATTGAAAGGCAAGCGTGCAAAGCAGTCATAAGTTCAAAGATTACTCAAGAGAGTTAATTCGTGAATATTACAGTGAAACAGGTGTCCCTAGTCTACAGAAAAACACATCTTGTAGCAGAGTCCAACAGATTGGATCTGTGCAAAGGATCTGAGTCCTTCATCTTTTGTACAAGTTAGATAACTTGTAAAACGAAGTTTCTTATAAGCTATAAACAACAAGATAGTGATACTCACCTCTTGGCTTGACTACACTGGTCACCAAGGGAAAACTGGACTAAGCTCTCGATTATCATTTGATAACGAGTGTCTGAACCAGTATAAACACTGTGTCTATTACTTGCTTTTATTCCTTAATATTTAGAATTGTTAGAAACAAATCATCACAGTAAAACAGAGATAAACTCAAAGAGTTTGAACTCTCTGTTGTAGACCACCAAACATCATCTGCAGACTACCTAAGTGATCTTCATAGAATAGTGGTTTGCAAAGAACTAGTATTCCGCATCAAAAGTTAGAATAATTTTTTAAACAACCTATTCACACCCCTTTCTCTTTAGGTTGAATCTTGGACCTTAAAATACTAACAACATTATGACTAATACTTCTTAGTTTTTTCCCATTAATTTCTATATAATTAGAGAGATTGCACATTTCTATCAATCTCCTAACAAATTTATTGACTATAAGTTTCACGTGGATTTAAAAAGGTTGAGTAAAGAGTTGGTTAGATTGTTGAACTTTCATTTGACTTACTTTAGAAGGTAGTTGACCTACTTATTTTCAATATTATGAATATTTGATTAAGTTTGTTTTTATAAATTAGCAAAAGAATTCAATAAATTATTGGTTGTTTAGTGAGTTATTGAATTTTTATTTGCATAGTTTCCATCATTTTCACCATTTCTTCAAGTGATAATCCAAAAAAAATTGGTTTGATTAGAATTATTCTTTAGAGGAGGTGGAAAATTAATAGGATTAAGTTGATAAAATCCAAGAGAGAATTTTTGTTGTTGAGGAACAACAGGTGCATTAGTTTGACAAGCCCAACGAAAATTAGAATGATGACTTCATAGTTGATTTGCATTATAATTCCATTTTGTCTTTGTTATTTTGCGGGCTTGGGAATCCTACAGCATTAACTTGTTTTTCAAAAAGAGTTGGACAAGAATCAGTTGAATGTCCATAATTTAAAACAAATATTACAAGCTTTAACTTATTGAGTTGGACAAAGAATGACTCGATAAATTAATAATGATATCTAATTTTTTTCTCAAAAGATAAACTCCATCCAACACTTTCTCTTTCCAAATCAACTCTTAACTAAACTCTTGAGAAATTTAAAAAGAAATTTCTTTAATTTCCTAACTTCAGCCCGAGTTTTATTAGTTAAGGTGCCACCACTAGAAGCATTAGAATGATGTTCTTTTGGTAGCATTCCTTCATAGAAATATTAAATGAGTAAATTTTAAACAATGCTATAATGAGGACAGGTTGCACATAATCTTTTAAATCTTGCCCAATACTCATTCAACACTTCACCTATTTTTTGTTTGACTTCGAAAATTTATTTTCTAAGACTAATAGTTTACGAAGATGGCTTTTTTAAAAAATAGTTTTTGCATATTAGCCCAAGTACACTACAAAAAAAAAAGGGTTACTTTGCAATTGGGAAAACATATGACTCAAATAATCTGTCGAAAAATTAAAATATTTGTGATGCAAGAAGAAGAAGAGAATAACATTTTACGATGAAAAATCAACATCCGTCTCAAATTTTTATCAAAGTTACGACGTAATGAGAAAATAAATGGGGATTAAAAGAAGTATATAATCACCGTGTACACTTGGGCCGGATCTGGGTATTATGGGTCCCTTTAGTTGGATTGGTCCCTGCGACGTCATCTAGCCTACTGGTTTCCGCTTCTCAGTTTCCCTTCTTAAGGATGAGTCTAAAGACCCTTTCATTTAGCTATCCATTTCATTTAAGGACATCGAGCTTATAGAGTACATGGAAGAAAAGTGTAATTTAATTTTGAAATTAATTAAAGTTTTTGTGATAGCATCCATCGTAAAATTCTATATATAATTGAATTTTTCCATTAAAAATTATTATAAATATTCCCAAATTTTTTTGCTACAAGGAAAATATTAGTAAAACTAGATGTATTGCGACGGATTCCATCGTTGAGTATTTTAAAAATATTTAGAAAAGAGGTTTTTCACATATAAAAAATTCAATAATCATTTCACAAGTATAAGTTTGAAATCATTACATCAAATTAAGATAATTACGAGTTTGAAAGTATTTTTTTCATTTCAATGTTATAATTACGAGTTTGGATCAAATTATGATGTCACACTTAAAAATAAATATACAATCAATTGATTATTGATATTATAACATGCTTTGAGTATTACGATTGTGCAAAATATTGTGATGAAAAGTAAGTTTTAATATTAAAGTTTGTGTATGGTATAGTTTGCGATGGCATCCGTCGCAAAACTAGGTATATTGAAACGGATTCCATCATTGATATTTTAAAAATATTTAAAAATATATTTTTCACATATAAATCTTGCAATAATCTTGTCACAAGTATAAGTTTGAAATCATTACATCAAATTAAGATAATTACAAGTTCAAAGTATTCCTTGCATTTCAATGTTATAATTAGAATTATTAGAGTTACATGTTTTAGATCTTATGTTTGGATCAAAATAAGGTTCTAAACTTTAAAATAAAAAAATTTAATTTATTATTGATAGCATAAAATGTTTTTACCATTACGATTTTTTTGAGAGTGTAAAATGTTATGATAAAATTAAAGGTTTAACATTAACGATGTTGTGAGTGAGAAATCTGTGACGAAAATTACATCAAATTAAGATAATTACAAGTTCAAAGTATTCCTTGCATTTCAATGTTATAATTAGAATTATTAGAGTTACATGTTTTAGATCTTATGTTTGGATCAAAATAAGGTTCTAAACTTTAAAATAAAAAAATTTAATTTATTATTGATAGCATAAAATGTTTTTACCATTACGATTTTTTTGAGAGTGTAAAATGTTATGATAAAGTTAAAGGTTTAACATTAACGATGCTGTGAGTGAGAAATTTGTGACGAAAACCATCGTAGATAATTTGAAGTTTCGACGGATTCCGCCACAATCACATTTTCTTTGCGACGGATTCGTCGCTGAAAAAGGACCTCTCCGTCGTCGCTCGCCATAGCCAGAAGTCGCCAGCCGCCTCTTGCCACCGCTCGTTGTCGTCTTCGCCGCTTGTAGCTAGCTAGCCCCGTAGATTTGCATTTTGCAGCCTTCTCCCCACAGCTAGCTAGCCCCATAGCAACCTACCTCCTACCGCCACCCATAGCTAGCTAACCCCGTAGCCTATGCGTTCTGTAGCTTTCTCCCCGTTGTCGTCCCGCCACCACTCTATAAATCTCCCCACAGCTAGCCCGCTCTGTAATTACGATAGGTTGAAATTTTTTTTTGAATTAATTAGTCTTTTTTGTTAATTAATCATATATTGTTGTTGGAATCCATGTTTGATGTTATGCAATTTGGATTATGGTTGGAATCGAAGTTTGATGATATGGAATGCGATGGAGGTTTGTGATTGTGGTTGGGATTCAGGTGTGTGAATATGGTTGGAGTTGAGGTTTGATGTTATGGAATGGGATTTTGGTTGGGATTGAAGGGATTAGATAGACAAGTTTAATTATACTTGGAATGATACATTTGTATGAAAAATAGGTTGGATGTGAAAAATAGGACAACATTGGAATGGTTCGATATGAAAAATTATGGGATTAGATATGAAAAATAGATTTAGTTAGGATTGATAAATATGTTTTATATGAAAAATTATGTAATGGGATGGGATTGATGAGATTAGATTGATATATGTAGGGCCATTTTGAACTTTGAAGCAAAACATATTATAAATCAACTTAGAAGTTACATCTTGGCTAGAAGTTATATTTTGCAAAATGATCCAAATGTTATAAATCAACTTAGAAATTACAGCTTGGCTAGAAGTGATATTTTGCAAAATGATACATATGTTATAAATCAATCGATGCTTGATGTTGATTTTAATACATAAATTAGATCGATGTGGAGTCGTATCCATATTGGATGTATGAACGGTTAGATCAATCACACTTGAATCCCTGATTTATTAAAGGGATCAAAGAGCTTGTATAGAATGCTCTTCAAAACGACGAGGGCCGTTTCCCTCGACGTTTAAGATATCCTTGTACAAAATGCAAGAACATGAGATTTCAAACAGTGGATGATTTGAAGTATCACCGAATTACTAGGGGATTCAAGAAGAATTATTATTTTTGGGTGTATTAAGCCGAAAAAAGGGGTTCGATACCTCAATTGGAATTTGCTGATCCATCCAATGTCTCTCAACCCATGAACAATTTCGAGGACATGCAAGTTGATACTTTTCCACTAGAGTATTATGAAGAGACCGAGGCTACAAACGAACATGCATATGATGAGGGTCCCCCTTATGAATCCAAGTACTATTTTGACATGTTGAATACCTCCCAGTCTCCTCTGTACGTTGGTTGCAACATGTTTGCAACACCTTCTCTTTCCAAATCAACTCTTGAACTAAACTCTTGAGAACTTTAGAAAGAAATTTCTTTAATCTCCTAACTTCAGCTGGAGTTTTATTAGTTAAGGTGCCACCACTAGAGGCATTCATTCTATGATGTTCTTTTGGTAGCATTCCTTCATAGAAATATTAAATGAGTAAATTTTAAACAATGCTATAATGAGGACACGTTGCACATAATCTTTTAAATCTTGTCCAATACTCATGCAACCCTTTACCTATTTTTTGTTTGACTTCGAAAATTTATTTTCTAAGATTAATAGTTGTGACAGTACATAGGAATCTGAGAAAGATGGCTGACAACATCAGTTGGGGACACAAGTGACTAAGTGTCACATCAGATATAGTACTGTGCAAGGGGTTTATTCCTTCATCCTATAAAAAAGAATCATTGAAGCTCATTATGGTAAGGCTGTTGAATAAGATTGAAAGGCAAAAGTGTAAAGCAATCAAATATTCTAAGATTACTCAAGAGAGCTAAATCATGAATTACAAAGTGAAGAGGGTTTACTAGTCTGTAGAAGAATACTATTTGCAGTAGAGTTCAGAATATTGAATCTGTACAAAGATCGTGGGTTTTCATCTTTTGTACAAGTTAGCTAGCTTGTAAAGAGAAGTTTTCTTGTAAGTTAGCAACAAGAAGATAGTGACCTTATTTATTAGTCACTGGTCACCAAGGGAACACTGCACTAAGCTCTTATTTATTAATTGATAACAAGTGTCTGAACCAGCATAAATACTGTATCCCTTATTTGTTTTTCATTGCCTAATATTTAGTAATATTAGAAACTGACCTTCATAACCAAACAGAAACAAATTCAAAGAATTTGAAGTCTCTTCACCAGACAATCAAGTGTCAGCTGCAGACCACCCAAGTGGTCTGCAAAAACATATAATCCGCTGCATAAATTTGTTGAAAATTTGAATTAATCTATTCACCCCCCTCTAAGATATATCTTGGACCTTACAATTAGTATCAGAGTTTGACTTTCGAAACTTAACAGTTTGCGGAAAGAAAAGGTCATTATCTTATCAGCAAAAAAGTTACTAACAATTTGTTTCTGTGAAGAACAATGTCACCACCAAAGCTTCCTAAGTATCCTAACATAGGAGAACCTCCATCATGTTTATTTGACAAGTTTAACCATTGGAAATTAAGGATGCTTGCACATCCCAATTCAATAGACGAAAAATGTAAGACATCATCACTGATGGACCTAATATTTCAATGATGCTAGATCCAAAGGATGCAGCAAAAGAAGTATATAGACCAAAGACTCTTTGGTCCAAAGAAAACTGGGATCTGGTGCTGGTTGATAGAAGAGATCAAAACCAAATATTCAAAGCCCTTGATGGCAACATGTTTGAAATAGTGGTTTATACAACCACTGTAAAGGAGACATAGGAAGCTCTACTGCTCAGAAATAAAGGAACCAACGAAATAAAGGAGAATAAGAAGGATGTCCTAATGCAATAATATGATTGGGTCTGAATAAGATCTGATGAAAATTTGACCACCTTCTATGAAAGGTTTAATATTCTCATCAACAACTTCGAAACCTTAGGAAAGACTTTCCAAAATAAGGAAGTCAATCTAAAGTTTGTGAGATCTCTTAGTGAAATCTGGAGCACAAAGACTACAACGATTAGAATTTCAGAGATCTAACAAAGATGTCTTTGGCTCAACTATATAGTGTATTGCATACATACAATCTTGAAGTTGAGCAGAAGAAGCATATAGACAATGCCAGAAAGAAGACATTAGCTTTTAAAGCACAAGAAAAAATCCTGAAATCCATGGTAGAGGAGAGACCACTGATACCTCATCTGCAAGTGAACAAGGACTATCTCAAGAGCTGACATTGATGGGAAAGAAGTTCAAGAAGGGGAATTTCAAAAAAAACTTTCCCTAAAAAACAAAGGAAGCAGAAAAGAAAGTCTAGTACAACTGTAGCAGATCAGGGCACTTTGCTGCATAATGCAGACGACCAACACAAGACTCGTCTGCACCAAAATTCAAAAAGTACCACATCAAGAGCAATTCTGAAAGAAAAGAAAAAGGCAAGGCCTATGCTACAAAAACATGGAGCGATATAGACTCTGATGATGAAGACATAATCTCAAACACTCAGTAGTGTCTCATGGCTAAGGATGATGAGAAGCAGTAGGTATTTCATCTTTCTTATTCAGATGTCAGCATAAAGGAATTGAAGAAAGCACTTCAAGCAACCTCTAAGAACTTTACTTCCCTTTTAAAGGAAAATAAAGAAAAGACTTAAGCATATTGCAAGTTTCATAGAGAAATGCAATTTTTCCAAATGAAGAGACTAATAATAATCTAATCAATGCTAAAATTGAACTGAAATAAGCAAATAAAAAGGTGAAACTTCTCAAGGCAGTAGTGGAAATACTTACTTTGAGAAACACTGAGCTTCAGAAGCAAGTGGATGCTTGAAATGGTAAGACTTTATACTTGCAAAAATTGCTCTACAAAGGTCAATCCTCCAATTATAAAACTGGGTTAGGGTATAATGACTAGTTGCATAATAATGCAAATAAGAAAGTCATTACCAAGGAAGGAAAGTAGACTACTGCAAAAGCTATGCCAAAGTGGAATACCTCAACTGAATCAAATGCACATGAGAGGAATACCTCTATTGTAGTAGGTATGCATAAGAGCAAAATTGAGCAAAAGAGCAAAAGCCCTATTGCACAGAAAGTACTAAAAAGCAAGAACAGTCTGCAGAAGGGATCTCTATTGAAATGTAAGGTCTCTACTACTCAAACCCAAAAGAGATAGAGCAGAACACCAGTATGAGTTGATGAAAAATATCATAAGATGCATAAGGCTAAGAATCTTAAAAAAGGATTCAATGAAAGGATTCAAAGAGATCAAATACTTGCTTTTTTTCATCTTCTCTGGCCATGAGACATAGTTGAGCATTTGATACGATATCTTCATCATTTGAATCTGTGTCACTCCATGGCTTTGCTGCATAGGCTTTGTCTCTTTTCTTTCTTCCAGAGGTGACTTTGTTGTGAACCTTTTTGAACTTTGATACAGACGAGTCTTGTGTTGGTCGTCTATAGTTTGTAGCAAAATGCCCTGGTCTGCCACAGTTGTAGCAGACTTCCTTTTCTTCATTCTTGGTCTTTGAGAGGAAGTTCTTTTTGAACATTTTTTCTTGATGGACCAAATGTTCCAATGATGCCAGATCTAAAAGACTCAACAAGAGAAGTACAATGTCTAAAATCCCTCTGGTCCAGAGAAGACTAGGATCTAGAGATGGTTGGAAGAAAAGCTCTAAATCAAATATTCAAATCCCTAGATGACAACATGTTTGAAATTGTGGTTCATAACAAGACAGCAAATGAAGCATGGGATGCTCTAATGCTAAGAAACGAAGGAACTAATGAGATCAGGGAAAACAAGAAGCATGTATTGATACAACAATACGAGCTAGTCTCAATGAGGTCTGATGAAGATGTGACCACCTTCCAAATTCAATATTCTCATCAACAATCTCAAAACCTTAGGCAAGAGTTTTGAAAACAGGGAAGTCAACCTAAAGTTTGTGAGATCTCTTGGTGAAATCTGGAACACAAAGACAACTGCTATAAGAGAATCCAGAGATCTAACAAAGATGTCCCTGGCTACCTTGTATGGTGTTCTGCATACTTAAAATCTTGAAGTTGAGCAGAAGAAGCAGATTGATAATACAAGAAAGAAAACCTTGGTTTTCAAAGCTCAGGAGAGAATTTTGAAATCCATGACCGAAGAGGAGAACAATGACACCTCGTATGAGAGTGAAGAAGATCTATCAGAAGAACTGGCACTGATAGGGAAAAATTTCAAGAAGCTATTCAAAAAGAGAACCTTCAAACAGAACTTTCCCTCAAAAAACAAAGATGTAGACAAGGAAGTCTGCTACAACTCCGACAAACCAGGACACTTTGTAGCTCAATGCAGATGACCAATCCAAGACTCGTCTGCACCAAAGTTCAAGAAGGACCACAACAAAGTCACCCCTGGGAAGAAGGAAAGAGGCAAGGCATATGCAACAAAGACATGGAACGACATAGACTCTGATGATGAAGATATCATGTCAAATGCTTAGCTATGTCTCATGGCAAAAGAAGAATAATAAAAGCAGGTATTAATCTTTGTAACTAAGAAGCCATTGCAGAGGAATTGAAGGAAACACTTGATGAAACCTCTGAAAGCTTTATTTCTCTTTTAAAAGAAAATAAAGAAAACCTTAAGCAAATTGCAACTCTCAAAGAGAAATGCAATTTAAATGAAGAGACTAATAATAGTCTAATCAATGCTCAAGATAATCTGAAGGAAGCAAATGAAAAAGCGAAGCTTATCAATGCTGTAGTGGAAACACTTTCAAAAGCAGGTAGATGCCTAGAATGGCAAGGCCTTAGAAATGCAAAAATTGATAAAACTGGGTTAGGATACAATGAATGGCTGAACAACAATGAAGATAAAAAGGTCATTACCAAGAAAGATGAGGAGACCACGGCAAAAGGCCTACAGAAAAAGAACATCTCTACTACAGTAAGGGTATAGACGAAGAAAGCCTACACTGCAGGATATGTGCATAAGAGCCAATGCTATACTGCACAAACTATGCACAACAGTAAAAGCTCAGCTGCACCAACAGTACTGAAATAGAATAATATTTTCAAGAGATCTGTACTGCAGAGTAAGATCTCTACTGCTCAGCCTCAATGGAATTATAGCAGACTACCTATATGTGCTTATGATAAATATAATGAAAAAAAAGACAGCAAGAAACTCTAAGGGGGAAGTTAGAGAAAGGCCCCATGAAGCTCAACATGCACCTAACTATTCAGTGTGGAATAACTCCTCGAAATCAACTTGGAGAAAACTATATTCGAGACACACATGCTCATGTCAAGAGCAGCAGACCAAGTGGAGCAGACCACTAAGAAGCATAAGACCAAAGGTTTACTGCTTTATTTGTGGCAAACTTGGCAATCACTCATTTTAATATTGGAACTCACACAAGAAGATAATTCAAGTGTGGATTCCAAAAGCTAACGAATAAGGACCCAAATGAGTGCACACCATGTACAAGCTCTTCATTTTTTTCATTACAGGAAAAGAAAAATGGGACATGGTACTTGGAAAGTGGATGCTCAGGATACATGACAAGTGACCAATCCAACCTTGAAGATTTCAGCAAAGAACAAGGACCTCTTGTCATATTTGGAGGAGGAAAGACAGGTACAACTAAAGGTTTTGGAACCCTTGGTACAGGTTCTTTAATCTTTAGAGATGTTGCTTATGTCAAGGGCATAGAACATAATCTGCTATCTATTAGTCACTTGTGTGATATGAATTATGATGTGTCATTTACTTAGGATACATGCCAAGTAAAAGATAAGATGACACAAGAATTCAAATTACTAGGAATTAGAAAAGGAAATATATATGCAGTAGACTTTGATTGATCACAATCAGAACAAATTACTTGTTTCTAACACAAAAGAAGCTGAAGATGCTAATTGGCTATCGTGAAAAAGATTAGCTCATCTTAACTTCAAAACTGTACCAAGATTATCCTCAGAAAAACCTAGTAAGAGGACTGCCACAAATAAAATTTAAAAAGGATAAATTGTGCAGACCACTGCTTTGTCAGTAAGTTTAGTGCAAACTAGAATCAATAGTGCTCTACTGCATCTATTTTAGGAAACAAAATCAGTTTTTAAAACGCTAAATAACTGATTTCCTAAAATAACACATTACTGGTCACCAGGGGAAGACTAGACTAAGCTCTTGTTAATCAATTGATGACAAGTGTCTGAACTAGTATAATACTGGGTTTCTTTACTTGCTTTCATTGTTTGATATTTAGAACATTTAGAAATCAACTTCACAGCCAAATAGAGACTTGCAATCTCCATAGTAGACCTTGATTAGTTAGCTGCAGACTACCCAAGTAGTCTGCATAGAATAGTGGTTTGCAAAACTCATAATCCGTTGCATAAACTTATTAAAATTCGAATTAATCTATTCACCCCCCCCTCTCTCTAGGTTATATATTGGACCTTCTATCCTCTATATGCAACATTGGCAAGGAACATTCTTATCGCTTCTAATCTTGTTATAGGGGCAAATGTTTCATCAAAGTCAATTCCTTCTTCTTGTGAGTATCCCTTAGTTACTAGCCTAACTTTGTTTCTGATGACTATTCCATTTTCCTCAGATTTGTTTCTAAATATCGATTTACAGCTACTGTTGGATAGTTCTTAGGTCTTCGTGTTATATACCATACCTCATTTCTTTGGAACTCATTTAGTTCTTCTTGCATAGCATCTACCCAATATGGTTTATTTAAGGCTGCACTTACTATCTTAGGTTCTATTTCTGATATTAAACAAGCAGACATGCATTTTGTATTTGTTTCCCATCTAGTTTGCACAGATGCATCTTTATTTCCAATGATGTCATCCTATGTGTGTGCCTTAATCCATCTTATTTTATCTTGTTCATTAGTTTCTAGTTGTTGTTGAATTTGTTCTTCTGCTGCACTGTCATTATGTGTAGATGACACTTCCTTGTCTGTAATTTCAATGACCTCTTCTACAGCCTGTTCATTATGATAGAAATGTGCAATCCCTCCAATTGTATAGAAATCAATGTAACAAAACTAAGATGTATTAATTATAATGTAGTTAGTTGGTTAGACTAGAAGTCAAGTAGGTATTTGCAGTCTAGGTTGGATGTTGGAGAGTAGACGGCTGCAAATGATGAAGATCAGATAAGCCACCACATACAGACTACTACAAAGGACTTTGGATAAACAACTAAGACATTGATGAGCAACAAAAAAACGTCAAAGTCTTCGTGGTCTAGGATTGAGCTTGCAGACAAGGACCAACACAGATTGCATCAATGTACAGCAGAGCTATGTGTAGACGAGGCTGCACCAGGGACTGATGCAGACGAGATCTCATAATACAGTATACAAACTAAGGTGCAGCAGACTGGGTACAACAAAATGGTCCCTTATGGTGGGGTAAGAGATCTAAAGTCAGTCAAACGAAGATTTGAGTTAAAGTAGCAATGATACAAATTCTTGCGTTAGTGGACTGCCAGCATCTGAAACAAGATGGTGGAGAATACGACTGACAAAGTGTCAACATCAGAAACATTGTCATGCCACTTAGGTTTCTTTCCTGAGCCTATAAAAAGAAACCGGTGAAAGCTCTTTGATTAAGATTGTTGATCAAGGATTGACAGGCAAGAAGTGTAAAGTAATCAACATTCAAAGATTATTCAAGAGAGCCGAACCATGAAATTCACAGTAAAGAGAGTTCACTAGTCTACAGAAAAACACCCTTTGCAGCAGAGTTCAGATTACAGAATTTGTGTGAAGATCATGGGTCTTTGTCTTTTGTGCAAGTGGTTTAGCTTGTAAAAAGAAGTTGTTTTGTAAGCTATAAATAAGAAGATAGAGATACTCACCTCTTGGTTTGACTACACTAGTCACCAAGGGAAGACTGAACTAAGGTCTTGTTTATCAATTGATAATAAGTGTCTGAACCAGTATAAATATTGTGTTTCTTACTTTCTTTTATTGTTATAATATTTAGAACTATTAGAAATCAACCTTCACAACCAAATAGAGACAAATTCCAAGAATTGAAGTCTCTACAGCAGACCTATAAGTGTTAGCTACAGACTACGTGAACTGACTCCTCAACGGTTTGTGTTCTTTTATTGTATACTCTAAAAGCTTCGTTGTTTGTGGAATACCCCAAGAAGGTTCCCACATCTATCTTAGAATCAAATTTCTATAGGTAGCTTTTGTCATTGTTGTGTATGTAACATATACATCCAAAAGCATGAAAGTATTTGACACTTGGTGTCTTTCCTTTTCACAACTCATAGGAAGTCTTTTTATACAGTTTGTGAATTCTGTTTCTATTATGTGTATTAACTCCTTCTATCTAAAAGTTTTTAGATAACTTTGCATCAGTAAGCATTGTCCTAGTTGTTTCTATGAGTGTTCTATTTTTCCTTTCAGCAACATCATTTTATTGAGGTGTGGGTGCTGAGAAGTTGTGTTTGATTCCATTATCATTGTAGTAGACATCTACTCCTGTTTGATCAAATTCAGTGCCATGATCACTTTTAATTGTTATTACTTCTATGTCTTTTTTATTTTGAATTTGTTTAAGAAACCTAATCAGCAGATAGCAAGTTTCACTCTTTTTATACAAAAACATTACCAAGTGTAAAAACACTTTTACATCCATTTGATAGACTTTAAATCCTTGATATGCAACATAGGCAAGGAAAATTCTTATGACTTCTAATCTTGTTACAGGGGCAAAGGTTTTATCAAAGTTAATTCCTTCTTCTTGTGAGTATCCCTTAACAACTAACCTAGCTTTATTTTTGAAGACTATTCCATTTTCATCAGTTTTGTTTCAAAATACCCATTTGTAGCCTACAATTGGATAGTTCCTCGGTCTTTGTGTTAGATACCATACCTCATTTCTTTGGAACTCATTTAGTTCTTCTTGCATGAAATATACCCAGTTTGGATCATTTAAGGTTTCACTTATTATCTTAGGTTCTATTTCTAATAAAAAGCAAGTAGACAGGCATTCTCCATTTATTTCACTTCTAGTCTACATAGGTGTATCCTTGTCTCCAATGCTGTCATCCTATGTATGTGTCTTGATCCATCTTCTCTTATCGTGTTCATTAGCTTCCAGTTGTTGTTGAGTTTGTTCTTTTGTCTCTGCTGCATTGTCATTGTGTGCAGACGAATCTTCCTTGTCTATAGTTTCAATTACCTCTTCTACAGCTTGTTTATTATCTACACATGCATATTCCTCATAAAAAACATTAGCATCTCATATGGATGTTTCTGATTCATTAAATGATACGTATACTGACTCCTCAACCGATTGTGTTCTTTTATTGTACACTCTAAAGGCCTTAGTGGTTATGGAGTACCCTAAGAAAGTTCCCTCATCTGTCTTAGGATCAAATATCTCTAGGTAGCTTTTCTTATTGTTATGAATATAACATTTGCATGCAAAAGCATGAAAGTATTTGACACTTGGTATCTTTTCTTTTGATAATTAATAGGGAGCCTTTTTATATAGTTTTTGAATTGTTCATCTATTCTGAGTGTAGCAAGTTGTATTTACTGCTTCTGCCCAAAAGCTTTTAGGTAAATTTGCATCAGCAAACATTATCCTAGTTGTTTCTATGAGTGTTCTATTTTTCCTTTCAGCCACACTATTTTTGTTGAGGTTTTCTGGCTGCTGAGAAGTTGTATTTGATTCTATGATCATTGTAGTAGACATCTACTCCTGTTTGATCAAATTCAGTGCCATGATCACTTTTAATTATGATTACTTCGATGCCTTTTTCATTTTGAATTTGTCTAAGAAACCTAGTCAGCAGGCAGCAAGTTTCACTCTTTTTATGCAAAAATATTACCCATGTGTATCTTGAGTAATCATCTACTATAGCTAGAGTATACTTTTTCAATTTAAGCTTTCTATCTCAACTGGACCAAAGAGATCCATATGTAACAATTCCAGAATTCTAGTTGATTTTGAAGAATTTAGGGATTTAAAGCTTGCTCTAGTCTGTTTTCCCTCCTGACATGGTCTACATAGTTTATCCTTTTTAAACTTTGCTTGTGGAAGTTCTCTTACTAGGTTTTCTGAGAATAATCTGGCTATGGTTTTGAAATTAAGATGAGATAATCTTTTGTGCCATAGCCAGTTTGTGTCTTCACCTTCTTTAGTATAGAAACATGTTATTTGTTATGACCGTGATTAAACAAAGTCTACTGCATAAATGTTTCCTTTTCTTACTCCTACTAATTTGACTTCTTGTGTGATTTTATCTTTTACTTGACATTATCATAAGTGAATGATACATCATAATTATTATCACACAATTGATTAATGGATAGCAGGTTATGTTCTAAGCCTTTAACATAAGCAACATCTCTAAAGATTAAAGAACCTGTACCAAGGGTTCCATAACCTTTAGTTGTACCTACTTTTCCTCCTCCAAATATGACAAGAGGTCCTTGTTCCTTTCTGTAGTCTACAAGAATGGATTTGTTCCCTATCATGTGTTCTGAGCATCCACTGTCCAGATACCATATACCTCTTTGTCTTTCCTGCATTGAAAACATAGAGAGCTTTGACATGGCACCCACTTATATGGGTCCTTATTGGTTAGCTTTTGGAATCCACACTTGAATTATCTTTTTGTGGGAATTCCAGCATTCAAAGGACTTGTGACCAAGTTTGCCACAGGTAAAGCAGTAGACCTTTGGTCTTGTGCTTATTAGTGGTTTGCCCCACTATGTCTGTTGTATTTGACATGAGCAGATATGACTCGAGTATGGCTTTCTCCAAGTTGTTCTGGAGAAGTTGCTCTATGCTGAGTAGTTAGGTGCATACTGAGCTTCATAAGGCTTTTCATTGAATCCCTTTTTAATATTCTTAGCCTTCTGCATCTTGTAACCCTTTTTATTAACTTGTAATGGTGTTCGGCTATAGCCTTTCTGGGTTTGAGTAGTAGAGATCTTACTTTGCAATAGAGATCTCTTCTACAGACTATTCTTGCTTTTTAGTGCTTTCTATACAGTGGAGATTTTGCTCTTTTGCATAGTTTATGCAACAGAGCTTTTGCTCTTATGCACACATGCTACAGTAAAGGTATTTTTCTTATGCACATCTGGTGCAGTTAAGTTGTTCCTTTTCTGCATATTTTTTTATAGTGGTCTACTTTGCTTCCTTGGTAATGACTTTCTTGTATGCATTATTGTACAACTAGTCATTATATCGTAACCGAGTTTTATCATGCGAGGATTGGCTTGTATTGAGCAATTTTTACAAACACTAAGTCTTACCATTCCAAGCATCCACTTTCTTCTGAGGCTTAGTGTTTCTCAAAGTACATGTTTCCACTACTGCATTGTGATGTTTCACCTTTTCATTTGCTTCTTTTAGTTTATCTTGAGCAATGATTAGACTATTATTAGTCTCTTTATTTGTTGAATTACATTTCTCTTTGAGACATACAATCTGCTTAAGATTTTCTTTATTTTCCATTAAAATGGAAATAAAGTTCTCATAAGTTTCTTGAAGTGCTTCCTTCAATTCCTCTATGGTGACATCGGAATCAGAATGATCAAATACCTCCTGCTTTTCATCCTCATTAGCCATGAGACATAGCTGAGCATTTGATATTGTATCTTCATCATCAGAGTCTATATCGCTGAACTGCCACTTTCTTTTCTTCTAGAATTACCTTTGTTGTGGTCCTTTTTGAATTTTGGTGTGACGAGCCTTGTGTTGGTCGTCTGCATTGTGCAGCAAAGTGCCCTGGTCTGCTACAGTTGTAGCAGACTTCCTTTTCTGCTTCCTTTATTATTTCGAGAAAGTTCTTTTTGAAATTCTTCTTCTTCAATAGCTTCTTGAACTTCTTTCTCATCAATGCCACCTCTTCAGACAGACCTTGCTTACTTGCAGATGAGGTATCAATGGTCTCCTCTTCTACCATGGATTTCAGGATTTTTTTCTTGAGCTTTGAAAGCCAAGTTCTTCTTTCTGGCATCGTCTATTTGCTTCTTCTGCTCAACTTCGAGATTGTACATATGTAAGACTCCGTACAGTTAGGCAAGGACATCTTCATTAGATCTCTGGATTCCCATATGGCTGTGGTCTTTGTACTCCAGATTTCACCAAGAGATCTTTGTTATTTTCGAAAGTCTTTCCTAAGGTTTTGAGATTATTGATGAGAATATTGAACCTTTCATAGAAGGTAGTCAAATTTTCATCAGATCTCATTGAGACCCAATCGTATTGTTGCATTAGGACATCCTTCTTGTTTTCTCTTATTTTGTTGGTTCCTTCGTGTAAGGTTCGA
>LIEC01012497.1:0-162426 GCA_001925005.1 Drosera capensis | reverse complement strand
TAAGACTTTAATGGTCTTTTTATGCGGAATACTAATTTTATGGAGACGGTTGTTCTATGCAGACTACTCAGGTTGTTCTATGCGGAATAGGTTGGTAGTCTGCAGTAGAGATTTCTAACTCTTTGAGTTTATTTCTTTTTGGCTGTGATGATTTATTAGAAGCAATTCTAAATATCAATGTAATGAAAGCAATAAATAGACACAGTATTTATACTAGTTCAAACACTCGATATCAAATGATGATCGAGAGATTAGTCTAGTCTTCCCTTGGTGACCAGTGTAGTCAAGCCAAGAGGTGAGTATCACTATTTCATTGTTTGAGTTTACAAGAAACTTTCTTTTTACAAGTTATCTAACTTGTATAAAAGATAAAGAACCTAGATGCTTTGCATAAATCCAAACTCTGAACTCTATTACTAGACTTTCTTCTTCTGCAGACTAGTGACACTTTCAACTGTATCTTCACGATTTGGCTTTCGTGAGTAATCTTTGAATTGCTAGATTGCTTTGCACTCTTTGTTTTTCAATCTAAGTTCAATAGCATTTTTCAATGAGCCTCACCGGTTCCCTTTTAAAGTGGCTCAAGGAACGAACCTTCAGCAGACAACACACTATTCCTAGAATGACACTTTGTCACTAGTGTTTCCCACCATCTCGTTCCTGATGCTGCCAGTCCACTATCTTCAGAATTTGTGTCGTTGTTACTTTAACTCAAATCCTCGCTTGATTAACTTCAAACCTCTAACCCCACCCTGACAATCGCCTCTACTGCATCCCAATTTGTTGTATCCTCTAGTCTGCACCCAGTCTCTATTACAAGCCTAGTTTGCATCCCATACTGCAACCCTCTTTTGTACACAGTCTCTGTTGTAACCCTTGTCTCCACTCAAATTTGACTCAGTTCATGCCTTGCCATGTTGGTCCTCGTTTGCAAGCTCAATCCTTCATCCTAAAGCCTTTGAGTATCCACAATCCTCATTCATCTGCAACCATCTACTCACTGGCATCTGACCTACACTGCAACTATGTACTTGACTTCTAGCCTAAACACACTAACTATATTATAACTAATACATCTAAGTTTTGTTACATCAATTTCTATACAAATGGAGGGATTGCACATTCCTATCACTTTGTTTCTTAGCAGTAGAGCTTCTCATGCCTCCTTTGTAGTGGTTGAATGAACAACTATTTCAAACATGTTTCCATCAAGGGAATTGAATATCTGGTTTTGAGCGTTTTTATCAACCAGCACCAGATCCCAGTATTCTCTGGACCAAAGAGTCTTTGATCTGTATATTTCTTTTATTGAATCCATTGGATCTGGCATCATTGGAATATTAGGTCCATCAGTGATGATGTCTTGCATTTTTTCGTCTATTGGCAAGCATCCTTGGCTTCCAATGGTTGAACTTGTAAAATGAACATGATGGAGGTTCTTCACTGTTAGGACACTCAGGAAACTTTGGTGGTGCCATTGTTCTTCACAAAAACAAACTGTTAGTAACTTCTTTGCAAATGACATTTTCTTTCCACAAACTGTTAAGTCTAGAAAGTCAGGCTCTGATACCAATTGTAAGGTCTAAGTTTCAACCTAGAGGGGGTGAATAGATTATTTTAAAAATTAATCAAACTTTTAATGCAGAATACTAGTTCTTTGCAGACTAGTGTTCTATGTAGACCACTTAGGTAGTCTGCAGATGATACTTGGTGGTCTACAGTAGAGAGTTCAAACTCTTTGAGTTTATCTCTGTTTGACTGTGATGATTTGTTTCTAACAGTTCTAAATATCAAGCAATAAAGACAAGTATTAAACATAGTATTTACACTGGTTGAGACACTCGTTATCAAATGATAATCGAGAGCTTAATCGAGTCTTCCCTTGATGACCAATGTAGTCCAGCCAAGAGGTGAGTATCACTATCTTCTTGTTTGAGCTTACAAGAAAACTCCTTTTTACAAGCTATCTAACTTGTACAAAAGATGAAGGACTCACATCCTTTGCACAAATCTAAACTCTGGATTCTGCTGCAAGATGTGTTCTTCTGCAGACTAGTGACACCCCTTTCACTATGATCTTCACGAATTGGCTCTCTTGAATAATCTTTGAACTTTATGATTGCCTTGCACGCTTATCTTTCAATCTTATTCAACACACCTCTTCAAAGAGCCTCAACGGTTCCCTTTTATAGGCTCAAGGAATGAACCTAACAACATGGTACTGTTTCTGATGTTTACACTTTGCCACTCGTGTCCCCCACCATTTTGTTTCTGATTCTTGAAGTCCACTAACTCTAGAATTTGTGTTGTTGCTTTTTGTGCCTCAAATATTTGTTTGAATGACTTCAGACCTTTGACCCCACCTCAGTAATCATCTCTGCTGCACTCCAGTCTACTGTAACCTTTAGCCTATACCCAGTCTCTGTCGAAACCTTAGTCTGTATCCCATACTGCAATCCTATTCTGCACCCAGTCTCTACTGCCACTCTGGTCTACGGTTCCCTTTTATAGGCTCAAGGAATGAACCTAACAACATGGTACTGTTTCTGATGTTTACACTTTGCCACTCGTGTTCCCCACCATTTTGTTTCTGATTCTTGAAGTCCACTAACTCTAGAATTTGTGTTGTTGCTTTTTGTACCTCAAATATTTGTTTGAATGACTTCAGACCTTTGACCCCACCTCAGCAATCATCTCTGCTGCACTCCAGTCTGCTGTAACCTTTAGCCTATACCCAGTCTCTGTCGAAACCTTAGTCTGTATCCCATACTGCAATCCTATTCTGCACCCAGTCTCTACTGCCACTCTGGTCTACGGTTCCCTTTTATAGGCTCAAGGAATAAACCTAACAACATGGTACTGTTTCTGATGTTTACACTTTGCCACTCGTGTCCCCCACCATTTTGTTTCTGATTCTTGAAGTCCACTAACTCTAGAATTTGTGTTGTTGCTTTTTGTACCTCAAATATTTGTTTGAATGAATTCAGACCTTTGACCCCACCTCAGCAATCATCTCTGCTGCACTCCAGTCTGCTGTAACCTTTAGCCTATACCCAGTCTCTGTCGAAACCTTAGTTTGTATCCCATACTGCAATCCTATTCTGCACCCAGTCTCTACTGCCACTCTGGTCTGTACTCAGATCTGATGCACTCCATGCATTGTGGTGTTGGTCCTTATCTACAAGCTTATTCCCAGATCCCGAAGCCTTTGATGGACTTCTGTTTCTCACTAATGCCTTTGGTTCTTAGCCAAAGTCCTTTGTAGTGGTCTGCATCTGGTGGCTTAGATGATGTCCATCATCTGCAGCCATCTGCACTCCAGCATCCATCCTAGACTGCAACTACCTACTTGACTTCTAACCTCAACATACTAACTACATTATGAGTAATACATCTAAGTTTTGTTATATCAATTTCTATATAATTGGAGGGATTGCACATTCCTATCAGGGCCTTTCCATATACCTACTCGCCATACGGACTGTAAATGATAGATCTGGCCGTGTGTGTAGAAGATACCTGAGACATCCAACGATGTGCCTATACTCTGTGGCATCCACAGGAACTCCTTCTGAATCCTTATGCAGCCACAGTTTGGGCTCTATCGGATACTTGGTGGCATTGCACTCTTTCATCCTGAATTATGACAATATCTTCTTGGTATATGCTAACTGCTTCAGCTTTATCTGTCCTTCCTTTTACTCTACCTCAATTCCCAGCTACTATAAGAGAAGTCCCAAGTCACTCATCTCAAATTCTATCGTCATTTGTTGCGAGAAACTCTTGACTTCTTTTGTGTTTCCTCCTATCACAATGAGGTCATCAACATATACTCCAATAATTAGGGCTGCATCTCCCTCTCCTTGAGTGTAGACGGCCTAAAGGTTAGTTATGAGGAAGGTTGCGCTCGAGTAAAGATGGTAAGCAAACTTAATTCTCTTAGGGAAGAGAATGTTGCTCTTAAGAAGGAACTTAAGCGAGTTATGGCAGAGATTGGGAACTTAAAAACGGAGATGACTCTTGTCAAACTAGCAGTGGCACAAGACAAGGGTGCATCAACTTCTGCCCTAACTCCCACTCCTTCAAGGGTGGACGTTCCTAGGCCTATAGCGTATAATGATGCTAGGAATGCGAAGGAGATTGATAACTTCCTATGGAGCCTAGAGCAATACTGCATGGCTCTTGGCATCACGGGGGATGCCATCAAGATAGACAATGCGATGCTCTATCTTGAGGATACCGCTAAGCTATGGTGGAGGTGGCGGTATGGGGATGATGAAAAGGGAATTTGCACCATCGACGCATGGGATGACTTCAAGAGGGAGCTCAAGAAGCAATTCTTCCCATAATCATCGGCGCAGAGTAGGCTGAGGCATCTCACGCATAAGGGAAGCCTATGGGATTATGTGAAGGAGTTTTCATAGTTGCTCTTGCAAATTCCAAATTATCCAAACTCTGAAGCCTTCTTTGCATTTATGGATGGCTTGAGCACTTGGGCAAGGTTGGAGCTAGAACGACGCGGTGTTCAAAACCTTGCTACAGCCATGTCCTTTGCTGAAAGTCTTGTGGAATATAAGAAGCGCAAGATGAAGTTAAAGGAACATGAGGGTGAAAGTGAGGGAGAGGATAATCATGGCAACAAAGGAGCATCCAAGCACCACAAGGCAAAGGAGCAGTTCCATAATGGGAAGAAAGATGACAAGCGAGGCGAAAAACCACCCTTGAAATGCTTTCTTTTTATAGGACCGCATCAAGTGCGTGATTGTCCGAAGAAGAAAACTCTCTCGGCCATGATTGCGGAAAAGGAGGAAGGATTAAGGCAATCGGAGGAACAAAAGATGGGTGCCTTATAGCTTCAACTTCTTAACTCTATCACCGCAAAGGTTGATGTGCCCAAATCCAAGAATGAGTTGTTGTTTGTGCACACCAAGATTGGAGGGTAAGAATCCAAAGCCTTGGTTGATACGAGTGACACACACAACTTCTTGGAGTCCAAGGAAGCAGATTGGTTGGGTATCAAGTATAAGAAGAGAGATAGATGGCTTAAGATGGAAAACTCTTCTCCAAAAAAAAGATACATGGTGTCGCTCATAAAGTCAAGGTTAGCCTTGGTATGTGGACGGGACTCCTAGACTTCTATATTGTTCCTTTGGAGAATATTCCATAGTTCTTGGTCTGGAGTTCATGGAAAAGGCGAAGGCAGTGCCTTTTCCATATACCAACACCATGTAAAAATAATTTCAGCCAAGCAATTGACCATGGGTGTGGAGAAGGCTGAAGTTGTTGGAGGGAAACGAAGTCTTGGTGCCCATGTCGCCAAAGGACTTGCCACCAAGGGAGATAGGCAAGGCGATCGAATGGGAAGGTACAACAATTCGAGGGAGCCTCCTAAGCGAAGCAAGTAAATACGAGGCATTTCTTCTTTAACCCGTCCGTCTGATTCCTTCTTTAATTTGAACACCCATTTCAAACCAATGGTGGGTTTATGGCCTAGTGGAAGTTCGGTCAGAGTCCAAGTGTTGTTCTTCTCGATTGACTCCAGCTTGTTTTGCATTACATGATACGAGGCACTTTCAGCTGCGGCTTCTTGGTAGCAGGTTGGCTCGTCATACTCCAACATCATCAACTTATCATCGAGAGCAACTTCTCCTGTGTTGGCGTAAATATCTATGATGTCTCTAACACGTACAGGGCCAGTATCGGAAGGCTTCGGAAGTTATAATAGTGTGTGCAAAGTCGAAGTATGGACTTGCCTTTCCTGTCGCAGGAGGTGAATGACCTACACCAGCGTTTGACTCTGGTTCTGTTGCGCCTACCATGTCTTTCGATGCTTCTGCCGTTGGTTAAGAATTCGGGCCGTCATATAAGACGAATTCTGACAATCCGCGATTAGTACCTGCACTCCAGGTCCACCCAAGGTTTTCTTGAAACATTATATCCCTACTTATATGAAGTTTTTTCTGATGAGGGTTGTAAAGACGATGTGCCTTACACCCTTCCTCCACTCCAAGATAAACCATGGGCTGGCTATGGTCATCCAACTTCTTTCGATGTGGTATTGTCATCTTTGCATAAGCCATGCAACCAAAGACTCTCACACCTCTTACGGCCACTCCAAGCCTCGAACGGAGTGCACTCTCCTAGCACCTTTGTAGGTAGTCGAGTCAGCAGGTACACCACATGTCTCACGGCTTCTCCCCGGAACTCTATTGGTATATGCATGCTCTGGAGTAAAGATCTAACTGTGGTCATCACGATCCTATTTCTCTACTCCACCACACCGTTTTGCTAAAGGGAATATGGTGTTGTGAGTTGCCTCTGAATTCCCCATTCTTCACATAGCCTCGTAAACTCATTCGAGCAAAATTCTCCTCCACGGTCCATTCTCAAGGTCTTTACTCTGTGATCAGTCAAGTTTTCTACCTGAACCTTGAATTTCTTGAACACAGAACATGCTTCATCTTTTGTTTTGAGTGCAAAGGCCCACATCCAACGACTATAATCATTGACAATGAGGAGAAAATACGAGTTACCAGCAAATATGCATGGCGTGATTGGCCCACATAGATCGGCATGCAATAGCTCAAGCGGCTTCTTTGCTCTGTAGGTGGTTTGGTTCTAGAATGGAAGTCTGATCTGCTTTTTTGTTGAACAAGACTCACAGCTCTTGTTCGGATGTGACAGCTTTGGAACTCCAAACGCTATCTGCTTCTCTCCCATGAGCTTAAGTGCATGGAAGTTGACATGACAGAGTATGGCATGCCATAACCATGCCAGATCATCGAGACTCGCTAGGAGATAGATCAATTTGGCTAACTCCAAACTGATCTTGTATAGGCGATTTGATGTCCTCTTCACGAATATCAACAATTTGCCGTTGTCACACACCTTCATGGCTTGTCCCACCATGTTCACCTTGATCCTAGTGTCTTTCATTTCTCCAAGGCTTATGATGTTAGTGCATAGCTTCGGAATATAGTATACCTCATGAAGGACATTCTGGTCTCCATTCTTGCACTGAAATACAACCTTCCCTTTGCCCATCACCTTAACAAATGAGCCATCGCCAAATCTCACCTTCCCGGTGAAGTTTTCATCTAACTCTTGGAATATTTCTTGCTTCCCCGTCATATGACTATTGGAACTGTTATCTAGGTATCAAATATACATCTCAGCTGTCTTCTCCTCACTATGGTGAAACGTCTGCAACACCCTTTCTTCTCTGGGCTATTTGGCATCTTGGTTCTTAGCTAATGTCGTTTCTTGAGATACGAAAAACAATAGTTCACCAGCGTCTTTGTGTTGTCTCTTGTTGTTCAACCGCTTGCTACAGCACTCAGAAGCATGGTGTCACATCTTCCTGGAGTTAAAATACTTAATATGGCTTTTGTTATGACTACTGCTACCGATGCCTCCTGTATTTTCCTGGTGCACTACATAATTGTCGCCCTGGCCGCCCCTTTCCCGACCTCGTCCATGCCATTGGCTTATACCTCGGTTTGGAGTGCCGGATTCACGTTCCTGACCAGAAAATGAAGTTTCTCTAGGGCTGTTTCTTTGGGGTGCCTCCTTGTCACGGGGTTAATTTCTTACAACCCGTGCAACCAAACTCGAATGCCAAGAGGCTAAAGTAAGAACAATGCAAGAGAATGAGAATCTTGAAAGCAAGAGAGAAGTTGATCTCCAAAGAGAGATTGTTTTTGTATTGAATTCGATGGTTTGGCAAAATGAGCCAATACCCCTTTTTATACAACTTCTCCTCCACAACCAACGGTGGAGATCAAAACGATCTAACGGTCTATAATTACATGTCGACTTTTTGATACAAACCTACCCGAGATAAAGCCTTTGTGGCTTCTAGAACATCACCTCTCTAGGTCTTTACCTCCCTTGGATAAACTTGGGCTTGGCCTTGGCCTTGGCCTTGGTCCAAGATGAATTGGGCTTCATTTTGGGCTTCACTCCAAGTTGGGCTAGCCCGCATCACCATTCTTCAAGTGTGAGCCTCACCATTTTAACCCATCCGTGACATTCTCCTCCACCTAAGTCGCAGACGTCCTCGTCGCGACGGACTTGAAGGCTTGGATTTGGTCTTTGAATTGCCACAAAGATGATTCTGGCTCCCAACTTGCCTCTTCTATTGGCAAGTGTTTCCACTTTATAAGGTACTCCTTGTATCGTGGATTCCCTACTCTTCGAATTTCTCTATCGACCATGATCTCCTCAACTTCTTTGTCATAAGAAGTTGTTACAGTCGCGGTTGGTGCTCGTTTTGAAATGCCTCGATCTGGGTTGTCATCATCGCGATTATAAGCCTTGAGATTGCTTACATGAAAAACCGAATGAATTTTGAACCTTGGTGGAAGCTCCAAGTGGTAAGACACCTTGCCAACTTTCTACATCACGGGAAAGGGTCCTTCGTATCGTCTCACAAGCCCCTTGTGAACTTTCCTTAGTGCCTTGAATTGTTGAGGGATGAGCTTCACCATAACGAGATCACCAACTTGAAACTCCAAGGGCCTTCGATGCTTGTCGGCCCACTTTTTCATCTTCTTGGATGCCTTGTTGAGATAGGATCGAGCCAAGTCTGCTTGCTCGTGCCACTCCTTGGCAACCTTGAAGGCTGCGGGACTACTCCCCATGTAGCCACCCGCTAAAGTGTTTGGAGTCAATTGTTGTTGCCCAGTTGCCAACTCAAATGGGCTACTTCCAATGGACTCCGATTTCTGTAAGTTGTAGGAGAATTGAGCAATATTCATGAATTTTGCCCAATCTCTTTGGTTGGCACTCACATAGTGCCGAAGGTAGAGCTCCAACAATGCATTGACTCGCTTCATTTGGCCATCGGTTTGAGGATGAAAGCTTGTGGAGAAGTTGAGGTCCGTACCCAAGAGTTTGAACAGCTCCGTCCAAAATTTTCCAGTGAAACGTTGATCTCGGTCGCTCACAATGTTCCTCGAGACTCCTTAATACTTCACCACATGCTTGAGAAAGAGGCGGGCCGCCTCCTCGGCCTTGCAATCCGTTGAGGCTGGGATGAATGACGCATATTTGGTGAATCGATCAACCACCACAATGATCGAGCCACACATTTTGGGAGAGCCAAAATGAAGTCCATGGAAACACTTTCCCATGGTCTAGATGGGATGGGAAGTGGTTCCAAAAGTCCACCCAACGAATGTTGCTCCACTTTGTCTTGTTGGCAAACAAGACACGTCCGAACATAAGTTTCCACATCCGCTCCCATATTTGACCAATAGTAAGACTCGCTCACCAAGGCCATTGTGCGATGGATCCCCGGATGTCCGGCCCATTGAGAGTTATGACACTCTCGAATGATCTCCTTCCTTAAGTTCCCTCACTTTGGAAGATAGATCCGGTTGCCCTTTGTGTAAAGGACACCATTCTCGAGCCAAAACCTTCGACTCTTCCCATCCTTGGCAAGTTGGACCACCGACTTTGCCATAGGGTCTTGTTCGAGTCCCTCCTTGATCCGCTCCAAGAGGGTGCTTTGGGGTTTCGACAATGCCGCCTTGCGACTCAATGCATCCGCCACCAAGTTTGCCTTCCCTGGCTTGTAGGCAAACTCAAATTCGAACTCCGTCAAGAAGACTTGCCACCTTGCTTGCTTGGGAGTCAACTTCTTTTGAGTTTGGAAGTAACTTGTTGCAACATTGTCCGTCATCACGACGAACTTGGACCCCAACAAGTAATGCCTCCAAGTTAGGAGACAATGGACCACCGCCGTCATCTCCTTCTCATGGACCGGATAGCGTCTCTCCGTGTCATTGAGCTTGCGACTCTCAAAGGCAATTGGATGGCCTTCTTGCATAAGAACACCTCCGATGGCAAAATCTGAGGCATCGGTATGAACTTCAAAGGGCTTGGAATGATTGGCAAGGCTAAGAATGGGCTCCGAAGTTACCACCTTCTTGAGTTCTTCAAACGCCATTTGACATAACTCTGTCCATGTCCATGCCTTGTTCTTCTTCAAGAGGTCCGTCAAAGCAGATACTATGGCCGAGTATCCCTTTATGAACCGTCAGTAGTAGTTGGCTAATCCAAGGAAGGAACGAAGCTCCGTGACTTTGCTTGGTGGTTCCCACTCTTGGATTGCCTGCACCTTTCCGTCTTCCATGAGTAACTTGCCATCCTTGATTCTATGCCCAAGGAAATCAACTTCTTGACAAGCACTTCTCCTTCTTCACATAGAGTTGGTTGCTCGCCAAGATCTCAAACACCATCCGCAAGTGCTCGGTATGTTCCTCCAAAGTAGCACTATAAACAACAATATCGTCCAAATACACTACCACAAATTTGTCGAGGTAGGGATGGAAAATATTGTTCATAAAAGTGCAAAATGTAGCCGGTGCATTTGTGAGGCCAAAAGGCATCACGAGAAACTCAAACGAGCCATACCTAGTAACACACGTGGTCTTGATAGTACCCCGAATGAAGATCCAACTTGGTGAAGTATCTCGCCCGCCCAAGTTGGTCAAATAAGTTTGCAATCAAGGGGATAGGATACTTGTTCTTGATGGTTACCTTGTTCAATGCTCGGTAGTCAATGCATAATCGAAGTGAACCATTCTTCTTTCTTTGGAACAACACAGGAGCTCCATAGGGTGCTTTTAATGGTTGGATGAAGCCGGCATCCAACAAGTCCTTTAATTGCTTTCGGAGTTCTTCCAACTCCGTAGGGGCCATGCAGTATGGCGCCTTGGCAGGTGGTCTCGTACCCAGCTCCAACTCGATCACGTGATCTACCTCCCTTCTAGGTGGGAGCTCCTTCGGTAGTTCCTTTGGCATCACGTAGGAAAACTTCTTGAGAACCTTCTCGATCTCGATTGGCACCTCCTCCATTGAATAGGATTCATTATCCATTTTCAACGTTGCTAAGTAGGTTGGTTCCCCTTGCTTGACGCCTTTGGATAGTTGCATGGCCGAGAGCACCTTCCCTTGTGTCCTCTCTTCCCGTCGAACCACCGGGACCATACATGCACCATCTTCCTTTACTATGCACATGGCACAAGCAAAGGGGCTCGGGAACACCTTCATCTTGTCGAGGAATTCTAGTCCAAGCACAAGAGGGTAGTAATCCATCGAAACAACCGAAATATCGATTGTTCCTTTCCATTCCTCGATACGAAGTCGCACGCCATGTGCAACACCATGGATGGGTTTGGCCTCCAAATTGACCGTCTTGAGCATCCCCTTCTTGCCGGTAACTCGAAGACCAAGTCTCTTTACCTCCTCTAATGAGACGAAGTTATGTGTCGCCTCGGTGTCAACCAAGCCACGAGTTGTGTAGAGACCAATCACCGCATCGACGTACATCAACCCTTTGGATGAAGACTTTACCTCCAATGTCTTCACTCCGTTGAGCATCCTCAACGAGCCCATCTCTTGCACGGGTTCCTCCTCCACTTGAGAAACTATTGCCGAGAGGGCCTTCTTCTTTGGACAATCACGAACAAAGTGAGGACCATCACACAAGAAGCATTTTACCTCCGCCTTGGACTTCCCCGCGTCCTTGGAGTTGTTCTTGTTCCATCCTCCTTTGCTAGAACTCCCCTTGCTTGGAAAGTTCGATGTGGTCGTCTTGCTTCTTTCTCCCTTCTCTCCTCCACCTTTCTCAAAATGCCCCTTTGATTCCTTGGGTTTGGAAGGATCGCTCTTCTTGAACTCGATGAATGACTCCACCGTCGCTATGGCCGCGGAAAGAGTTTGCACGACATGCCTGTGCAACTCTTGTTGCGCCCACGACTGAAGTCCATCCATGAAGTAGATGAGCTTGTCTTCTTCCAACATTTCTGGGATTTGAAAGAGCAACTCCGTGAAGCTCTTTACATAGTCCCGAATGGTACCCACTTGTCTCAACTTCCGAAGTTGTGTTTTGGCTTCATATTGGGCATTCTCCGGGTAGAAGTGATACTTGAGATCTTTCTTGAAGTCCTCCCAAGTGTCAATAGAGAAGACACCCGTTTGGATGTCGTTATACCGACGACACCACCACATGGATACCGTATCGGAGAGATAGAGTATCGTCGTCTTAACCCTTGTCTCTTCATTCTCTATGCCTATATGATCAAAGTATTGATCCATGTTGAAGAGAAAAGTATCAAGCTCCTTGGCATCTCGCTTTCCCGAGAAAGCCTTTGGTTTAGGAGTGTCAATACCCGATCCCTTACCAACGTTACTAGCGCCTCCATTCGCTATAGCCGTCTTGCATAATGACACATCCTCTTTTATGACTTTCAATTCCTCTTGAAGAGAAGTTACCACCATGCGGACACCATCAACTTGCAATTGGAATTCATTACGAAGTTTATCCATGAATGAGCTGAGAACACCTTGTAACTCACCTTTGAATGCGTCCTCCCGAGCATCAATGGTCTCATTGCTTGGTACGTCGTCCTCCAATCTCACCACCATCTTTCCCATGATATCCTCCACCCTTTCAAGTCGTGACTCAAAGGACGTTAGGATATCCTTCAATTTTGCCTTCCCTTTGCGCATGATGACATTCGCGGTGTTCACCTCCTCAACGAACTTGGTCAAGTTGCTTTGATCCGCCATTCTCTTCTTTTTCAAACCTGGCTCTGATACCACTTGTCACGGGGTTAATTTCTCACAACCCGTGAGGCACTCAAACTACTCACACCTTCGTTCGAGCTCAGCCAAACTCGAATGTCAAGAGGCTAAAGTAAGAACAATGCAAGAGAATGAGAATCTTGAAAGCAAGAGAGAAGTTGATCTCCAAAGAGAGATTGTTTTTGTATTGAATTCTAAGGTTTGGCAAAATGAGCCAATACCCCTTTTTATACAACTTCTCCTCCACAACCAACGGTGGAGATCAAAACGATCTAACGGTCTATAATTACATGTAGACTTTTTGGTACAAACCTACCCGAGATAAAGCCTTTACGGCTTCTAGAACATCACCTCCCTAGGTCTTTACCTCCCTTGGATAAACTTGGGCTTGGCCTTGGTCCAAGATGAATTGGGCTTCATTTTGGGCTTGATTCCAAGTTGGGCTAGCCTGCATCACCATTCTTCAAGTATGAGCCTCACCATTTTAACCCATCCGTGACATGCTGCTCGGTTTTAGTGAACATGGGACCACCGCCGGTACTCTCGTGGAGACGAGCTCTCTCCTCGAATGCCTTCAATAGTCCTATAGCCTCCTCGAACGACATCATCTCAATGTCGTAAAATTGTGAAGTATCTATCATGCACACAGTCGAGTAACTTCTTGACGAATACAGCATCATCAAGATCTGCACTAAGGCTGGAAAACCTGCTGGACATCCCACTGAGTTTTCCGACGAACTCGTCAATAAACTCTTGTTCCTTCATCCTCAAAGCATCGAACTCATGTTTTAATGTCTGTAATTCTTTACACGATCAACACCTAGGTACCTTGTCTTTAGGCTCTCCTAAATTTCTTTTGCCATCTTCTTCTTCACAATCTTAAGAAGAACATCGTCATGGATAGATTGGAGAATGTAAGCACGTGTCTTCTTGTCCTTTTTTGGATCAACCTCCTCTCCCTCTACTGGTTTGACTACCTCCCAAACTTCTTAGGTATCTATGATTGCCTCCAATTTGATAGCCCATATCGTGTAGTTGTAAGAGTTCTACATCGGATAATGGAACGGCACTCCGTTGCTTTCCTTTGATGCCTACTGAGGAATAATTGACATTGTTAGGATTTTTAAAAACAAACTATTTTAAAAAAATCCCTTTTTTGTATAATTTAAACAAAAATATCCCCTTTTTTTTGTTTAATTTAAACAAAAATATCCCCCTTTCTTTTGTGAAACAAAAAATACCCTATGTACTAACACACCCCGCACGCTGTCTCCCACTCCCTTTTTTTTTTCTCCACCACCACCAATTGTCGCACTCACATCGTTTTTTCCGTCTCTCCTTGTCCTTCAATCTCCTCACCACTCACGCCTCTTCTTCTTCTTCCTTTTGTCCTTCTCCTTCAATCTCCTCCTTGCTAAGTATTTTTCGTAGTCGATGACGATGTTGTTGAGGAGTTCAGTCTCGTCGTTGTCGTCAAGTAATTCTTCTCCGATGGCGGCGGAAGAGGAGATCGAGCCTCCTCCTACTGCGGTTCCTTAAGAATATTTTCTTGTGCGGATAGGACTGATTGGGTGGTCGGATCTAGTTCGCTTTGAGATCTGTTCTAGGACGAAAGATGGCTACGAGTGGTGGATTTGGGTGATGGATCGGGGCGGCATCGGCTTTGGTGATGGCTGACTGAGGACTGGCCATGGTTTGTGAGGGTGGTCCAGGGTCGTATTTGTGAGGGTGGATGTCGTCGGCCATATGGCGGCTGCATCTTGGTGTTTGGCTTGGATCAAGATCTATATCCGATGGTAGCCAGATCGTGGGTGCGCTCTGATACCAAATGTTGGTGAGATTCTGATTTGCTGGGACAAATTGCCCCAATTTTTTGATTTTTATTTCTTTATTATTGATCTGAGCTACATATTACAATTATCTACAATTTCTTATTTATAGATGGATGAAGGCGGTGCAATGCCAAACAAAACAAACAAAGTTTGGCAATGAACCATGGAAAGGTGTGTTTTTTTCTTCCTTAGCGAGCTTTACTTTTCTTAGGTCAAAAATTTCAACTTTCCTCCATACATGATCTTCTTCTCTTTGATCTTATTTTCTTTCCAAGTCAAGGATTACGACTCACACATATCACTCCTACCTTCAAACCCGAAACCAAACCAACAAACCATTGCATACCATCATCTACATCACCATCAACTTCTTCAATCACCGTCATGAACCACCACACCAATGCTGCAGCCACTGCACCACCACTGTCTTGATTGCCATGGCGTTCCCCTAAGCTCATCGAAGAGCCTCCTTGTTCATCAACCTCTTCCTTCTCCTCATCCACCATCATCGACACCACACACACTACGAACCAACATCACCACACCTCACCAACTAGCTCGCTATCACCCAAAAATTGTTCAAAGCACCACGTCATCCTCCTTTATACACAAAACAGCCCCTAGATCGAACCCCTCATCTTACCATTGACCCTCATCTCCATGACATAACCACCGCAAGCCAACATCAACATCACTTCCGAAGTCTCCGACGACGTCCAACGACTCTCCCAAGACAAGTAAAACCATAATAAACAACTTTCTGACGAACCGTTGTGCCTCTGACGATGTTTTTCCGGACACCAGAGGGTCCAAGGAGCTGGTTGCAGTCGAACAAAGAGGGGGTGAGCCTTGGGTATCGAGGGTTGTACGTGATCAATGCTTAAAACGCTTCATTGAAACTTTCCAACGACATTCCGGCAACTTTTTGGCGAAACTCCAGCGACCAGCAATGGTAAGGGTGGCACGGGAAGGGGAAGTCTCTTGGGTGACATTAGGTATCAAGGGTTCCTAGGGTTTCTTAAGCTCTAATGCAAACTACGGTTATACAAGCTTCAAAGATAACATAAGCCCTCTCAATCCATCTCATGCTTATTATATTATCAATCTGATGTGTTATATTGATTATGATGAGGAGGGTACCATCAGGAGGACAATGATATGCTTATTTTCTTGGTTGGTGTGGTAAGGCAATAAGGGAGCTAAGGTTTTAGGAAATATATGCATGGTTACATGTATTAAGTTATGTGACACTATTTTAATGCTAATCATGATCCCTCTCCATCCATACGTATGCTTGATGTGGTAATAAGATGAACTATACTTAATCACGGGGTTTATGTACAAGAAATATACTAAATAAACCGTAGGGGGGATCGGGTTATAATAACAAGGATTGATATTAGGATCAAGATCAGGGATGCATGTTTAACATGTTTGATATATGATATGGGGTATTGGATTTGAAATGAGTTAGAATACGCACCATTATAACACATATATCCTCTCAGAAAATAAATGAAACCGATCCCTAAATGCTTAAATAAAAAAGACACAAGGACGTATGGCTTTATTTCATTATCTTAGTGATATATATGTGAACTAACAAAAAATACAATAAAATAGTATATATGTGCCCTTGGTTTGTGAAGGTCAAGCATTGCGAGTCCCTACTTTGATCCGTTGGATCGTTGGTCTTTTTCTTTAAAAATATTATGAAGGTTGAGCATAGCATCCCTTCCTGGATCTGGCATGATCATTTTCATATCCTTTGGAATTGTCATAAAGAAGGCTGAGCTTAGCATTCCTTCTTAGGTCCATTGGGATCATTCGTTGTTTCCTGGAATAGACTTGATGGATGTGAAAGCATTATTCCTTAAGTCATCATCAAGGATGAGGAACTAGGTAAGGAGCGATGGACATTCCTTTGCAATTGTCATGAACAAGGTCGAGCTTAGTGTCTCTTCTTAGGTCTATTGGGATCATTCGTTGTTTCCTTGAATAGCCTTGGTGGTTGTGAAAGCATTATTCCTTGATTTATCATCACGGGCAAGGAACTAGGTAGGTAGCGATGGGCATCCCCTATTCTGTTCGTATGCATGCAGCGATTTTGACGCCATCGTGGCAGAGCCACTGGTTATTGTCTACAAGGAGGCTTTTTTATCTCAATGATAGCCTCTAGTGCCTCATTGTAAGCACCCGAGATACGACTACAATACACGAAATATACAGACGCAAATCAAATCAAATGGAAATATGATCTATGATGTAACCTGGCTAACGAATGTCTTTGGATTTTTCTTTCGAGTCGAGTCATGAACTCATGATAATAAAAAGAAAAGGACATAAAAGATGTGAAGAGGTATAAACACTTGTTATATGGCATCCATATTTTTTATAAGTTATGAAAATGTTTTACTAGACTTAGTGATTCGCCATAGCCGAGGGAATGTCCTACTAATGAAATTCAATTTTTTTTTTATTGCGGTTTATACTCATGGGTTATGTATTCCGTTTGTAGATAATCAACAAGTTGATAACGGTGTCCAGTAGAGAGAGGATTACATGCATATACCTACTTCACATATTTTTGTGAATAATATATCATGAATTAACTTTGGATCAATAGAGCATTAGGATATGTAACGTAAGAACTTGTAATAATTTGATCATTGTATCTTGTAACTAAGCAGGCATTCAGAACTTGTATCTTATGAAATAAAGTTGAACTATTTAGAAATAATCCAATGATGATGTACATGTAATTTCTTGACTCTCTATACCTCTAAACCCGTTTGGTTACTTGGTTTTGTCAAATATTACGTCCATGATGGTATAACGCTCACGTGTCATCAATACGTGAAAGTCAGGGCGTTAGATGACTAGTTTCACAAGTTTGTAGTAGAATAATTGCATACTAGCCAACACCAGACCACATAGTGTTATCCAAGAAAATTTTGATAAGATCGTCACAGTATAAGGATTACGAGCCCATGACTCCATTCGAAAAGGATAAAATCGCTCTAAGTTCAAAAAAGGGAAGCAAGTAAAAAGAAACGACCAGAACAAGTCTACTTCTTTTGAATGGAATATTGGAACTCAAGGACTCTACACACACCAAAACAATATACATACTGCACAACTCAAAACTGTTGAGTAAGTGCTCACAGAGTAAGTCCCAGAAGATCTGAACAAGATCATGGACAAAACATATCAGGCTTGTCTTTGATCAAAGCCACTCGCAAATCATTATTCAAATCAATGAGATGATAAAGATTATCGATTGAATCACGATAAAAAATCGATGATCATGAGGATCGATGATCATCGAGAAAGGATACAATCATCAATGATGATTGACGAAGACAAGAATGGAAAGGAGAAAAAGCTGGAAGAAAGAAATTCAAATAAGATAAGGTTTTGATTTATTTTTTTTAAGTGGAACCTTATGAGAATTAACTTTCCTTTGTAGTACCTCTTTGAAAATAAGTTTTCAAAATGATAACCAAAAAAATAAGCATATATTCCAATTAACACGTAGCAAGTAGTGGTAAATCCTTGAGTCGAGAACTTCCCAATACGCACAAATGTTGCCGCAAACATCTAGATATACTTGTCATTATATTTTTGTTGTCCGAAACTAAATCGATGCATCATTGGTGTTGAAGAAGCAATGTAATAACTGTTTTGTTGAAAAAACAATGTAATAACTATTGTAATATTACAAATTGAGAAATTTATATACTAATTTGAAAATTTTATAATATAATTTGTTAAATATATATTGTTAGATTATAGTTTTAAAATATATTAAAATTTAATTATACACATTCATCAACTTACAATACAAATTTTACAACTTATAATATAAAACTATCAACTTACAATGCGTACAACAAGTATAAAATTTTACAACTTATAATATAAAACTATCAACTTACAATGCTCATAGCAACTTATAATATAAAACTATCAACTTACAATGCTTACAGCAACCAATACGCTACATAAATGTATTTCCGAAACTAAATATACCAAGACTTCAGTTTTGCATAACATTACTTGTCCTTCTCTGGGCTAGCCATGAGTAACACACACTCGAGCAACGATTTAATTCAGATAAGAAAACAAGACGAGACAAGAACAAGTTAAGAAGGAATCCTCTTCGACATTGGCCACAAAGGTCTCACAGAAGGATAAACAAATCAATCCCCCATCAATTGGGTAAAAAAAAAAACAATACAGCGTCTTCGCACAAATGCTTTTATTACTCCCAGAGAAGAGACGAGAGCAATTAGAAATCCTCCTCTCCTGTTGCTTACTGGCTAAACAGAACATAATCGCAGGTGTTCCAAGGGCTCATAAAGAAAACCGAAAATGGCAACAATGGAAAAAACACTAGCCCGTGAGGGCAGAATTAAGAGCACTGTAGACATCCACACCAATTTGAGCTTCAGCTTTCTCATAATCAGTCGAGGCCGAGCTTAGCTTCTGTGTGAACTCAGCAAGCCCCTTCTGCACCAGGCTGGAATCAATCCGATCAATAGGCACTGCCTCCACAGCTATTATATCGGTTACAGAGTTCGGATGAATAAAGGTGAAGCCACCACTCACAAAATACTTGGTCACATCATTGCCATCGTGCACCGAGAGGACACCTGGTTTCAGCTCTGCGATTGTCCCCACATGGCCTGGTAGAACACCCATTTGTCCAGTAGTAGCCGGCACAATGACCATATCAACCTGAAAGAAGCGAGGAATAAGGAGGTAACAACACCCTCTTTTGCTTCCAATACTGATCTTGCACAAACCATCAGTAACCAAACAGCGAAGGAATCTTATAGCCAACGAATTTCTATGTAGATAGAAAACCCCAAAAGAAAAAAAAAAAAGTTGGCAAACCAGATACTTTTGTGGCCAAAATATCCATGGTAAGCCTGTGAACAGGTAGTTTCTCTACTTTGTGGCAGTTGTGGTTAAGACATCAAACTAGTTTAATTTTGTCCTCTCGCATTCCCCTTCCCTGTTCTTTGCCATGAGCAAAACACAGATTTCAAGGTTTGTGGAGACAGGCTAAAGACAGTGCATAGAGTAACTAGTAAGCAAATAGATGAAGCACTATAAATTATTAACACTTCTGATGCAGGTGACTAGAGACTAACATAGGACAAAGATGAAATATAACATAAATGTCTTCTATCAACAAAAGAATGACGACACCTAAAAAAAGAAAGATTGCAGAATTTGCAGTTACATCAATATATAAGAAAATCACATTGCCGAGAGATATCCCTTTAAAACGATCTCCAGGGCATGATGATCGAATATGATTTCATGGATTAGGAATCGAACTAGTTTGTTAAAATCGGAGAACTTCTGTGACCCGAAAGCACATTTAAAACATGAAAGAGCTTCACTTTCTTGCCTTGTAAATAATTCAAACCACAAGAAGTCATGAGATAATGGAGAACATGTCTAAAGTCATCCCTTTTATGTACCTCAACACGTCCACAATTTCCTGGAGTATAATAATGGAATCCAGTAAAATGAATAAGCCAGAATGCTATAATAAGGATACCAAGAATAGAAGAGTTTATTTAACATATTCAGCCACATTATTTTTCATCACTAACAGTAACCAGCATTCACCACCGGCACTACCAGTGCTCTAAAGAGTGTTTTGAGGGACGCTTAAGCGATCCCTGACCGTTTACATAACTCAAAGCCACATTATTTTTCATCACTAACAGTAACCAGCAGTCACCACCGGCACTGGTCTATACCAGTGTTCAAAAGAGCGTTTTAAGCGATCGCTTAAGCTTTTTTACCGTTTAAGCGTTTTTTTTTTCCTTTTCCAAAAAAAAAAGCGGTCTAATTAAGAATTTTGATCAATTACTCGGTCTTTAATCACTAAAAACATTTAATCAACACTTTAACAACATTATTTATTTGGAAAAAAAATGAAGCTACCAAAAAATAGAATTTACAAAAAAAAATGTCCAAGATGTACTTTTGGTTTTTGATAATCAAAAATAATATTATGCATAATAATCTTTGGAAGAATTAGCGCATTTTTATATTTCACCACAAAAACAGGTTTGCATCATCCATCCTCAATATATACATATTAATCTTTACATGTTTGAAGATTCAATATTAACTTTTGAAACTTCATTATAATCTTCACTAATTTCAAATATTTATATTTATTCATTGAATAATATTCATCTATAATCATTAAATATACTTAAATAATAATAACCGATTAATCCTCTTATCAACTGTGTAAACCGGTACCGTTTAAACATCAGTCGGTAATGGACCGCTCGAGTAATGAAAACGCTTTTTAAAACATTGGTCCATACTAAATAAGACAATATGGAAATCAAGCAGAGATTAAAGAGTGTTTATAATGGTTTCAAGAGGATAAAGATGAGCTCATGGAGACAACTACCAATACAATAACTAATTCAAAAAAAGAATCCAAGGAATCTAATGGTATCACATCAAAGATTCTTCAATAACCTCAACATTTATGTCTTCCATTAATTTCGAAAATTCTTTTCCCCCTCTGACTCAACAAACACCTGGTCCACCTCTCCTTATGCCTTCTCACATTTCATCTCACAACTCAAAAGGCTTCTCCAATGAAGAGATCATGAAGGAACATTCAATAAACCAAGCATGCAATTTGTTTCTCGAAAAGTTCCTGTCAAGAACTAAAGATTTTAAGATTCCATTATCCTTGTTTGAACAACTGGTCTAATTTTTAATCAAACCGATGAACTTCATGAAGTATTTCATCCTTGACTGTAATCTGAAGTTTAGTGCATCGAGTGCCTGGCTCTAGTGTGATTCTTTTCTTCTCTCTTTTATTGGCATTGGCTGGTCAAGAAACTTGTCTAATGTCTCAGAATTGCCGACCTTATGCCTTCCTTTGAGTTGCAAGGGCCCGGTTTAGACTACTTTTTCATGTGAGACTTTGTAGTGGGTTTCTTGCAGAAAACAGTGGGAACTGCAAATAGTCAAATTTTGTAATTGGCTTACACAATAGAGAAAATGCTTCATGCAGTGGTTATTTTATTAGAATAGAAGAATAACTCATGATTGTGTATTGTTGTTATTATTGGTTCCATCTGAATTATGTACCATTTATCATCTGAGTTATTTATTATGATCATAATTAAGCTTCCTAAAATGTCGGGGTTCCATATTTTGTAGAAGGGGATACCCCACCATATAGGACCAGATATCTTCCTACAAACCCTCCACAGTAAAGAAATGACTGAACATTGCAAAGGGTACAACGATCTATAATTATAAGCAATGACTAAAGGGCACAAGATTTGGTGTCTATTTAAGATGATTTCAAAATCAACACTAAAACTAAATATCAATCAAACTCCTCAGGCCTCCCCTCACCCGCCCCACCCCTGGAAGGATAGAAAAACAAAAACCACTCATAGTAAAGACAAAGGCTAGTTAACGATGAATTAACTAGACCCATACTTGTGACAATGCAAAGCAAGGTGTAATGTAGTAATCATATATGTGCAAGCATAGACTTTACTAATCTCAACAAAAAGAGATTACAACGTTTCCCATATCTGTGCATTTACCATATCAAGCTCAGAAAAACAGCTACACAATAATTACATCAGTATAATGCTATGTATGTGTTCACTAATCTGATGGGCATTACTCCTGCCCTGCTGAAAGTGCCTCATATTCCTTTCTACACTACAGTAATTTTATTCCTTAGTTATATAATGCGGGTTTTTTGTATCAATTACAAGACTTAGTTATATAATGCTGGTTTTTTGTATCAATTACAAGACACAACTTTAAACGTCATGTCTCCAGAATTAAAGAATATTTTATACTCATGATTGAATATCCCAGTCTTTTAGATTTCTCTTATGCATTGAAAAACTTTTGCAACTTGATACACTACATCAGGTCCATATGAATGAAAATCCAATCATTATAACTAAACAATAATAAAAACATGCAGAAACCCTAAAAATTTAAGTAGATCCAAGGGCATGACCAAACCACAAATAGACCTTTTCATGCTCCTATATGGCCTTGAAACAGGAGGTCCTACAACCGCATTCCAGAAAACTACCATGCTTTCTGAAGAAATTCTGCTGGCAGCTACATGACAGCGACTGAAATTCTAAGATTGGCTCCCAGCCAAGTACGTTCAGCAAAAATATCACCCTTTTGCAATTGCAACATAGGTGTCAGAATAATCAAAATGAATGGAAAATGAGATTACTTAACAAGGAAATGTCCTAAGTTTCAATTTTTCAAGGCTCAGATAAATCATCTCCTCTAACAAGGTGCAGCTTTAACATTATCCTTTACTTTCATAATCCTTCCGGGCACCGAAAAACCTTTGATTTCATTGGCGAATGAATGTTCCTCTACCATTTCAATGAGACTTGGGAAGCAAAAGGAAGAAACTACGGAAACTAATCCCAAACACAACTCTCTCTCACAATACCAAGTGACATACTTGATCCGAGCCAAAAGACCAAGCAGATCATCAGACAACGATAACAACTATCCAAGTATTCCCTACATGAACAGGTTCTGGGAAGCAGATTTTGAATGACTCAAATGAAGATCCCAAACCTAATCACGACAAAGTAGGGATAGAAATTTTCCAAACCCTATCAAATACTCAGACCTCTAGCAATACCAAATCAAAACCACAGACGAAACAAACATTGCAGGCATCAGTCATCAACACCTCTCCACACTCAATCCCACAAAACACCGCCACATCATATCACAACCCAATCCAAACAGCTCACCTCTTTCCCTGACAACTCCGACGTGTACGGCAGGTAAAAATTGACCGTCAGCTTGCCCGGGATGCTCGACGGCACGGCAGGCCGCGGCTTCATGAACGACAAAGGCGTCTTCGGCGGATCGATGTTGGGGACCACTTTTCTCCATGCTTCCACGAAGGTCTCGTCCGCCGTCTCCGTCGCCGCCAGATCGGCCGAGAAGTAGCGGGATTTGGTGAGGATAGCGGTGAGGGTGGGGCGGCGGCGCGTGAGGAGGCGGGTGGCAGCGTGGCGGAGCATCTTGGATCGGCGTTGGGAAAGAGGAGTCGACTGTTTTTGTTGTTTTGTTTCTTCCGTCAATAGGGAAATGGGATGAAATCGAAGATGGAAACGGTACGGCGGTGTTTGGGATTGTTGTTCAGGAATCCACAAAAAAAAAAAAAAAAAAAAAAAAAAAAAGGAAAGGTTCAAAAATCAAAAATAATAATATTTCATCAATTAATAAACGAAAAATAAAAAACAAAATTAATATCAAATAGGTCCTACAAATATTGTTTTGGAAAGAAAAATTTTAGGAAACTATGATTAAAAAATAATAATTAACTATATTAATTGCGTTTTAACGAAGTTGTAACTATTGGAACTAATTGTAAAAAGAATTCTCATAACTTTAATCAACTTAGGACTTAGTCATTGAAACTAAAGATAATGAATTAATATTGATTTGTATATGAATGATTTGGTGGTAATAAAGAGGATACCTTAAATCATATTTTCTAAAGTTTTAATTACCAAGATAACCTGAATAATTAAATTGAATCAATCAACCTTAACTCACATTAACCTAAATTGTATCTTATATAGCATGATAGTATGAATACAAAAAAAAGTAGATAATTGAATCAATCAAAAAACGTACCAGATATGAATTAATAGCAAGATATGTTAGTTTACTCATTCACATGTCAAAAGATCATAACTAGATTATAACAAAATAGGTTTGTCTATAATCTACTTAGTTGTTACTTTATATGACCAAAATAGTTGGAGTCATTAGTTAGATAAACCTATTAACACATCTAAGTGACAAATTTAGAGACATTCATAAGCTAACAATGTTATAGTTAATGTATAAAGTCATTTACCTTATCAATCTAAATGAAATCATACATCAACTATATTAAAGTTTCAATCGTTCACCTCATTCATGTAACACAATCAAATTCAATTGAGAAATAAAACAAATCTCATAATCCCTTCACTTCTGTCATTATAAAAAATTTCTACTAACTAATCTACTTAGACATGATATTGAAAAATAACACAAACGTTGATAAACATGCAAGCTAACCATCACGATCAACATAGATTGAATCAAATTATTAAAGTGCATAAATTATCAACGAAAGTACTTAAAACCCAATGAAAAAGATCTTCAAACGAATAATCCAACGTTATAAACTCTGAAAATCCAATCCGAGTAACACGAATGAAGAATAAAAGTATTTGAGATCTAATCTAGAACCCTAAAACTTGATAAGAACTTGATAAAATCTGATAACTACGGGTAACTAACTGCTAAGAGCTCCTAAAACGAGCACTACATGATGTATTTATAGAAAAATAACAAAACCTTAGGAAATCTGAAGAAAATCACGTGGAAATCTCGAATATATCTTGTAGTTAAGTCGTGTCACAATGATGGCAGGCCTGGTCACGATCGTGACCAACGTACCGAATCATTCTGACTATTTTTCTAGCTTCGTCACGATCGTGACCAACGTGACTTTCCTCGTTGGCATGATTTTTCTGCTCCTATCACGATCGTTATGCCTTTTGTAACGGTCGTGACACCTTGTAAAAGCTCCAAAATAGCTTCAATCGATCCAAAACAATTACACATCTTCATAGGCATTAAGAACATTTTTATTTTTTAAAACATCATCAAAAACTTCATCCATATGCATCGAGACTTCTTCTAAGTCTTCAAAATCTTCATAAACACTCCAAACCATATAACTTCATTTTAATAGAATGCTAAAGCATCTCTTCACGCGGCCAAATCTACATGAAAAATATACGAAGAGTAGTACCAACATCCAAGACACAAAAACCAAGCTAAAACATAAAAGAGCATAACTTTAAACATACTAAACAAAGAAAATTAGCATAGCAAACTATGAGTATATTCATGCTCATCAAATTCCTTGCACACAAATAATATTGTAAGGTTTGAGTTTCAACCTAGGGGGGGGGGGGGGGGGTGAATAGGTTGATCGAGATTTTATTAATCTTTTCTACGGAATAATGATATTGTGTAGACTAGTATTGAGTGCAGACTAATTAGGTAGTCTACAGATGATACTGTTTGATCTGCACTTGAGATCTACAACTCCTTGAGTCTTTATCCGGAGTAAGGTTGTGATAATTTATTGAAAGCATAAAGAAAGTAGTAAGTGGACACAATATTTATACTGGTTCAAATACTCAATATCAAATAATGATCGAGTCCAGTCTTCCCTTGATGACTAGTGTAGTCAATCCAAGAGGTGAGTATCACTATCTCCTTGTTTTTGTTTACAAGAAACTTTCCTTTTACAAGTTATCAAACTCTTATGAAAAGCGAAGAACTTAGAGACTTTGCACAGATTCGAACTCTGGACTCTGCTGCAAGATTTTGTTCTTCTGCAGACTAGTGACACTTTCGATTGTATCTTCACGACTTGGCTTTCTTGAGTAATCTTTTTTGTTGTTTGATTGCTTTGCATTCTTTTGCTTTTGAATCAATCGTTCAACAACAGCACACCTCAATAAGCCTTATCGGTTCCCTTTTAAAGGCTCAAGGAACGAACCCTCTTTCCAACGCACTATTCCTGGCAGTCCACTCATGTTCCCCATTATCTCGTTTCTGATGTTGGGAGACCACTGATGTCTCAACTATCTCGTTTCTGATGATGGCGGTCCACTGACTCCAGGATTAGTATTGTTGATACTTTAACTATAATCTTCACTTGACTAACTTCAACCCTCTAACCCCATACCGGCAATCATCTCTACTGTAATTCAGATTGCTGCATGATCTCGTCTGCACACAGTCTCTGTTGCAACATCTCTTCTGCACAGTCTCTTATTCAGTTTATGTCTTGCCGTGTTGGTTCTAGTCTACAACCTTAGTCCTTTGTTGTGAAGCCTTCATGTTCTTTCGTTGCTTGTCAATATACTAGTTGTTCATCCAAAGTCTTCGTAGTAGTATGCATCTCGTGGTCTGCACTATGCCTCTGTATCTGCAACCATCTGCACTATTGCATCTAACCTAGACTGCAACTACCTACCTGACTTCTAGCGTGAACATCCTAACTATATTGCAATTAATACATTTAAGTTTTGTTACATCAATTTCTATACAAACGAGGGGATTGTACATTCCTATCAATCTCCCCCTAAATTGATGCTAACAAAAACTTCTATGTAATACAACAAGCTTTCTTGAGTCATATAGAGTTTGTATATTTTTGAATTCAAAAAAAAAAAAAACTGAGAATTGGAAAAAGAACATTAAGATTTAGATTTAGTCTTATCTTTGATGTTCTTTTCCTCGTCTGCGTTGATATCGCATTTCCTCCTCGGATTCCCTACTACGTTTCCTATGTCTGTCTTCTTCGTGATGTCTTTGTCTTTTAGGATCCCTTCCTTATTCTCCAAAGTTTTTTCTCTTTGCTTCAGAGGGTTTCTCCTTCTCCCCCTGAGTTGCAGAGGGGTTTTGTTGTTGCTCATCTGCATCAGGTCTCTGCTGCTCTTCAGAAGGTTTCTCCCCCTTTTTGTTAGCACTCAGTGCAGAGGTGAGGTTTTCAAGAGCCACTATGACCCCCTTGAGTTCAGAGTGAATATGTTTCTGCACTACTTGGAGCTTGGTCTCGAGAAGGCCAAACTTGATGTCATTGATTCTCATGTGCTCATCAATGTTCTTTTGTGTCGTCTGCATGGTGTCATTGAGCTTGTTAAGTGCTGCAGACTGTTGCTCCTTGAATCTTCTGAAGTTGGAGATGTGTGTTCGTTGAGTGTGAAGATGCACTGATCGATTTTGCTTCATCTGATCAATTACTCTTGCTGCTAGATTACTGAGAGTTTCGCCGAAGTTAGCAAATGTTGATTTTCTGAGTTCTGCTGCAATTTCTGGAGTATTGACAAACTCTATATGCCTTAGGAGAGCATGTCTGAGCCTTTTTGTCTTCAACGTGGAGTCCATGAACTCGAGTGTTCCACTAAACAGGAAGTGAGGCTCTTTAGGTCTCGTTGATCTGCTAACTTCCTTTTTTTGGAGTTCAATTAGGTGATGAATCTCCCCTTCGGTCATTCCAGTTATGTCACCAATCAGCATTTAAGATTGGTCTGGATTGATCTGATATAGAGTTTGGAGTCCTTGAGGAATTAGCTTTGGTCTAGCAGACCGTGTAATTCTTCTTGTAGTCCTTGCTGGCTGATCTTGACTCGGTATGGATGTTGATGTTGTTCTTGGCCTCTTGATTGGTAGATTGTGTTGTGACATGAACTCTTGAATTAGTTTGTCACTTTCAATCTTCTTCTTCATCTTGGCTCGAGTCCTTTCTGCAAGCAGCTGAGAATCTATAACTTTCTGCTGTAGTAGGTTTGCCTCGACTGCTTTGACCGTCTTCATGATTGATTCAATGATCTTTTCAGGAGAGGGTCTTTTTTGAGTTGGTGGTATTGTAGTCCATATGGTAGTGGCAGTGGTAGGTTGGTCATCTGTAATTTGTGAAGTCTCCATTCTACTGTCTAAGAACGGAACAATTGTTGTTGTAGTTGTTGGTTTTGCTGCAAGGGGTCTGATAGTGAGAGTTGGTGCAGTAGATTCCATTGAGATTGGCTCCATCTGAAGAGCTGATATCTTGGCCTCGATCTCCCTTATTTCATCATGAGAGTAACCTTCTACAATAAGCCTTTGTTTGAATTCTGCTCGAGGTCCTTCTCTTATCTCCTGAAAGCTTACTTGTGCTTCCAAGATTAGACTCTTCAAATCATCACTTGCTCCGTCCTTGAGGAATTGAATTGCTATATTTACGTCATGAAGGGCTGCAATATCTGGTTCTTTTGGTGGTATTCTTGATGAAGAGAGCTTAGCTATCATCCTGGTCTTTAGTGCTGCAGACTGATCAATGACTCCTCAGTCTGCACTATTGCAGACTGGGATTCTTCTTCATTGATTTTGATTTTAACTGTAGCCGGTCTGTCGGGTATTGTTTCCTCATCCGAGGTATGTGCAATGAGTTTCCTCCTTGCAGTCTTTGGTTTTGTCAACTTCTGTTGGGCCGACTTCTTCTTGGTCTGCTTCTTTACAGATTGTGTTTGTGCTGCTGTAGTCTGCACTACTGTGGTAGTCTGCTTTGCCTTGTTTCGGGTCTTTACTTCCAAAGGCTTAGGTGGCTGGAATGCAGGCTTCTTTGTCAGTCCTGAGGGTGCTTTTCCTATCTTTTTGACATTGATTTGTTTGGATAGGTTCCATGGCCTTCTTTTTCTGAGAGGTTCATCTTCTGTTTGAGAAGGATACTGATTATTCTTCCGAACAGTGGTAGTCTTGCTCTCACCGATCTTGCTAGTTGATACATTAGTAAACTAGCCCAGTTTACTCTTGTTTTTGTAAGGATGGCACACATAATCTCCTGTTGATCGGAGGTTATTTGGTCCTTGCTGAATTCTTCGGAGAGAATAGCTTTCTTCACGATGTCGGCAAGCAATTTGTGCTCTTTGGATAAGAATCTTTTCATGGTCCTTATTCCCTCATTCCATTTGTCTTGACTTAGCATGGCTTGTCGTCCCAGCTCGACGACTTCAGATGGAATGATCCTTGTATCTTCATTTGGGAGATTGAAGCATTGTGCAAGGTCATCAGGGTTCACCTGAATGGTTATTCCTCTTGAAGTATAGGTGTGAGTGATTTGCTGCAGACTGTCTGCAACTTGTGCCTTCTTGATGAAGTCCAGAACTTCATCGTCATATATTGTGCTTGTTCGCTCACACAGAGGCCTGAGTCTAGCCTCTTCGATCAGGTCTGCTATATCTCTAACTTCTTCTTGCTCATCATGGATTGAATTGAAGTCAAACACCACACCTGTTTGAATTTCAATTCTTCTTGAAGGACTCCTTTGAGATTCAGAGGATTTCTGGCTTTTCTTTGGTGAGCTGGATGGTGTGATGGCCATTGTAAAATGATTTGAAATAATTGCGATGTTTTTGGAAATTGAATTGAAGTGATTTGAAAGAAATTAGGGTTTCGACTTTGTGCAATAAAGCGCTCAAGAGTTTAGAGAGAGAGAGTTTGAGCGTTTGTTAGAAAGAGATTAGAGAGTAAAGTGATTTTCTGATTAGAGATCTACAGTATTTTTACTTGTTTGACAAAATATAACCATTGTCAGTGCTTTTTCTAGCCGTTGCACTGTAACAGTTATTTAATTGACCGTTATGCGTTATTTTAGGAAAGGAGTTATTTAACATTTAAAAACTGATTTTGTTTCCTAAAATAGATGCAGTAGAGCACTATTAATTCTAGTCTGCACTCCACTTATTGACTAAGCAGTGGTGCAGTAGAGCTAGTCTGCATTCTACACATGCAGTAGAGCAGAGAAGCATTTTTGGCTAATTTCATTGTTGTAAATCAAGTATACCCAATTCTTCTCGAAATTGAACGAACTTGTTTTCATCAAGAGATTTTGTAAAAATCTCTGCAATTTGTTTTTATGTTGGAATATATTCCAATTTAATATGACATTTCTGCACATGATCCCTGATAAAATGATATCTGACATCAATGTGCTTGGTTCTTGAGTGAAATACTAGATTTTCTGAAATAGCCATTGTAGATGTATTGTCAGAAAATATAGAGCTTTTAGAGAGAGTTGTACCGTAGTCTGCAAGTTGTGACCTCATCCATAATATTTGTGCAGCTTCCAACAGCAATATATTCTGCTTCTACAGTGGAAGTAGACAAAGTAGTCTGCTTCTTGCTGAACCATGATATTAATCTTGCTCCAATGAATTGACATGATCCACTTGTGCTTTTTCTGTCAATTGTACATCCTGCAAAGTCTACATCTGAATAGCCTATTAGTGTAAAATCTGAATCCTTAGGATACCATACACCAAGGTTTGGAGTTCCTTTAAGATATCTTAATATTCTCTTTACTGCAGCGTAGTGAGATTCCTTAGGATCAGATTGATATCTTGCATAGACACATACTGCATATTGAATGTCTGATCTGCTTGCAGTAAGGTATAATAGTGATCCAATTTATACCTCTATACATTGTTTGATTTATTTTTTTTCCTGGTTCATCCTTTTCTATTTTTATTGATGTGCTCATTGGGGTCTTCATATGACTAGCATTATCTAATCCATACTTTTTGATAGTGTTCCTTAAGTATTTGGATTGATTTTTGAAAATTACCTTTTTTAGCTGTTGTACTTGCAGTCCTAGAAAATATTTTAGTTCTCCCATTAAACTTATTTGAAATTTTGATTTCATTAGTTCTGTAAATCTTTCACAAAGCTTATCATTAGTGCAGCCAAATATAATATCATCTACATATATTTGTACTAACAAAATGTGTTCCTTATGTTTCTTTAAGAACAGCGTGGTATCAACCTTACCTCTTTCAAAGTTATTTTCACAGAGAAAAGTTGATAGAGTTTCATATCATGCCCTAGGTGCTTGTTTTCACCCATATAATGCCTTATCTAACCTATATACATGATTTGGATATTCATAATCTTCAAAGCCAGGAGGTTGTTAGACATAAACTTCCTCTTGTAGCTTTCCATTCAGAAATGCACTTTTTACATCCATCTGATAGATTTTAAATCCTTGGTATGCTGCATAGGTAAGGAACATTCTTATGGCTTCTAATCTTGCTACTGGTGCAAAGGTTTCATCAAAATTAATTTCTTCTTCTTGTGAGTATCCCTTTGCAACTAATCTAGCCTTATGTCTGATGAATGTACCATTTTAGTCAGACTTGTTTCTAAACACCCATTTGCATCCTACAACTGGATAGTTTTTAGGTCTTGGTGTGAGATACCATACCTCATTTCTTTTGACTCATTTAGTTCTTCTTGCATTGCATCCACCCAGTTTGGATCATTTAGAGCTTCATTTATTACCTTAGGTTCTATTTAAGATATGAAACAGCTAGCCAGGTATTCTGCATTTGTTGCTCTCCTAGCCTGCACAGTTGCATTCTTATCTCCTATAATATCATCCTGTGTATGTGCCTTAATCCATCTTCCTTTGTCTTGTTCATGTGATTCTAATTGTTGTTGAGGTTGTTCTTCTGCCTCTGCTGTAGTGTTATCATGTGCAGATGAGTCTTCCTTGTCTGCAGTGTTAATGATTTCTTCTGCAGTTTGTTCATTACATGCACATTCTTCATCAAATACATTAGCATCTCTTGGGAATGTTTCTTTTTCATCAAATGATACATGAACTGATTCCTCAACAATCTATGTTTTCCTATTGTATATCCTAAATGCTTTGTTGTTTATTGAGTATCCTAAGAAGGTTGCCTCATCTGCCTTAGGATCAAATTTCTGTAAATAGTTTTTATTATTGTTATGTATATAGCTTATGCATCCAAAGGCATGAAAGTATTTAACACTTGGTGTTTTTCCTTTCCATAGTTCATATTAGGTTTTCTTATAAAGCTTGTGAATTGTGCACCTATTTTAGATATAGCAGGCTGTGTTTACTGCTTCTGCCCAGAAGCTTTTAGATAGGTTTACATCAACGAGCATTGTTCTAGTTACCTCTATGAGTGTCCTATTCTTTCTCTCAGTCACTTCATTTTGTTGAGGTGATCTAGGTGTTGAGAAATTATGCCTAATTCCATGATCATTGCAGTAGACATCTATTCCTGTCTGATCAAACTCAGTACCATGATCACTTTTGATTGCAATTACTTCTATTCCTTTTTCATTTTGGATTTGTCTAAGGAACCTTGTTAGCAGACTGCATGTTACACTCTTTTTATGTAGAAACATTACCCAGGTATACCTAGAGTAATCATCTACTATAACTAGAGTATATCTTTCCCTGCTTAAGCTTTCTATCTCAACTGGACCAAAGAGGTCCATATGCAGTAGTTCAAGAATCCTAGTTGATTCTGAAGAGTTTAAAGGTTTAAAGCTTGTTCTAGTCTGCTTTTCTTCTTTACATGGTCTGCATAACTTATCCTTCTTGAATTTTATTTGTGGGAGTCCTCTTACTAGGTTTTCTGAGGGTAATTTTGCTATGGTTTTGAAGTTCAGATGAGCTAGCCTCTTGTGCCACAACCAATTCGTATCTTCAGCTTCTTTAGTATAGAAACATGTAATTTGTTCTCACTATGAGGAGTCGAAATCTACTGCATATATATTCCTTTTTCTAATTCCTAGTAATTTGACTTCTTTTGTCATTTTATTTATTACTTGACATATATTGTGAGTAAATGACACATCATAGTTCTTATCACATAATTTGCTAATGGATAGCAGGTTATGTTCTAAGCCCTTGACATAAGAAACATCTCTAAAGATTAAAGAACCTGTACCAGATATGACACATCATAGTTCTTATCACATAAAGGTTCCGTAACCTTTAGTTATACATGTTTTCTCTCCTCCAAATATGACAAGAGGTCCTTACTCCTTTCTGAAATCCTCAAGATTGGATTTGTCTCCAGTCATATGTCCTGAGCATCCACTATCCAAGTACCATAACCCCTTTTTCTTTTCTTGTAATGAAAACATAAAGAACTTTGTACATGGTACCCACTCGTCTGCGTCTTTATTGGTTAGTTTTTGGAACCCACACTTGAACTATCCTTTTATGTGTGTTCCAGAATTCAAGTGATTTGTGGTTAAGTTTGCCACAGGTAAAGCAGTAGACCTTTGGTCTTGTGCTTTTTAGTGGTCTGCTCCACCTGGTCTGCTGCTCTTGACATGAGCATGTGTGTCTCGAGTATGGTTTTGTCCATATTGATCTCAAGGAGTTATTCCATACTGAGTAGTCAGGTGTATATTGAGATTCATAGGGTCCTTCACTAAATTGCATTTGAGAGTTTCTTACTCTCTTCTTACTATTCATATATGCAGGTAGTCTGCTCCAGCTCTTTTGAGGCTGAGAAGTAGAGATCTTATTTTTCATTACAGATCTCTTGAGAATATTGTTCCTTTTCAGAATTGCTGGTGCAGCTGAGTTATTTCTACTTTGCATAGTTTATACAGTAGAGTGTTGATTCTTATACACATATTCTGCAGTATAGGCTTTCTTCGTCTACACCTCTGCTGTAGTAGATATATTGGTCTGCTTGTCTTTCTTGGTGATTACCTTTTTATCCTTATTATTATTTAACCAATCATTGTATCCTATTCCAGTTTTATCATGGGCGGATTGACCTATATTGATTAGTTTTTGTAGATCTAAGGTCTTGCCATTCAAGGCATCTATCTACTTTTGAAGCTCAGTGTTTCTCAAGGTAAGTGTTTCCACCACTGTATTGAGAAGTTTCACTTTTTCATCAGCTTCTTTCAGTTTTTCTTGAGCATTGATTAGACTATTTTTAGTCTCTTCATTTGAATTGCATTTCTCCCTGAGAGTTGCAATTTGCTTAAGATTTTCCTTATTTTCTTTTAGAAGAGAAATGAAGCTTTCAGAGGTTTCTTGAAGTGCCTCCTTCAATTCCTCCGTTGTAGCTTCTGAGTCAGAAAGATCAAATACCTGTTTTTGTTCTTCTTCTTTTGCCATGAGGCATAGCTAAGCATTTGACATGATATCTTCATCATCAGAGTCTGTATCGCTCCATGTCTTTGCTGCATATGTCTTGTTTCTTTCCTTCTTCCCAGGGGTGACTTTGTTGTGGTCCTTTTTAAACCATGGTGCAGACGAGTCTTGAGTTGGTCGTCTGCACTAAGCAGCAAAGTGACCTGGTTTGCCACAGTTTTAGCAGACTTCCTTGTCTACATCTTTGGTTTTTGAGGGAAAGTTCTTTTGAAGGTTTTCTTTTTGAAAAGCTTTTTGAACTTCTTCCCCATTAGTGCCAGTTCTTCTTATAGATCTTCTTCACTTGCGGATGAGGTGTCACTGTACTCCTCTTCTGCCATGGATTTCAAAACTCTTTCTTGAGCTTTGAAGGCTAAGGTTTTCTTTCTTGCGTTATCAATCTGCTTCTTCTACTCAACTTCAAGATTATAGGTGTCCAGAACACCATAAAGAGTAGCCAGGGACATCTTTGTTAGATCACTGGATTCTCTTATTGCAGTTGTCTTTGTGTTCCAGATTTCTCCAAGAGATCTTACAAACTTGAGATTGACTTCCTTATTTTCGAAAGTCTTTCCCAAGGTTTTGAGATTGTTGATGAGAATGTTGAACCTTTCAAAGAAAGTTGTCAAATCTTCATCAGACCTCATTGAGACCAGCTCGTATTGTTGTATCAATACATCCTTCTTGTTCTCTCTAATCTCATTGGTTCCTTCGTTTCTTACCATTAGAGCTTCCCACGCTTCATTTGCTGTTTTGGTATGAATCACAATCTCGAACATGTTGTCATCTAGAGATTTGAAGATTTGATTTAGAGCTTTTCTCCCAACTATCTCTAGATCCCAGTTTTCTCTGGTCCAGAGAGACTTTGGCCGTTGTACTTCTTTTGATGAGTCCTTTGGATCTGGCATCATTGGAACATTTGGTCCATCCAGGACAATATCTTGCATCCTCTTATCAATAGAGTTGAGATATGCAAGCATTCTCAGCTTCCAGTGGTTGAATTTGTCGAAGGAGCAAGTTGGGGGTTCTCCACTCTTTGGACATTTAGGAAATTTTGGTGGTGCCATAATAATCTTCACACAAGCAAACTGTTAGAAACTTCTTTGCAAATATAATATGTGACCTTTTCTTTCCAATAACCGCTAAGTCTGGAAAGTCCAGCTCTGATATCAATTGTAAGGTTTGAGTTTCAATCTAGAGGGGAGGGGGGTGAATAGGTTGATCGAGATTTTATTAATCTTTTCTGCGGAATAATGATATTGTGCAGACTAGTATTGTGTGCAAACTAATTAGGTAGTCTGCAGATGATACTGTCTGGTCTGCACTTGAGATTTGCAACTCCTTGAGTCTTTATCTCGAGTTAGGCTATGATAATTTATTGAAAGCAATTCTAAGTATCAGTATAAAGAAAGCAGTAAGTGGACACAATATTTATACTGGTTCAGACACTCGATATCAAATGATGATCGAAAGCTTAGTCCAGTCTTCCCTTGATGACTAGTGTAGTCAATACAAGAGGTGAGTATCATTATCTCCTTGTTTTTGTTTACAAGAAACTTTCCTTTTATAAGTTAACTTGTTGAAGTTGGAGGTGCTAATTCTTTGAGTGTGAAGATGTACTGATCTATTTTGCTTCATCTGATCAATGACTCTGGCTCCCACTGCTAGATTCCTTAATGTGTCTCCAAAGTTGTCAAAGGTGGTTTTTCTTATATCCTTTTCTGCCACTAGACTAAAACAATTGTTGTTGTTGTTGTTGGCTGTGCTGCAAGAGGTCTGATAGTGAGGGAGGGTACAGCAGAGGTAACTAAGGTTGGTTCCATCTGTAGGGCTGACATCTTTGCTTCTATTTCCCATATTTCGTTGTGGGTATAGCCATCTGCAACGAGCCTTTTTCTAAACTCAGCTCGAGGTCCTTCTCTTATTTCCTGAAAGCTAACTTGGGCTTCCAAGATCAAGTTCTTCAGATTTTCATCTACTCGTGCCTTCAAGAATTGAATTGCCACATTTGCATCATGAAGAGCTGTAATTTCTGGTATATATTGTTTGATTATGTTCTTTCCAAGTTCATCTTTATCTATTTTAATTGATGTGCTCATAGGGGTTCTTATATGACTAGCACTATCTAATCCATATTTTTTAATTGTGTTCTTTAAGTACTTGGATTGATTTAAGAAGGTTCAACTCTTTAGTTGTTGTATTTGCAGTCCTAGGAAATATTTTAGTTCCCCCATCAAGCTCATTTGAAATTTGGATTTCATTAATTTTACAAATCTTTCACAAAGCTTATCATTAGTGCAACCAAATATAATATCATCAACATAGATTTGCACTAACAATATATGTTCCTTATGCTTCTTTAAGAGCAGAGTAGTATCCACCTTAACACTTTCAAATTTATTCTCACAGAGAAAAGTTGAGAGAGTTTCATACCATGCCCTAAGTGCTTGTTTTACCCCATATAATGCCTTATCTAACCTATATACATGCTTGGCATATTCATAGTCCTCAAAAGCAGGAGGTTGTTCAACATAAACTTCCTCTTGTAGCTTTCCATTTAGGAATTCACTTTTTATATCCATTTGATAGACTTTAAATCCTTGATATGCTACATAGGCAAGGAACATTCTTATGGCTTCTAATCTTGCTACAGGTGCAAAGGTTTCATCAAAATCAATTCTTTCCTCTTATGAGTATCCCTTAGCAACTAATCTAGCCTTGTTTCAAATAACTATTCCATTTTCATCAGATTTGTTTCTAGACCCCATTTGCATCCTACAATTGGATAGTTTTTTAGTCTTGGTTTGAGATACCATACCTCATTTCTTTCGAACTCATTTATTTCTCGTTGCATAGCATCTACCCAGTTTGGATAATTTAGAGCTTCATTTATTAAATTTGGTTCTATTTCAAGTATGAAACAGGTGGACAAACATTCAGCATTTGTCACCCTTCTAGTCTGCACAGATGCATTCTTATCTCCTATCATGTTATCCTGGGTATGTGTCTTAATCCATCTTCCTTTGTCTTGTTCATTAGATTCCAATTGTTGTTGGGGTTGTTTTCTGGCTCTGCTGTAGTGTCATTATGTACAGACGACTCTTCCTTGTCTGTATTATTAATGACCTCTTCTACAGTCTGTTCATTGCATTCATATTCCTCATCAAAAACATTTTCATCCCTTATGAATGTTTCTTTTTCATCAAACGATACATGAACTGACTCCTCAACAGTCTGTGTTTTTTTATTGTATACTCTAAATGCTTTGCTGTTTGTTGAGTATCCTAAGAAGGTCGCCTCATCTACCTTAGGATCAAATTTCTATAAATAGATTTTATCATTGTTGTGTATATTGCAAATTCTTCCAAAGGCATGAAAGTATTTGACACTTGGTGTCTTTCCTTTCCATAATTCATAGGGGTTTTCTTATAAAGTTTGTGAATTGTGCATCTATTCTGAGTGTAGCAAGTTGTGCTAACTGCTTCTACCCAGAAGTTTTTAGATAAGTTTGCATCAGAAGGCATTGTTCTAGTTACCTCTATGAGTATTTTATTCTTTCTCTCAGCAACACCAAGTTGTTGGGCTGTTCTTGGTGCTGAGAAGTTATGTTTAATTCCATGATCGTTGCAGTAGACATCTATTCCTGTCTGATAAAATTTAGTTCCATGATAACTTTTAATTGTGATTACTTCTATTCCTTTTTCATTTTGGATCTGTCTAAGAAACCTTGTCAACGGACTACATGTCTTAGTCTTTTTATGTAAGAATATTACCCAAGTATATCTGGATTAATCATCTACTATAACTAGAGTGTACCTTTTTCTACTTAAACTTTCCACCTCAACTGGCCCAAAAAGATCCATATGTAATAATTCAAGAATCCTATTTGATTCTGAGGTGTTTAAGGGTTTAAAGCTTGTCCTAGTCTGCTTTCCTTCTTAACATGGTCTCTATAGTTTATCCTTTTTAAATTTTATTTGAGAGAGTCCTCTTACTAGGTTTTCTAATGATAGTCTTGCTATAGTTTTGAAGTTAAGATGAGCTAATCTTTTGTGCCATAGCCAGTTTGTATCTTCAACTTCTTTAGTATAGAATCATGTTATTTGTTCTGACTGTGATGAATCAAAGTCTACTACATAAATGTTTCCTTTTCTAATTCCTAGTAATTTAACTTCTCGTGTGATTTTATCCTTTACTTGGCATGTATCATAAGTGAATGACACATCATAATTTTTATCATACAATTGACCAATGGATAGTAGGTTATGTTCTAAGCCATTAACATAAGCAACATCTCTGAAGATTAAGGACCCTGTACCAAGAGTTCCATAGCCTTTTGTTATACCTGCCTCTCCTCCTCCAAATATGACAAGAGATCGTTGTTCTTTTCTATAATCTTCAAGAATGGATTTGTTTTCTATCATGTGTCATGAGCATCCACTGTCAAGATACCATATTTTCTTCTGCTTTTCCTGTAATGAAAACATAGAGAACTTGTACATGCTACCCACTCATTTGGGTCCTTATAGGTTAGCTTTTGGAATCTACACTTGAATTATCTTCTTGTGTGAGTTCCAACATTCAAATGATTTATGGCCGGTTTTTTCACAGGTAAAGCAGTAGACCTTTGGTCTTATGCTTTTTAGTGGTCTGAAGATTAAGGACCCTGTACCAAGAGTTCCATAGCCTTTTGTTGTACCTGCCTCTCCTCCTCCAAATATGACAAGAGATCGTTGTTCTTTTCTATAATCTTCAAGAATGGATTTGTTTTCTATCATGTGTCATGAGCATCCACTGTCAAGATACCATATTTTCTTCTGCTTTTCCTGTAATGAAAACATAGAGAACTTGTACATGCTACCCACTCATTTGGGTCCTTATAGGTTAGCTTTTGGAATCTACACTTGAATTATCTTCTTGTGTGAGTTCCAACATTCAAATGATTTATGGCCGGTTTTTTCACAGGTAAAGCAGTAGACCTTTGGTCTTATGCTTTTTAGTGGTCTGCTCCACTTAGTCTGCTGTTCTTGACATGAGCAAGTGTGTCTCCAATATGGTTTTCTCCAAGTTGATCTTGAGAAATTATTTCATATTGAGTAGTTAGGTGTATGTTGAGCTTCATAAGGCCTTTCTCTAAATTCTCTTTTTGAGTTTCTTGCCATCTACTTCTTATTATATTTATCATAAGCATGTACTGGTAATATGCTCTAATTCCTTTGAGGTTGAGCATTACTGGTAATATCCTACTTTGCAGTAGAGATCTCTTGAGAGTATTGTTCTCTCTCAGTACTGTTGGTGCGGCTGAGCTTTTGTTGTTTTGCACAGTTTGTGCAGCAGAGCGTTGGTCTTATGCACATATGCTATAGTAGAGACATTCTTTTTCTGCACACTTGTTGCAATAGGAATGTTCTTTTTTTGTAGAACTTTTGCAATGGTTTGCTCAACTTGCGTGGTAGTGACCTTTTTATCTGTATTATTGTTCAACCAGTCATTGTATCTCAACCAAGTTTTATCATGGGAGGATTGACCTGTGTTGATGAGTTTTTGCAGATCTAAGGTCTTGTCATTATAGGCATCTACCTGCTTTTGAAGCTCACTGTTTCTCAATGTAAGTGTTTCCACTACTGCATTGAGAAGTTTTACTTTTTCATTTGCTTAATTCAGCTTATCTTGAGCATTGATTAGACTATTATTAGTCTCTTCATTTAAATTGCATTTCTCTTTGAGAATTGTAATTTGCTTCAGATTTTCTTTATTTTCCTTTAAAAGGGAAATAAAGCTTTGAGAGGTTTTTTGAAGTGCTTCCTTTAATTCCTCTGTGGTGGCCTCTGAGTCAGAGAGATCAAATACCTGCTTTTGTTCATCTTCTTTGGCCATGAGACATAGCTGAGCATTTGACATGATATCTTCATCATCAGAGTCTGTGTCATTCCATGTCCTTGCTGCATAAGCTTTGCCTCTTTCCTTTCTTCCAGAGGTGACCTTGTTGTGGTCCTTCTTGAACTTTGGTGCAGACGAGTCTTAGGTTGGTCGTCTGCATTGAGCAGCAATGTGTCCTGGTTTGTAATACTTATAGCAGACTTCCTTTTCTGCATCTTTGGTTTTTGAGGGAAAGTTCTTTTTGAAGGTTCTCTTTATGAATAGCTTCTTGAACTTCTTCACATCAGTGCTAATTCTTCAGATATACCTCGTTCACTTGTAGACGAGGTGTCATTGGTCTCCTCCTCTACCATGGATTTCAAAACTATCTCTTGAGCATTGGAGGCGAACGTCTTCTTTCTTACATCATCAATCTGTTTCTTTCGCTCAACTTCAAGATTGTAGGTGTGCAGAACACCATATAGTTGAGCTAGGGACATCTTTGTTAGATTTGTGGATTCTCTTATAGCTGTTGTCTTTGTGTTCCAAATTTCACCAAGAGATCTCACGAACTTTAGGTTGACTTTCTTGTTTTCGAAAGTCTTTCCTAAGGCTTTGAGATTGTTGATGAGAACATTGAATATTTCAAAGAAGGTGGTCAGATTCTCATCAGATTTTATTGAGACCAGTTCGTATTGTTGTATCAATATATCCTTCTTGTGTTCCCTAATCTCATTAGTTCCTTCGTTTCTTAGTAGTAGAGCCTCCCATGCTTCATTTGTTGTCTTGGTATGAACCACAATTTAAAACATGTTGTCATCCAGGGATTTGAATATTTGATTTAGAGTTTTTCTTCCAACCATCTCTAGATCCTTGTCTTCTCTGGACCAGAGGGATTTTGGTCATTGTACTTCTCTTGTTGAATCCTTTGGATCTAGCATTATTGGAACATTTGGTCCATCCAGGACAATGTCTTCCATCCTTTCGTTAATTGAGTTGAGAGGTGCAAGCATTCGTAGCTTTGAGTGATTGAACTTGTCGAAAGAACAAGTTGGAGGTTCTCCACTATTAGGACATTTGGGGAATTTTGGTGGTGCCATTGTTGATGATAATCTCAACACAAACAAACTATTAGTAACTTCTTTGCAAGTAGAATATGTGACCATTTCTTTCTAACAACTATTAAGTCTGTAAAGTCGGGCTCTAATACCAATTGGAAGGTTCGAGTTTCAACCTAGAGGGGGGTGAATAGGTTGTATAAGGTTCTATATTACACAGTAACCTCTGAACAATTTTCTTTTCAATGTAATTTTGATTAGATTTTTTGTTTCAAAAAAGAGAGACTATTCATCCCCCCCCCCCTCCCCAATCTCATAGAAAGCTATACTGAGACTTAGTTTCTGAAGACCCACTTGCAACCTACCATTGGATAATCTTTTTATCTTAGGATCAGATTCCATACCTCATTTATTTGGAACTCATTCAACTCCTCTTGCATGGCATCTGTCCCGCTGGAGCCACTTAGGGTCTGCTTGATGGTCTTTTGTTCTATTTTTGAGATGTAGTATGCAGATAGGCATTCTCTTGCTATTGCTCTGCTGGTCTGCACTGGGAAATCTTTATCAACAATGATTGCATCCTAAGTGTGAGCCTTTATCCACCTTCTTTTATCTTTTGATTTATCAATTGCTATCTCCTCGAGTTATTGCTGGGTTGTAGTTGGTTCTTGTTCTGTTGTAGTTTCTTTCTCTTTTGTATTGGGTACAGACGGCTTATCTTTTATTGCATAGTTAGAGTCCTGGTCTGCAATTTGTTCATCCTCTATACAAGCACATTTATCATCAAATACGTTAGCAACGCGAGGAGAGCTAACAATTTCATCAAGGAAACATGTATTGACTCCTCTACTAATCCTCTTCATATTGTACACTTTAAAAGCTTTGCTTTTAGTGGAGCAACTAGGACGATTCCTTCATCTGACTTAGGGTCGAATTTTCCTAGGTGTTTGTAAGGTTCTAATTTCAACCGAGAGAAGGGGGGGGGGGTGACTAGGTTGTATAAGACTTTTCGTGCGGAATACTAATTCTGTGGAGACTATTGTTCTATGTAGACTACTCAGGTAGTCTGCAGATGACAATTGGTAGTCTGCAGTAGAGATTTATAACTCTTTGAGTTTATTACTGTTTGGCTATGATGATTTGTTAGAAGCAATTCTAAATATCAATGCAGTAAAAGCAATAAATAGATACAGTATTTATACAGATTCAGACACTCGATATCAAATGATGATCGAGAGCCTAGTCCAGTCTTTCATTGTTGACTAGTGTAGTGGAGCCAAGAGGTGAGTATCACAATCTCCTTGTTTGAGCTTACAACAGTCTTTCCTTGGTGACCAGTGTAGTCGAGCCAAGAGGTGAGTATCACTATCTCCTTGTTTGAGCTTACAAGAAATTTCTATTTTACAAGTTGTCTAACTTGTACAAAAGATAAAGAACCTACAATCTTTGCATAAATCCAAGCTCTCGACTCTACTGCAAGACTTGTTATTCTATAAATTAGTGACACTTTCAAATGTATCTTCACGACTTGACTTTCTTGAGTAATCTCTGACTCTCTTGATTGCTTTACACTCTTTGCCTTTCAATCCTTATTCAATAGCACTTCTCAATAAGCCTCACAGGTTCCCTTTTAAAGGCTCAATGAATGAACCATTACAGACAATTCACTGTTCCTGGAACGAGACTTTGTCACTAGTGTTCCCCACCATCTCGTTCCGGATATTGGCAGTCCACTATCCCCAGAATTTGTGTCGTTGCTACTTTAACTCCAATCTTCACTTGACTGACTTCAAACCTTTAACCCCACCCTGACAATTATCTCTACCGTAATCCAATCTACTACAAACTCTAGTCTACACCCAGTCCCTGCCGCAACTCTAGTCTGCATCCCATACTGTAATCCTAGTCTGTATCTAGTATCTGCTGCAACTCTTGTCTGCACTCAGATCTGATTTAGTTCATGCCTTGCCATGTTGGTCCTCGTTTGCAAGCTCAGTCTTTCATTTTGAAGCCTTCAAGTTCTTTTATTGCTTATCAATGCAATAGTTGTTCATCCAAAGTTCTCTGTAGTAGTCTGTATCTGGTGGCTTGCATGATCGTGATACATCTACAACCTTTTGCTCATTGGCATCTGACCTAGACTACAACTACCTACTTGACTTCTAGCCTAAACATACTAACTACATTATAACTAATACATCTAAGTTTTGTTACATCAATTTCTATACAAATACAGGGATTGCACATTCTTATCAGTGTTGTTTCTAATTGTTGTGAATGTAGAATTTGCATTCAAATGCATACAAGTACTTGACACTAGGTATCTTTCCTTTCCACAACTCCTAGGAGGTTTTCTTATGTATCGTATGTATAATAAGACACCTATTTAGGATATAACATGTATTGTTCACTTCCTCAGTCCTGTAACTTTTGGGCAGATCTGCATAGGATAACATAGTCCTCGCTGCTTCTATCAATTTTCTATTTTTCCTTTAAGTGGTATTATTTTATTGTGGTGTTCTAGGTGCAGAGAAAGTATGTATAATGCCATTATCATCAAAGTATTTAGCGACATCATATTGGTCAAATTCTGTGCCATGATCACTTCTAATGGAAATCACATCAATTCCCTCTTCATTCTGAACCTGTCTTAGAAACCTGATAAGGAGACTGCAAGTCTCACTCTTCTTATGAAGAAATATTAACCAAGTATATCTTGAGTAATCATCAACAATTACAAGAGTGTATTGCTTTCCACTTATGCTTTCCACTTTCACTAGTCCAAAGAGATCTATGTGGAGTAGTTCACGAACTCTAGTGGATTCTGATAAGTTGATAGGTTTGAAGCTAGTCTTTGTCTTCTTGCCTTTTTGAAAGGATTTGCACAATTTATCCTTCTTAGACTTGATTTGAGGTAGACCTTTTACCACGTTATTTGAAGAGAGTCTAGCAATAGTCTTGAAGTTTAAGTGTGCTAGCCTTTTATGCAACAACCAATTTATGTCCTCATAATCATTTGTATAGACACAAGTGATTTGTGAAGATTGGGACATATTGAAATCTACTGAATAAATATTTCCTTTTCTGTAGCCTACTAGTTTGACTTCTTTTGTTGATTTATCCTTTACTTCGCATGTGTCATATGTAAAGGAGAATTCATAATCTTTGTCACATAATTGACTTATGACTAACAGGTTATGTTCTAGTCCCTTTACATATGCCGCGTCCCTAAAGATTAAGGAACATGTACCAAGGGTTCCATAATCTATAGTTTTACCTGTCTTACCTCCTCCAAAAACAGACTAAGGGACCTTTCTCTTTTCTGTACTCCTTAAGCAAGCTTTTGTTCCTAATCATATGTCCTCAGTATCCATTATCTAAATATTGTGTTTCATCTTCATGCTCCTTCAACATAAACAAATCTCATACATGGTATCCATAAACGTGAGTCCTTTTTTGTTAGTCTTGGACACCCACACTTAAGTCAACTTTTTGTCCAGTGACCTGTATTGAAATGCTTTGTGGCCATGTTTGCCACATCTATAGCAAATAACCTTTGGTCTTGCAATCTTGGCTATTTTTCTTGGTCCGCTCATTTTTCTATAATGTATCCCACAGGTGTTGTAGATTCTAGGATAAGGTCTATTTTAAGTAGTAGCAGAAGTTTTGTTCTACACTAAATAGTTTGGTGCATACTGGGATTCATAAGACCTATAATCCGTGTTCCTTTAGAACATACTTGTTTTTGGTTTACGTCTCTGCACCAATTGAGGTTGCACTTTTTGAGTTAAGTAGTAGATACTTTCCTCTTCTATAATGTGTGTGCAGCAGAGGTCTCAGTCATCTATAGTATTTCCTCGGCTGACTAGAGGGGCTTTCTTGGCCTTTGAGCATTCATCCTCATTGATCTAACTCTTGTATCCTAATCCAGATCGATCATAAAAGGATTAACCCATGATCAGTATTTTCTAAAGATCTAAGGTCATTCAATTTTATACAACAACCTGTTTTTTGCACAGTTCAATATTCTTTTTGGTGAGTTGATCCACCAATTCAGTGAGATATTTCACTTTCTCATATAATTCGTTGTATTCATTCTCAGTCACAAGTACGTCATCTGACTTTTTTTCAATTTCCTTGCGGGCTAGATTGTAATTTTCTCTAAAAATTTTAATCAACTCAAGGTTTTCTTTATTTTCCCTTGTCACGGCAATAAAGATTCCAGAGGTCTCTTGAAGAGCCTCCTTTAGTTCCTCAATAGAGACATCAAAGGTAGAAGATCAAATAAATATTACCTGTCCTCGCTTCCATCCATGAGACAGAGTTGTGCATTTGAGATTGTCTCTTCATCATCTGAATTTGTCACACTCCACTTTTTTGCAGCATAGGCCTTGCCCTTTTCTTTTCCACCTGAATTGCCTTTATTGTAGTCTTTCTTCTTTTTCTATGTAGTAGACTCCTGTCGAGGTCATCTGCATTTTGCAGCAAAGTGCCCAGGTTTGCCGCAGTTGTAGCATGCATCTTTCTCAACTTCTTTTTTTCTTGGCTACAACATTCTTCTTGAAGTTTTTCTTTTTGAACAACTTCTTGAACTTCTTCCCCATGAGTGCAAGCTCTCCTGAAACAAATTTCTCACTGGTTAAGAAGTCTCAGTTATATCTTGCTCAGCCTTTGATCTAAGAATCTTTTCTTGAGCTTTGAAGGCCAGGGTCTTATTTCTTGCCTCATCAATTTGTTTATCTTACTCTACTTCAATATTGTTGGTAAGCAGCACACCATATAATTGGGCAAGTGACATCTTTGCTAGATCCTTTCGTTCCCTTATTACAATAGTCTTAGCACCCCAAATTTCACCAAGGAATCTCATGACCTTGAGTTGTTGACCAAGTTGTTGAATCTCTCATCGAAGCTTGTCAAGTTCTCATCTGGCCTCATTGTTACCCAATCATACTGCTGTATGAGGGCATGATTCTTGTTTTCTCTAATTTCATTGGTTCCTTCAATTCTGAGCAGTAGAACATCTCATGCTTCTTTGGTTGTGGTTGTGTGGACCATTATTTCAAACATATCATCTTCAAGGGCCTTGAAGATCTAGCTTCTTGCCCTTCTGTCCACCAACACCAAATCCCAGTCATCCTTTGTCCATTGAGCTTTGGGCTTCTTTATCTGTCTCGAAGCATTAGCTGAATCTGGCATCTTGGTACCATAGGAACCTTCTGTGACTATATCTTGCATCCTTCCATCTATAGAGTACAGATGCGCAAGCATTCTTTACTTCTAGTGGTTGAACTTGTCAAAGGAGCAGGCAGGTAATTCACCATTGTTAGGACACTTAGTTAACTTTGGAGGAGCCATACTTTCTTCACAAAACAAACTATCAATAACTCTTTTGCAAGTAAATAAAGAATTAAAAAAATCCGTTTCTTTCTAATAACTATTATGTCTTGAAAGTTAGACTCTGATATCAATTGTAATCTCTGAGTTACAATAAATAGTGCAGAGGAGGGTGAATAGGCTATTTTGAAAAATTCTTGACAGTCTAGTTGAGGCTAATCATGGCTAGTTCGCACTATGTCTTCTACAAACTTGTGGAACTAGTTTGCAGTAGAGACTTTAGTTCTTTGAACTGGTCTCTTTTGTGTCCAAGTGATATTCTAACAGTTCTAAGATATCAAATGAAATGCAATAAAGGAAACATCAATTTATATCGGTTCAGACAATCGTTGCTAAATGACCAATGAAGGCTTAGTCCAGTCTTCCTTTGGTGACCAGTGTAGTCAAGCCAAGACATGAGTTCATTATCTCTTTGTTTTAGGCTTACGAAGAAACCCCTTACAAGTGCATAACTTCCTAAGGCAAGAATCTAGATCGTTGCACAGATCTTACAAAACACTCTACTGCAGATGATGTTATTGATATAGACTAATGAACTCCTTCCTCTAATCTTCAATCACAGCTTTTAAGAATGATTTCCAATCACTTTGAGAGTTTTTTTTTTTACAAATGAGTATCATAATCATTGTCAATCTTCTCAAAGCTAGATCAATCCCCTTTTATAAGGCTCAGGGAATTAGAACCCCTGACTATATTGTTATGATGTTGATAGCTAACTATTTCTCACCTATGCGAATCCTTAGTGATATTGACCAGCTTCTTCATAACAGTCTTTAACAACATATAGAAGTTTAAACCTCAAATCTTCAATATGATCGTTTCTCTGATCCTTATCTAATCATCAACCAACTTTGTTTGTACCCAGTCTGCTACGCCTTGGCCTTTACTGTAAGCCAGCTCTGCTATGCTTCAGCCTCTGTTAAAAGCTAGCTCTGCTATACCTAGACTACTGTCTTTTTACTTGGCCTTTGATCCAAAGACTTTGATCCTAGATCCTGAACGATTTGTGGTCTTATATTGTCCATGTTCATTCCAGTTACTTATCTAGAACCCTTTGTAGTAGTTTGCATCCATGTGATCCACATTGGCTTCTTCCAACCATGATCGTCTATAACTCTGCTATAAGCTTTCTACACCAGAACTCACTAACCTAGTACTCAACCTAAGTAACTAACCATGAACATATCCTACACTAAAGTTTTATTCATCAATTTCTAAAAAACTCGAGGGATTACACATTCCTAATAATCTTCTCCTAAATTGATGATAAATAATTTAAAAAAAAAAATACCAAGACAAATTCTTAGACAAAATAACAACTGAAAAATTGTTTTGATGAAAAGAGTTTTTCTAAATCGAATTGTTCAGAACAAGAATAATGTTTTAGGATACAAGGCGTTACAATGTATTTCCTTTATCACTTATGGCCTATATAGTCCTTGTCTTCTAGTCTTTTGTGTTTCTGCTAGTAGTTTGCACCATATTGTCGTCCATGCCCTGGAGATAGAGATTTATCCTTGTGATGATGACGATTGTGATACTCCATGGACCTTGATCTTTTCTTTCTTTCCTTTCTGTCTTTGTTATTGGATGCCTCCCCTTAAGACTTGGATGGTTCCTTGGAAGATCTTTTTCTTCTCTTATTTGCTTCCTCCCCCTATGCGATAGACATCTCCTCAGTTTGTTTCCTCTTAGGCCTTTGTTTCTTTTCTTTCTTTCCTACATTATCCTTCATTGCTGTTGGATGCCTCCCCGTGAGACATGGAGGGTTCCTTGGAAGATTTTATGCTTCTCTTATGTGCTTTCTTCCCCTGTGCAGTAGACATCTCCTCAGTCTGCTACCTCTTGGGCCTGTTTTTCTCTCCTTCCTTGGTTGCATCAGACTTGTCATCCTTCGCTATATCATCCTTTTTTTTCTTTCTTTTTGTTATCATCATGTTTAGGGGCTTGCTGAGCTTGGAGGGTTGTAGTTAGGGCCTTAACTGCTTGCTTAAATGCTTGTAACTCAAAAACTATGTTGTTTTGATCTACGGTGGCCTTGGGTGATCTCAGCTTGAACCGTTGTTTCAAGTAGATTGATGTGTTTGTCATTATTTTGGACGTGTTGCTGGAGTTGGATTTGAGTGGCTTGAAGAGAGTCTTGTAGTTTACGGAGCTGGGCAATCTACGTTGTAAGGTCCGATATATAACCTAGAAGAAATATGAATAGGTTAATTCGAATTTTAACAATTTTATGTAGTGGATTATGAGTTTTACAGATCACTGTCCTATGCAGACTACTTGGGTAGTCTGCAGCTAACAGTTCAAGGTCTACTGCAGAGATTCCAATTCTTGGAATTTGTCTTTGTTTGGCTGTGAAGTTGATTTCTAACAGTTCTAAATATCAAACAATGGAAGCAAGTAAAGAGACACAGTATTTATACTGGTTCAGACACTTGTTATCAATTGGTGAACAAGTGCTTAGTCTAGGTCTTCCCTTGGTGACCAATGTAGTCAAGCCAAGCGATGAGTATCACTATCTTCTTGTCTGTAGCATACAAAACAACTTCTTTTTACAAGCTAAACAACTTGCAGAAAAGACAAAGACCCACGATGTTTACACAGATTAAGCAATCTGAATTCTGCTATAGAGAGTGTTCTTCTTGTAGACTAGTGAACTCTTCTTTATTGTATTTCACGATTCAGCTCTATTGAGTAATCTTTGAATGTTGATTGCTTTGCACACTTTCCTTTCAATCCTTATTCAACAGCCTTACTTCAACGAGCTTTAACGGTTCCCATTTATAGGCTCAAGGAACGAACCCATGCAGCATTGCACTGTTTCTGACATGACATTTGGCCACTCGTGTCCCCCACCATCTTGTTTTTGGTGCTGGCAGTCCACTATCTCCAGAATTTGTGTCATTGCTGTATTAACTCAAATCGTGGTTTAACTGACTCCAGACCCCTGACCCCCCATCATACCCAACCATCTTTGCTGTACCTAGTCTACTGCACCCAGTCTGCTGCACCTTAGTCTACATGCTATACTATGAGACCTCGTCTGTACTAGTCCCTGCTGGAACTTCGTATGCACACAGATTTATTGCACATTGATGCATTCTATGTTGGTCCTCGTCTACAAGTTTAGTTCCTATATCCTAAAGACTTTGAGTTTCTTTTGTTGTTCATTAATGCCTTAGTTGTTTATCCAAAGCCCTCTGTAGTAGTCTACATCTGGTGGCTCATCTGATTTTTATCATCTGCAGCTGTCTGCTCTCCAGCATCCAACCTAGACTACAACTACCTACTTGACTTCTAGCCTAAACAACCTAACTACATTATAATTAATACATCTCAGTTTTGTTACATCAATTTCTATACAATTGGAGGGATTGCACATTCCTATCAATCTCCCCTTAAATTGATGCTAATAAAAACTCCTATCTAAAACAACAAGTTTATAACTTTTCTTATTAAATAATACATTGTTTTTCGTTTTTCAAACCTAAAACATAATGAAATAGAAAGAAAGAGGAGTAGAGATTTTAAACTTACCTTTGATGCTCGTTTCCTCTGCTGCGCTTGTGCCTGTGTTCTTTCTCTGATTCTTTTATGCATTTTCTGGATCTTTCTTCTGAATCTCTATGTCGTATGAGTTCATCATGAGACAGTTCTTCATGATGTCTGTGTCTTTTAGCAGACCATTCCCTGTCAGAGGAATGTCTCCTCTTGGTTGTAGAAGACTTCTCCCTTTGAGTTTGTGCTTCTTCTTTTGTAACTTGCTTCTCCCCCTTTTTGTTTGCATTTAGGGTGGAGGTGAGAGATTCAATGGCAGTTCGCAAAGCCTGAAGTTCAGAGAAGATGTTGTTCTGAACTACTTCAAGTTTGGTTTCAAGGAGTCCAAACTTGGTCTCATTGATGCGAAAGATTTAATCAAGCTATTGCCTTGTGGTTTGGAGTTCCTTTTGAGTGGTTTGCAATTCCTTGTATATTTTCCTGAGATCCGCTTTGTGTTGGCCTTTTAATTTGTTTAGATTTGAAGAGCTCAATCTGTATTGTTGAAGGTTGAGGGCATTTGCTCTTTATATTTGGTCGATGATCCCGGTTGTTAGCTTGTCAAGGGATGTTCGAAGTTCCTGAAAGCCTTGAGTTCGGATTTCTATTTCATGTTCAAACTTCACTGCTATCGACTGTAGGGTGTCAAGTAACTAATGAAGTGCGTCTCTGTTCCATTCTCGTATGTTGTATAGTTCTTGGTCCATTTTTCCGAGCCTATGGTCTATAGTATCTTATGAAGTATAGGAGGGTAACTTTTGTTCAGATGGCCTTGGTTGTACTAAGAGACTTTGAACATCATCATCGAATGTTGCCTTCATGGTCTAGACTGCAGAAGGAGGAGGAGATGTCTAGTCTGCAGAGGCACTGTTGCTTTGTATGCCTTGTGTAAATTGTATGGAAGGTGGATATGCTTGTGTTTGCACCTTTCCAAAGGAGGAGGGTGGTGTAAACAATAGATAAGACAGACTGTGTAAGGCCAGACGAGTTGGAGTGGATTATTCTGCCTTGTTTGCATCCTTTATCTCAATTGCAATGTGAGGTAGTGCTAGATCCCATCCTGCTGTTGTTATGGCTATCATTAGCTCTTCCACTGTAGGAAATTCCGCTTCATGTTCTTTCTCTTCAGGAAGTTCTTCGTGAGTTTCTTCCTCTACTGCTACCTTAGGAAGAACCTCAGGTAGTGCTTCAGGAGTTCCTTCAGCTACAGGTTGGTCAACCTCAGTGGGTTCATGAACCTCAGCTGCTTGCTCTTCAGCTGCCAGAGTTACCACTACTTGCGTATTTGCTGTAGATTCTTTCGTTCCGTAGCCTTCTGCTTGAGATTCAGTGAGAGCTTCTACTTTTTCTTCTACAGGTTCCTCAACTGCTTGTTCTACTGTAGGGGACTCTTCTTTAGTGGTCTCAGCTGGAGTAGACTGTTCCTGGATACCTTCCTTTATAACTTGATCGATGATATCATCATTATCATCATAAGAATCAGGTTATGGTTGGTCATCACCATCATTCACATCATAACCTAATGGTTGATACTCTCCCAAGTTAGGTCTTGAGAGATAATCATATATTGCTTCTACTGCAGCGAGTACATGCTTTGTCAAGAGCTTCTTGAGCTCAGCTTCAATTATAGATGTATTTATAAACTCAATTGGCCTGAGTATTGCATGTCTTAGCCTGGTTGTCTTCAAGGTAAAGTCTTTGAATTCCAGTTTTCCATTCAGGAGAATGTGAGCCTCCTTAGGTCTTGTTGATCTGCTGGCTATTTTCTTCTGCAGTTGAGCTAGTTGGACAGCCTCTGTTATCCTGTCGGATTCTCCAATTAAGGTATGAGATCCATCTCGATTGACTTTGTAGAGAATCTTAGGCCCTGAAGGGACCAATATTGGTGTAGAAGATCTTGTTTGTCTTCTAGTCCTTATTGGCCTCTTGATTGGGAGTTTGTGTTGAGCCACAAACTCCTGAATCATGTCTTCCCTTTGTTCTTTTAGCTACTGCTCATCTTGCATCTTCTTTTTAAGCAGTGAAGAGGTTGTTCTTGTTGTTCTGGTTTTGAGCAATCGAGCTTATTTTTCTATGTTTCGTACTATCTGTATGACTGTATCTATGACCTTTTCTGGAGAAGGTCTGACTTGTGTTGTTGTCCAGACTTCTATTGCAATAGACGGTTTCTCTTCTACAAACACAGAGGGGTCCATTCTACTGCTTGTGAATGGAATGATTGCTATGGTTGTTGGCTCTGCTACAGTGGTGCCTATTGTGAGGAATGGTGCAGGAGAGGTAGTTTGAGTTGGTCGAGTCTGCAGAGCTTCGAGATCAGCTTCTATTTTCCTTATCTCATTCTTTATATATCCTTTAGCAATAAGTCTTTTTCTGAACTGAGATCGAGGGCCTTCAGTAGTCTGCTCCATCATTAAACTCTTCTGAGTTTTAATGATGAGGTTTCAAAGGTTCTCGTCTGCTCCATTCTTCCAAACTTTCAATGCCATATTGGCATCATGGAGTGTAGCTAGCTCCGATGCCTTAGGAGGCATTCTTGAGGATGAGTGCTCAGTAATGTATCCAATCTGTACATCCATAGATTGTACTTCCACCTCCATTAGAGTTGATTCTACATCAGGATGATCGGAGATGGTTTCTTCATCGGAAGCTTGGATGATTAGCTTCCTTTTTGTCATTCTTTGATGTTTCTTCTTGAGTGGTTATGTTCTTCTTGCTAGTGCTTTCTTGATTTGGTTGGTCATTGATCTTGTCTGTATTGTAGTGGACGTCCGCACATCTTTTCTTCTCGTCTGTACTTCTGTAGACTTGGGTGGCTGGTCTACAGGCTTGACAATGGTTTGTACTGCTCCAGTCTGCTTTGTCAATCCAATAGGCTGCTTTCCTATCTTCTTGACATCAATTTGCCAAGCCACAGTCCACGGCCTCCCTTCCTTGTAGGATAATTACACTTTCTGTTTGAGAAGAATGCTGATCACCCTTCCAAACAATGGTTGTTTTGATTGTACAGCCTTTTTAATCTGATACATGAGCAATTGTGCCCAATTGACAACATGTCCTGTAAGAATGGCACACATGATCTCCTGCTGATCAGTTGTAATCTGATCTTTGCTAAATTCCCTTGAAAAAAATGACTTTCTTGACTATGTCAACAAGTAGTTTGTGTTGTTTTGATAAGAACTTCTTCATTATTCTTATTCCCATATTTCACTTGTCTTCTGGAAGCATGGCATGCCTCCCTGTATTCACAATTTCAGGTGGAATTATCCTAGACCCTTCATTTGAAAGGTTGAAGGACTGAGCAAAATCATCAGCCTTGATATAGATGGCTATCTTCGATGCAGTAGGGGCGTATGAGATTAAATGCAAGTTGTCCATTACTTTTTCTTTGTTGATGAAATCAAGTACTTCTTCTTCATAAATTCTGAGTCCAGCTTCTTAATTAGATCGAAAACTTCCTTTACTGTTGAAGTCGAACACAACTCTAGTTTGGAGTTCGATCTTTCTAAATGGGCTCGTTTCATCAGATTTAGAACTGTTCTTTGAGATGTTTGATGGAGTGTTGGCCATTTCGAAGAGTGTGTTTAAAGGATCTTGAGTTTTAAAGATGAATTTGAGAGAAATTTAAAGGATCTTGATTTATGGAAAACCATTTTTGTAAAGTTAATATCCTTTCCAAAAATAAGTTGCAGTAAAGCAATATTCCTTCTCGTCTGCATCCACATAAGCAGCATGCAGTAGAGCAATAATGCTAATCTGCATAAAATAATACTGGTCTACATTCTACACATGCAGTAGAGCATGTTTTGTTATTTTTACTGTTTTTAATCAAGTATATCCAATTCTCCTCAAAATTGAGTAAACCTACTCTCATCAAAAGGTTTTGTAAAAATGTCTGTAATTTATTTTTCTGTTGGTATATATTCCAATTTAATATGACCTTTTTGCACATGATCCTTGATAAGGTGATATTTGACATCAATATGCTTGGTTTTGGAATGAAAAGCTGGATTTTCTGAAATTTTCATTATAGACGTGTTGTCACAAAATATAGGGGCTTCAAAGAATGTCATACCATAGTCTACAAGCTATGACCTCATTCATAGTATTTGTACAGGACAGCTTCCTACAGCTATGCACTCTGCTTCTGTAGTAGAGGTTGACACTATAGTCTGCTTCTTGCTGAACCAGGAAATTAATCTTGCATCAATAAATTGACATGCTTCACTTGTGCCTTTCCTGTCAACCCTACAGCCTTTGGTTCTATTTCAGATATGAAACAAGCAGATAGGCATTCTATATTTGTTGCCTTTCTAGTCTGCACAAATGAATTTTTATCTCCTATTATGTCATCGTGTGTATGTGCCTTAATCCATCTTCCTTTGTCTTGTTCATTAGTTTCCAATTATTGTTGAGGTTGTTCTTCAATCTCTTCTACAGTGTCATTGTGTGTAGACGGCTCTTCCTTGTCTGCAGCTTTAATGACCTCTTCTGCAACCTATTCATTACATGCACATTCCTCATAAAATATATTTGCATTTCTCATGAATGTTTCTAATTCATCAAATGATACATGGACTGACTCCTCAACAGTTTGTGTTCTTTTATTGTATACTCTAAACGCTTTGCTGTTAGTAGAATACCCTAAGAAAGTTCCCTCATCTGTCTTAGGATCAAGTTTCTATAGATTAGTTTTATCATTGTTGTGTCTATAGCATGCATGAAAGTATTTGACACTTGGTGTCTTTCTTTTCCATAATTCGTAATGGATTTTCTTATAAAGTTTGTGAATTGTGAATCTATTCTGAGAATAGCAGGCTGTATTAACTGCTTCTGCCCAGAAGCTTTTAGACAAGTTTGCATTAGAAAACATTGTCCTAATTGTCTCTATGAGTGTTCTATGCTTTCTCTCAGTCACAACATTTTTTTAGGGTGTTCTAGGTGTTGAGAAGTTGTGTTTAACTCCATGATCATTGCAATACACATCTATTCCTGTCTGATCAAACTCAGTGCCATGATCACTTTTAATTATGATGACTTCTATTCCTTTTTCATTTTGAATCTGTCTAAGAAACCTTGTCAGCAAACTACAAGTTTCATACATTTTATGTAAGAACATTATCCAAGTATATCTCGAGTAATCATCTACCATAACTAGAGTGTACCTTTTTCTGTTTAAGCTTTCTACCTCAACTAGGCCAAAAAAATCCATATGTAACAATTCAAGAATTCTAGTTGATTCTGATGTGTTTACGGGTTTAAAGCTTGTCCTAGTCTGCTTTCTTTTCTGACATGATCTCCATAGTTTATCCTTTTTGAATTTTATTTGAGGGAGTCCTCTTACTAGGTTTGTTGAGGATAATCTGGATGTAATTTTGAAATTAAGATGAGCTAATCTTTTATGCCAAAGCCAGTTTGTATCTTCAGCTTCTGTAGTATAGAAACATGTTATTTGTTGTGACTGTGATGAATCAAAGTCTACTGCATAAATGTTTCCTTTCCTTACTCCTAGTAATTTGACTTCTTGTGTGATTTTATCCTTTACTTGGCATGTATCATAAGTGACTGACACATCATAATTTTTATCACACAATTGGCTAATGGATAGCAGGTTATGTTCTAAGCCTTTAACATAAGCAATATCTCTAAAAATTAAGGAACCTGTACCAAGGGTTCCATACCCTTTAGTTGTACCTGCTTTTCCTCCTCCAAATACGACAAGAGGTCCTTGTTCCTTTCTGTAGCCTTCAAGGATAGATTTGTTTCCTGTCATATGTCTTGAGCATCCACTGTCGAGATACCATATGCCTTTTTGTTTTTCCTGCATTGAAAACATGGAGAGCTTGTACATGGTACCAATTCTTCTGTTTCTGCATCCTTGGTTTTGGAGGGGAAGTTTTTTTTGAAAGTTCTTTTCTTGAATAGCTTCCTGAACTTCTTTCCCCTCAATGCCAATTCTTGAGATAGACCATGTTTACTTGTAGACGAGGTGTCACTGGTCTCCTCCTCTGCCATGGATTTCAGAACTCTTTCATGAGTTTTAAAGGCCAAGGTCTTCTTTCTTACATCATCAATCTGCTTCTTTTCCTCATCCTCAAGATTGTAGGTATGCAATACACCATACAGTTGAGCCAAGGATATCTTTGTTAGATCTCTGGATTCTCTTATGGCTGTGGTCTTTGTGCTCCAAATTTCTCTAAGAGATCTCACAAACTTTAGATTGACTTCATTGGTTTCGAAAGTCTTTCCCAAAGTTTTCAGATTGTTGATGAGAATATTGAACCTTTCATAGAAGTTAGTTAAATTCTCATGAGATCTCATTGAGACCAATTCATATTGTTGTATAAGGACATCATTCTTGTTTTCTCTGGTCTCATTGGTTCCCTCATTCCTTAGCAGTACAGCCTCCCATTCTTCCTTTGCTATGGTCATATGGATCACTATCTCAAACATGTTATCATCAAGAGATTTGAATATTTGATTTATAGCTTTTCTATCAACCATTTCCAGATCCCAGTCCTCTTTGGACCAGAGGGATTTCGGTCTTGGAACTTCTCTCGTTGAATCCTTTGGATCTAGCATCATTGAAACATGATTCCCTTCCAAGACAATGTCTTGTATTCTTTCGTCTATTGACTTGAGATGTGCAAGCATTCTCAGTTTCTAGTGGTTGAACTTGTCGAAAAAGCATGTTGGAGGTTCCCCACTGTTAGGACATTTCGAAAACTTTGGCAGTGCCATTTTTCTTCACATAAACAAAAATTGTTAGTAACTTCTTTATAAATAATGACCTTTTCTTTCCACAAACTGTTAAGTCTGAAAAATCAGGCTCTGATATTAATTGTAAGGTCCAATATATAACCTAGAGGGAGAGGTGAATAAGTTAATTCAAATTTTAAAAATTTTATGCAGCGGATTATGAGTTTTGCAGATCACTGTTCTATGCAGGCTACTTGGGTAGTCTACAGCTAATAGTTCAAGGTCTACTACAGATATTCCAATTCTTGGAATTTGTCTCTGTTTGGCTGTGAAGTTGATTTCTAACACTTCTAAATATCAAAAAATGGAAGCAAGTAAAGAGACACATTATTTATACTGGTTTAAACACTTGTTATCAATGGATGAACAAGTACTTAGTCTAGTCTTCCCTTGGTGACCAGTGTAGTCAAGCGAAGTGGTGAATATCACTATCTTCTTGTTTGTAGCTTATAAGACAACTTCTTTTTACAAGCTAAACAACTTGCAGAAAAGGTAAAGACCCACGATCTTCACACGGTTTACAACAACCTAAACTCTACTGTAGAGAGTGTTCTTCTTGTAGACTAGTGAACTCTTCTTTACTGTATTTCACTATTCAGCTCTCTTGAGTATTCTTTGAACGTTGATTGCTTTGCATACTTGCCTTTCAATCCTTATTCAACACCCATACTTCAACGAGCTTTAATGATTCCCTTTTATACGCTCAAGGAACGAACCCATGTAGCATTGCACTATTTTTTACATGAAAATTGGCCACTCGTGTCCCCCACCATCTTGTTTATGATGCTGGCATTCCACTATCTCCAGAATTTGTACCGTTGCTGCTTTAACTTAAATCTTCGTTTGACTGATTCCAGACCCCTGACCTCATCATCAACAACCACCTCTACTGCACCTTAGTCTGCATGTTGTACTGTGAGATCTCGTCTGCACCAGTCCTTGCTGCAACTTCGTTTGCACACAGATTTATTACACATTGTTGCATTCTGTGTTGATCCTTGTCTGCAAGCTCAGTTCCTAGATCCTAAAGACTTTGAGTGTCTTTTGTTGTTCATTAATGCCTTAGTTGTTTATCCAAAGCCCTCTGTAGTAGTCTGCATCTGGTGGCTCATCTGATCTTTATTATCTGTAGCCGTCTGCTCTCCAGCATCCAACCTAGACTGCAACTACCTACTTGACTTCTAGCCTAAACAACCTAACTACATTATGATTAATACATCTCAGTTTTGTTACATCAATTTCTATATAATTGGAGGGATTACACATTCCTAGCATTCGTGCTCCTTAATCTGCTCAGATTAAAGGAGCTTTTGTTGTATTATTGAAGGTTAATTGCATTGCTCTCCTCAATCTATTGCAGGAGCCCCTTGCCAATTCCAGAGATTATTACATAGAACTTAGTAAAGCATTTGTATTTGGCCTCCCTTTTTGCTTCGAGCCTTTCTACAAGAGGCGACAACTTTTCAATGAGATTGTGAAAGGCTTTCTTGTTCCATTCGTGCATTTCATAGATGTCTTGTTCGAGCTGTTGGAGCCTGTGATCAATTATATCTGCATCTGAGTCAATGGAGGGAAAATCTATATGGTTTTGGACAACCCTGCCACTATGGTAGTTTATGGAGCAGACTTGTGGATCTTGGCTTCCTCAAGAGTGTCCTTGAGACTACGTGCAGCTGTTTGTGGATTCATTGGCATGCTTAAAGTATCACTAAAGAGCAATCCTTGAGGAAACACCATGGAAGGGAGCATCTGTAATCCAAAGGATAACATTAGAGTGAACTATATATTGAGTGGTGACACCAAGCATTCTAAAGTTGTTTATTTTTGCTCTTCTCCTTTGGAGATTGGAGTGTCTTTTAAGAGATGCTCCTTAAGTTCTTGAATATCCATTCCTCCAAAGGCAACTTATGGTGGAGTTTGGGTTTCCTTGACTACGGTAGACACCTGAGAACCCTCGCTTCAATGATCACTATCTCCGTGGATGGTTTTGGTACAGGGGCGATAGTTTGTGGAATGGTGGATGGAAATGTCTCAGCTACAAGATGAGATGTTGGAGCTTCTATTCCTACAAAGTAAGTATCTTCTTGTCGCTGGGAAAGGACGGCTGCATCTTTCTGGGCATCGTCAGCCTCCTTTAGAATATTCGTCTGTAGACTCTTGAGTGAAAAAGTCTGCAGTTTGTTTTTGGATGGAACATTCGATGTTTTCATATGAGCCTACCTTTCTACAACTAGCTCTTCAACTCCCTTTTCTTAACCAGTTATCTACTAGGATATTTGAGTTGCACTCTCATTGGCAACTTCATCAATTTTTTGCATCTTCATCATCAACATCATTTTGCATATAATCGTCGTCGTTGTTTTGAAATGGTGGTTTGCCGATCATAGGCCTTAACAAGTAGTTGTATACTTCCATAGTTGCTAACTTACATTCTTCTCAACAAGCTTCTTTAACTCGGCTTCTACTTGTGGATTGTGTACAAACTCAATGGTCTACAGTTGAGCTTGCCTGTGTCTCACAGCTTTGTTTTTGGAGTCCTTGATTTCCAAGGTTCCACTTAACAAAATGTATGCCTCCTGCTGGCCTATTCTTCTTTGCAGCCTCTCTTCTTTGCATCAAGGTCAGCTGCTTGATCTCTGATTCTATTAACCCATCAATGATCCAATCTTAGTCTTGCTACCATCAGGGTTGATTCTATACCTGATTGTGGGTTCGGAGGGAATCAATTTTGGTCTTTGTTGAATCAGATCCTAAGAAATTGATGATAAACAAAAAAATTCATTAAAGCAGGAAGGTCGTGGCTTAAGGAAAGAAGAATAAAGGATAACAAGACAGCAGAGTGGAGATGATCAACATCAACATAGTACAATCATACTGAGTCTTACATCTAAGAGTTAGACAAGGTAGCAAGGTGAAGACGAGACTCCACAGATCAGTAGATCTAGTGAACAAAGCTGAGTGTCCTGTAAAGAAAAGCTTAAGCCGCAGAGCTCTGTATAGAACAAAAGAGAATGTGTCACTGTATTACAGACTGTTTTATTCTCAGGTCGTTTTCATTGGAAGTTGACGTTGGATTCTTCCTGATCGAAATTGATGACTGAGATTACTTGAAAAGACAAAAGAGGCAACAGCTAGTGAAAAGAGCGTTGTCTATAAATAGATGAAGGTAAGCAACGTTGAAGCCAATTTTGAATTCTAAAAAATAGCAAGTGTTGACTATGGTGAAAGAAATCTCTCTAGCTAAACAAGTGTTGTATCCAAAGTATACGAACAGGCTCACATCTAATCGAATGGAGCACAAAGACTAAAGGCTAACTGATAAGTGTAAATCAGGAGAGCTTTAGTAAGCTGCCCAAGAAAGGTGTTCAGTAAAATATTACACCATTTATGTGTACTCTATAAGCTGGTAAAGGGTCAACTAAAAACCCAACACATAGTGGACTATCTCTTAGTTGATTACACTAATGTCTAAGGGAAGAGTGGACGTATGCTTTAAAGTTTCATTTGAACTCTATCGTCAAAACCACTATCCACTATCTGGAATTGAGTTGAAATCGAAACTGCTTCTGTTTGGATTTCAATCTTCTTTGAGGAACTCCTCTATGATTCAGAGGATTTCTGGCTTTTCTTTGATGAGCTTGAAGTGTTGGCCATGTTTTCGAAAGAGTTTCAAAGATTGATTCGAATTTGAGTAAGGTTAGGGTTTCGTGCAGTAGACTTGTAGAGAGAGAGAGAGTTTGTTCGAGTGCTTAGAAAGTGAGAGAGATTAGGGAGAGTTTAAAGAGAAAAAATGTTTTTCTTGTTAAAAACTGTGGTTCTTATACTTGTCGAAAATATTACCGTTGTCAGTGTCTTTTCTAGCCGTTATGTGTTTATGTCCAATTATTAACCGTTATACGTTATTTTAGGAAAGGAGTTATTTTTCTTTCTTAATTTAATTTTGTTTCCTAAAATGGATGCAGTAGAGTTCTGCTTGACTCTAGTCTGCACTCGTCTGCATTGGTTTGGCAGTGATGCAGTGGAGTAAGTTTTCTCTTCTACAGTTTTCTTAAAAACTTGCTCATCTGCATTCCACACTCCAAGTAGATCAGTTAAGTGATTTTTGGCCATTCTTATTGTTTCAAATAAAGCTTTCCTAATTCACCACGGAATTGAATGAACTTGTTCTCATCAAGAGCTTTCATAAAAATGTCTACAATTTGTTTTTCTGTTGAAATATATGATCCCTGATGAAATGATATCTGACATCAATGTGCTTGGTCCTTGAATGAAAAATAGGATTTTCTGAAATAGCGATTGCAGACGTATTGTCACAAAATATCGAGGTTTTAGAAAGTGTTGTATCGTAGTCTGCAAGTTGTGACCTCATCCATAATATTTGTGTAGTACACCTTCCAGCAGCAATATATTCTGCTTCTGCAGTGGAAGTGGACACAGTAGTCTGCTTCTTGCTGAACCATGATATTAATCTTGCTCCAATGAATTGACATAATCCACTTGTGCTTTTTCTGTCAACTGTACATCCTGCAAAGTCTGCATCTGAATAGCCTGTAAGTGTGAAATCTGATTCTCGGGGATACCAAATGCCAAGATTTGGAGTTCCCTTGAGATATCTTAGAATTCTTTTCACTGCTATATAGTGAGATTCTTTAGGATCTGATTGATATCTTGCACATACACATACTGCATATTGGATGTCTGGTCTGCTTGCAATAAGGTATAACAATGATCCTATTACTCCTGTGTACATGGTTTGATTTATTTTCTTTCCAGGTTTGTCTTTTTCTATTTTTATTGAAGTTCTCATAGGTGTTCTCATATGGCTAGCATTATCCAAACCATACTTCTTAATTGTATTCTTCAAGTATTTGGATTGGCTTATGAAGATTCCTTGTTTTCGTTGTTGTACTTGCAGTCATAGGAAATAATTAAGTTCTCCTATTAAACTCATTTGAAACTTGGATTTCATCAGTTCTGCAAATTTTTCACAAAGTTTATCATTGGTGCATCCGAAGATAATGTCGTCAACATAGATTTGGACTAATAGTATTTGCTCTTTATGCTTTTTCAGAAATATGGTGGTATCTATTTTTCCTCTTTCAAATTTATTGTCATATAGGAATGTTGAGATAGTTTCATACCAAGCCCTAGGAGCTTGTTTTAATCCATACAGAGCTTTGTCTTGTCTATATACGTGCTCTGGATATTCATAGTCTTCAAATCCAGGAGGCTGTTCAACATATACTTCTTCTTGAAGTTTTCCATTTAGGAATGCACTTTTTACGTCCATTTGATAGACTTTAAAACCTTGGTAGGCTGCAGAGGCAAGGAACATTCTTATAGCTTCCAATCTTGCTACTGGAGCAAAGGTTTCATCAAAATCAAATCCTTTTTTCTGAGAATATCCTTTAGCAACTAGCCTAGCTTTATTTCTGATTACTGTTCCATTTTCATAAGATTTATTTCTGAACACCCATTTACAGCCTATTACCGAGTAATTTTTAGGCCTTGGTGTAAGATACCATACCTCATTCCTTTCGAACTCATTTAGTTCTTCTTACATAGCATCTATCCAGTTTGGATCATTTAGTGCTTCGTTTACTACCTTAGGTTCTATTTCTGATATAAAACAGCTAGATAGGCATTCTGCATTTGTTGCTCTTCTTGTCTGCACGGATGCATGTTTATCCCTATAATGCCATCTTGTGTGTGTGCCTTAATCCACCTTTCTTTGTCTTGTTTATTTAGTTCTACTTGTTCCTGAGGTTGGTCTTTTATCTCTTCTGCAGTTTCATTTTGTGCAGACGAGTCTCCCTCGTCTGCAGTATTAATGACTTCTTCTGTAGCCATAAGACATAGCTGAGCATTTGATAAGATCTCTTCATCATCGGAGTCTGTGTCACTCCATGTTTTTGCAGCATATGTCTTGCCTCGTTCCTTTCTTCCAGACGTCACTTTATTGTGATCCTTCTTGAATTTTGGTGCAGATGATTCTTGAGCTGGTCATCTGCATTGTGCAGCAAAGTGTCCTGGTTTGCCACAGTTGTAGCAAACTTCTTTTTCAGCATCCTTGGTCTTGGAGGGAAAGTTCTTTTTGAAGTTTTTCTTCTTGAATAGTTTTTTGAACTTCTTCCCCATCAGTGCCAATTCTTCTGATGGATCCTCTTCACTTGCAGACGAGATGTCAGTGTTTTCCTCTTCTGCCATAGATCTCAACACTCTTTCTTGTGTGCTTTGAAAGCTAGTGTTTTTCTTCTTGCATCATCAATCTGCTTCTTTTGCTCAACTTCTAGATTGAAAGTGTGTAGCACCCCATACAGTTGAGCTAGGGACATTTTCGTCAAATCCCTGGATTCTCTTATCGCAGTAGTCTTGGTATTCCAGATTTCCCCAAGTGATCTTACAAACTATAGGTTGACTTCTTTGTTTTCGAAAGTCTTTCCTAAGGTCTTGAGATTATTGATGAGGATGTTGAATCTTTCGAAGAATGCAGTGAGGTTCTTATCAGATCTCATTGAAATTAATTTGTATTGTCAGATTAACACATCCTTCTTGTTTTCTCTGATCTTATTGGTTCCTTCATTTCTCATCAGCAGAGCTTCCCATGCTTCATTTGCAGTCTTGGTGTGAACAACAATTTCAAACATGTTGTCATCCAAAGACTTATATATCTCGTTTAGGGCTTTCCTCTGAACCATCTCCAGATCCCAGTCATCTTTGTTCCATAGAGATTTTGGTTGGGGTACTTCCCTTGTTGAGTCTTTTGGATCTGGCATCATTGGAACATTTGGACCATTTAGGACCAAGTCTTCCATTCTTTCATCAATTGAATTTAGGTGTGCCATCATCCTTAGCTTCCAGTGATTGAACCTGTCAATGGAGCATACTGGAGGTTCTCCGCTGTTGGGACATTTTGTAAATTTTGGTGGTGCCATTTCTGAATCTTAGCTTCACACAGATAAACAGTTAGTAACTTCTTTTCATATTTAATATGTGACCTTTTCTTTCCAATAACTGTTAAGTCTGAAAAGTCAGGCTCTGATACCAATCGTAAGGTTCGAGTTTCAACCTAGAGGGGGGGTGAATAGGTTATATAAGACTTTAATAGTCTTTTTGTGAGGAATGATGATCTTGTGGAGACTAGTGCAGTATGTAGACTACTCAGGCAGTCTGCAGATGAGACTATCTCGTCTGCACTTGAGATTAATGACTCTTTTGAGTCTTTATCTCTATTTCAAGTGTGATGATTTATTAGGAGCAGTTCTAAAAGCAATATGATGAAAGCAGTAAATTGATACAGAGTTTATACTGGTTCAAACACTCGATATCAAATGATATTCGAGAGCTTAGTCCAGTTTTCCCTTAGTGACCAGTGTAGTCAGCCTAAGAGGGAAATATCACTATCTTCTTGTTTTTCAACTTACAAGAAAACTCCCTTTCATAAGCTTTCTAACTTGTATAAAGGTAGAAGATCTTAGATCTTTGCACAGCTCTGAATCTTGAGCTCTACTGTAAGAGTTGTTCTTCTGTAGACTAGTGATACTTCTCTTGTCTATGTCTTCTCGATTCAGCTCACTTGAGTATGCCTTTTGAATGTGTATTACTTTTCACGCTTGCCTTTTTCTTACACAATTCACACACACACAATGAGCTTCAACGGTTCCCTTTTATATGGCTGAAGGAACGAACCTTTCTTGTAGGCAACCCACTGTTCCTAGAGAGTCGCTTTCCCACTAGTGTTTGCCACCATCTCGTTTTCAACGCTAGCATTCCACTATCCCCAGTTTTTGTGCCGTTGCTACTTTAATTTGAATCTTCACTTGACTGACTTCAAACCTTCAACCTCATGCTGACAATCATCTCTACTGCAATCCAGTCTGCTGCAACACCTTGTCTGCACAGTCTGATTCAACTTTATGCCTTGCCATCGTGGTCCTCATCTGCAAGCTCAATCCTTCTTGTGGAGCCTTCAATTTTCTGTTGCTTGTACATATATTAGATGTTCATCTAGAGTCCTTATAGAAGTCTGCACCAGGTGGTCTGTATCAGCCCTCTACATCTACAACCGTCTGCACTCCTGTATCTGACCTCAACTGCAACTTCCTACTTGACTTCTAGCCTAAACAAATTAACTATATTACAATTAATACATTTGAGTTTGTTACATCAATTTCTATACAAATGGAGGGATTGCACATTCCTATCAGAGTCTTTTTTATGTAGTTTGTGTATAATGCATCTATTTTGAATATAGCATGCAATGTTTATTTCTTCTGCCCAGAAGCTTTTTGGTAAGTTTACATCAGCAGGCATTCTCCACATTGCAATAGGCATCTATTCCCATTAGGTCAAATTCAGTACCATGATCACTTCTTATTGTAATTATTTCGATGCCTTTTTCATTTTGGACTTGTCGTAGGAATCTAGTTAGTAAGTTGCAAGTTTCACTCTTTTTGTGCAAGAATATTACTCCTGTATATCTTGAATAATCATCTACTATTACCAGAGTATACTTCTTTCTATTCAAACTTTCTACCTCTTTTGAACCAAAAAGATCCATATGCATTAGTTCCAGAATTCTACAAGATTCTGATCAATTTTGATGTTTGAAGCTTACTCTGGTTTGCTTATCTTCTTGACATGGTCTACACAATTTATCTTTTCTAAATTGTATTTGAGGAAGACCTCTTAATAGATTCTCCGAGGATATTCTGGCTACAGTTTTTAAATTTAAGCGAGCTAATCTTTTATGCCATAGCCAATTTATGTCTTCATCTCTTTTTGTATAAAACCATGTTATTTGTTCTGACTCTGATTATTCAAAGCCTACTGCATAAATGTTTCATTTTCTAATTCCTAATAGTTTGACTTCTTGTATGACTTTGTCTTTTACTTGACATGAATCATGAGTAAATGAGACATCATAGTTTTTATCACACAACTAACTAATGGAAAGCAAATTATGTTCTAGGCCTTTGACATAAGCTACATCTTTAAACACTAAGGAACCTATACCAAGGGCTCCATATCCCTTGGTTATACCTACCTTCCCTCCTCCAAAGATGAGTAGAGGTTCTTGTTCCTTTCTATAGTCCTTAAGGATGCTTTTGTTTCGTGTCATATGTCCAGGAAATTCACTGTCCAGATACCATGTTCCATTATGTTGTTCCTGTTATATAATAATGAAAACTTGTATAAGGTACCACTCATATACGTCCTTACTTTTTAGTCTTTGGAATCCACACTTGAATTGTTTTTTTTCTTATGAGTTCCAAGATTAGAATGAATTATGGACAAGTTTGCCAGAAGTGTAGTTGTAGACCCTTGTTCTTGTTGTCCTAGGTGATTTGTTGATGTTTCTCCATCTTATTGAGCAGGTGCTCATAGACTTCTCATGTGGATTTCTCCATGCAGTGGTGAAAGTTTTGTTCTGTATTGAGTAGTTTGGTTTATACTGAGGTTTGTATGGCCTTTTGTTGGCTTCAATCCTATGATTTCAGGCCTTTTGCACCTTGTTGTGTTTTATACTTGCTCGTGAAAGTGTCCTCTTTAAGGTTTTAACCTTTTGGGTTTGAGCACTAAAGATTTTAATCTTCTTTACCCTTCTGCAGGACCTTGCTGAAGTCTGCTTTGCCCCTTTTTTACTTGTAAAAACATTCTCACGTACTTTTAAATGTAAGAGAATGTTCAACCAGTCCTTGTATCCTAAGCCGACTTTATCATGTGAGGATTGACCCTTGTTAAGCATTTTCTACAGGTTCAGGGTCATTCTATTCCATGTATCTACTTTTTTTTTTTTTTTTTGAAGCTCTGTATTTCTCAATGTGAGTGTCTTCACTACTTCATTGAGGAGCTTTTTTTTTCATCTGGTTTCTTTACCTCATCGTTAGCCTTGGCTAGGTCGTCGATGATCTCTTTGTATGCTAGATTGTATTTCTCTTTGAGATTTGAAATCAACTCGAGATTCTCATTATTTTCCCTTGAGAGGGAGATAAAACTTTCAGAGATTTCTTCAAGTGCTTCCTTTAATTCCTCTAGAGTGGCATCTTAGGTAGAAAAATTAAATACCTGTTGTTTTTCTTCAGTTTTTGCTATGAGACAAAGCTGAACATTTGGGATTGTTTCTTCATCATGAGAGTCTGTCTCACTCCAAATCTTAGTAGCATAGGCTTTGCTTTTTTTCCTTTCTAGCAGACTTCTTTCTTTGCTTCTTTGGCTTTTTAGTGGGATTCTTCCTGAGATTCTTCTTTTTGAATAATTTTCTAAACTTCTTTCACATTAGAGTAGGTTTTTCTGATATAACTTGTCCACTTGCAGATGAGGTGTCGCTTGTTTTCTCTTCTGCCATAGATCTCAGGATTTTCTCTTGAGCCTTGAAAGCTAGAGTTTTCTTCCTAGGTTTATCAATTTGCCTTTTCTGCTCTACTTTCAGATTGTATGTATGCTGCACACCATATAGTTGAGCTAAGGACATCTTGGCTAGATCTCTGGATTCCCTAATTGTTGTGATTTTGTACTCCAAATCTCACCAAGTGATCTCATTAACTTTAGGTTGACATCCTTATTATCAAAAGTTTTCCCCAAAGTCTTGAGATTGTTGATTAGTACATCAAACCTCTCATAGAAGCTGGTTAGGTTCTCATCAGATCTCATTGAGACCTAGTCATACTCCTGGATCAGAACTTCCTTCTTGTTTTCTCTGATTTTATTTGTTCCTTCATTTTTTAGCAGTAGAGCTTTCCATGCTTTCTTTGTAGTGGTCGTGTGAACCACTATTTCAAACATGTCATCATCCACAGCTTTGAATATTTGATGTCTTGCTCTCCTGTCCACCAGTACTAGATCCCAATCCTCCCTTATCCAAAGTTGGGATTGTTTACTTCGTTGTTTATATCAATTGGATCTGGCATCTTAGGTATGTATGGTCAATCAATGATGATGTCAAGAATCCTTTCATCTATGGAATCCAAGTGTGCAAGCATCCTTACCTTTCACTGATTTTAACTTTTCGAATGAACATGCTAGTGACTCTCCACTGTTGGGACATTTGGATAGCTTTGGAGGAGTCATATTTTCATTGCAAAACAAACTATTAATAACTTTTTGTAGATTAAAATCTAAAAATATGACCTTTTCTTTCCAAAATTGCTAGGTCTGATACCAATTGTTAGATTCACATATTCAACCTAGAGGGGGGGGGGTGAATAGGTTGATTCAGATAAAGAACACAAGATTTATAGTGGTTCAGACATTCGTTATCAACTGATAATCGAGAGCTTAGTCCAATCTTTCCTTGGTGACCAGTTTAGTCAAGACAAGAGATGAGTTCACTATATTCTTGTTTGTTGCTTACAAGATAACCCCAGTTACAAGTTAGCTAACTTGTCAAAAGGTTAAGAACCTATATCTTTGTATAGATCCTTCTCAGTTTAGCTCAGTCGAGTAACTTTGAATCTTGGATTGTTTTGCAAGCTTGCACTATTAATCTCCCGTTCAACAGTTCTACTCAATGAGCTTCATCGATCCCCTTTAATAGGATGAGGGAGTGAACCAGTGACTTATGTACAGGACCTGATGTGCCAGCTTGTCACATGTGAATCTCAACTTATGTTTATAGCTCGTCTTTTTCAGATACTCGTATTGTCACACTCTAGACCTCAAATCTTCAATTTGACTGAACATCAGACCTCTGACCCAACCTCAGCAACCATCTTTGCCATACTTCAGTCTGCTATAACTTAGTTTACACTCAGTACTGTCGAGACCTCATCTGCACCCAGTCCCTACTGCAACCTCGTCTGCACCCAGATCTCATGCAATCCATGCAATGTTGTGTTGATCCTCGTCTAAAAGTTCATTCCTAGATCCCGAAGCATTTGTAGTTTTTTGTTGCCAATGCATGTCTTAGCTACTTGGTCGAAATCCTCTGTAGTAGTATGCATCTGGTAGCCCACACAATGCTCTGCATCTGTGGCCGTCTGCTCGCTCGCCAGCATCTGACCTAGATTGTAACTACCTGCCTAATTTCCAACCTAAGCACACTAAAAACATCATGGCTAATACTCCTAATATTTTTCCATCAATTTCCATACAAGTGGAGGGAATACACATTCCTATTAGATTTTCACCAATAAACTGCCAAAATGCTCTACAGCTCTACTACACATATGTAGAATGCAGAGTAGCATTATTTTTGCTCTACTGCTACACTGCACATATGTGGAATGCATACTAGCATTATTTTTTATCTACTGCACTTTTATTTTTGGAAAGAAAATAACGTTTTAAAAACTGATTGCAAAGAATCGCGCAACAGTCAAATCAATGACTGAATCTGCGTAATGGTTAGTAGAAAAATTGAACCGGTAACTTTTTTCAAAGTGTATAAATTCAGAAAATATTCAATCACAAAAACACTTTTACTCTATCACTTTCTCTCCTTCAATTGCTCTCTACTACAAACTCAATTGCAAAATCCTAAGTTTACAAACTCTTTCTATTCACTTTCGCAACTCGAAAAACTCTTTCAATTCCACTGAAAATTACCAATATTCGTTTGAACACTCCCAAAAATGATAAATTACAAGAGCAACGAAGCCGAACAAAAAAGGTTGAGCTATAGACAAGAGTGGTTCTCGATTTTGAGACACATAGGAATGAATCAAATGAGGTAAAAAAAGATATCTGACCTGATTCAAGATACAGGCCTTAAATATTTTCTGAGAAAACAAGCATGATTTACGATGAGGAGGTACTCAATTTCATCGAGAGGGCGAAGGTTACAGACGATCTCTAATTCATCACATACACCTCCACAAAACTAATCGGGATCAATATAGGTCCACATGAGCTTGAGCAGTTCTTCGAGGTTTCGAAAGAAGTACCCAAAACTAATTGTAGTAATTGATAGAAAGCACGCGATGCTCACCGAAGAGAGTCAGTAGGAAGGGATATGAACAATGAAGAAATATTTGTCCAATGAACACAAGATGCTTACAGACGTTATGAAGACGATGATTCTATCCAGAGAATTCTCCAAAGATCAGATCACATCATATCAACAAGAGATAATCTATGAAATTGCTTATGTACCAACTAGCAAAGGCTGTAGAAGCAAAACCGCCTCTGTTTGAAAAAAGCATCAGCATCATTCTAAAAGAAAAACTGAAGCTGTATGACAAAGCAGAAAGCCCATAGGCAACAACCAAGTAGATTGATGTAAGAAAGATAGGCAATCATCCTATTGGATTCTCAAAGAAGCCAACAGCAGTAGAGACTGCAGACTACCCTGAGAAGAAAGCTAAAGAAACCAAAATGAACGTGATCAGCAAGGAACAACCAATCAGAATTAAGCAGACAAAGAAGACCAGAAGAAGGCTTGTTTTGCAGGCCTCAAAAGAGGAAACGATATCAGATCACGGTACTGAATTGCCGAAGAAGATGTAGGCAGAAACACAGTCTGCACCAGCGAAGAGCAGACTAGGCAACCAATGACATCTGAAATTGAGGGTTCATCCTCAAAAACCATACCACCAAAGGAATAAGAGTTTGCTACACTTCATGATGCTAACATAGCACTGAAGTATCTGAAGGCAGGTGCTGATGAAAACCTTCATAATCTTGTATTGGAAGCTCAGAAAAGCCATCAAGAGGTCAGAGAAGGACCACAAGAACAGCTTAGGAAGGAGCTAAGTGCATAGGGATATACAAGAAAGGAGGTAAAAGCTATTGCAGCCAAACTCAAAAGGTTACAGACTAGGCAATCTTAGGACATCTCTACTGTAAACACAGTGACAATATGGTCTACTGCAACTGAAGCATTCACAATAGCAATCATTCAAATCTCCAGTGTAAGAATCAATTTGTCTTTGATTGAAGCAAATCGGCCCTCAACTACATCATAGGCTTAGGCTATGATATGAACAATCACAGTCACACAGTCTTCAGAGAAGGAGGAGATTATAAAAGTGCTGCAGACGGTCCAGGCTATATAAGAAAAGGTCCAAGAACACAAAGCCTAGACGGATGAGATGCTAGGCAAGGCTCAGAAGGAAGAAATGATCCAGAAGTTCATCAAGCAACATAAGAACCCAGAACTTAAGGTAATAAATGAAGCTCTAAATAATCCAAACTGGGTGTATGTAATGCAAGAAGAACTAATGAGTTCGAAAGAAATGAGGTATGGTATCTCACACCAAAACCTAAAAACTATCCAGTTGTAGGATATAAATGGGTGTTTAGAAACAAATCTGATGAAAATGGAACAATTATCAGAAACATGGCTAGATTAGTTGTTAAGGGATACTCACAAAAAGAAGGAATTGATTTTGATGAAACCTTTGCACCTGTAGCAAGATTAGAAGCCATAAGAATGTTCCTTGTCTATGCAGCATACCAAGGATTAAAAGTCTATCAAATGGATATAAAAAGTGCATTCCTAAATGGAAAGTTGCAAGAAGAAGTTTATATGGAACAACCTCCTGGCTTTGAGGACTATGAATATCCAGAGCATGTATATAAGTTAGATAAGGCATTATATGGGCTAAAACAAGCACCCAGGCAATGGTATGAAACTCTCTCAACTTTTCTCTGTGAGAATAAATTTGAAAGAGGTAAGGTGGATACCACTCTGTTCTTAAAAAAGCATAAGGAACACATATTGTTAGTGCAAATCTATGTTGATGATATTATATTTGGTTGCAGTAATGATAAGCTTTGTGAAAGGTTTGCAAAACTAATGAAATCTAAATTTCAAATGAGTTTAATGGGAGAACTAAAATATTTCCTAGGACTGCAACTACAACAACTAAAAAGTGGAATTTTCTTAAATAAGTCCAAGTACTTAAAGAACACAATTAGAAAGTATGGATGAGATAATGCTAGTCAAATGAAAACCCCAATGAGCACATCAATTAAGATAGAAAAAGATGAACTTGGATAGAAATAAATCAAACAATGTATAGAGGAATAATAATATCATTATTATACCTTACTGCAAGCAGACCAGATATTCAATATGTAGTCTGGGTCTGTGTAAGATATCAATCTGATCCCAAGGAATCCCACTACACTGCAATAAAGAGAATCCTAAGATATCTCAAAGGAACTCCAAATCTTGGTGTACGGTATCCTAGGGAATCAGATTTTACACTGATAGGTTATTCAGATGCAGATTTTACAAGATGTACAGTTGACAAGAAAAGCACAAGTGGATCATGTCAATTCATTGGAGCAAGGTTAATATCATGGTTCAACAAGAAGCAGACTACTGTGTCTCCCACTATTGCAGAAGCCGAATACATTGCTGCTGGAAGTTGTACTACACAAATACTATGGATGAGGTCACAACTTGTAGACTACGGTATACTATTCTCTAAAACCTCTATATTTTGTGATAATACATCTACAATGGCTATTTCAAAAAATCCAGTTTTTCATTCAAGAACCAAGCATATTGATGTCAAATATAATTTTATCAGGGATCATGTGTAGAAAAGTCATATTAAATTTGAATACATTCCAACAGAAAAATAAGTTGTAGACATTTTTAAAAAACCTCTTGATGAAAACAAGTTCATTCAATTTCGTGGAGAATTGGGTATACTTGATTTAAAACAATAAAACTCGCTAAAATGCTTTACTGCATGTGTAGAATGCAGATTAGCATCATTCATGAAAAATACAGACTAGCAATATTGCTCTACTGCTCTACTGCTTAGTCAATAAGTTGAGGAGAGACAAGAATCAATAGTGCTCTACTCCATCTATTTTAGGAAACTAAATCCGTTTTAAAACGTTAAATAACTGATTTCCTAAAATAACGCATAACGGTCAATTGATGACTATTACTGCGTAACGGCTAGAAAAAGCACTGATAACGGTCATATTCTCCAAACGAGTATAAAAACTATAGATTTTCAATTAGAAAATCACTTTTCTCTCTAATCACTTTCTCTCTCTCTAACAAACGCTCGAACTCTCTCTCTCTCTGAAACTCTTGAGCGCTCTACTCCACGAAATTGAAACCCTAACTTCTTGAAAAATACTTCAAATTCCATTTCTAAAACATCGCAATTCTTTCAAATCACTTTGAAAATGGCCAACACACCATCTAGTTCATCAAAGAAAAGCCAAAAATTTTTAGAATCTCAGAGGAGTCCTTCGAAAAGAATTGAACTTCAAACAGGCATCGTGTTTGATTTCAATTCAATTCGCGACGAGCAAGAAGAAGTCAGAGACACAGCTGACTTGATCGAAGAGGCTGGACTCAAGTCCCTATGTGAAAGAACAAGCACCACATATGATGATGAAGTTCTTGACATCATCAAAAAGGGGCAAGTTGCAGACACTGTGCAGCAAATTACTTACACCTCTACTGGAACAGGAATAACTATCCAGGTAAACTCTGACGACCTTGCACAATACTTCAATCTTCTAAATGAAGATTCAAGAATCTTTCCACCAAAAGTTGTCAAACTGAGAAGGCAAGCAATGCTCAGCCAAGACAGATGGAATGAGGGGATAAGAACCATGAAGAGATTCTTATCAAAAGAGCACAAACTACTTGCTGATATTATGAAGAAAGCCATTCTCTCCAGAGAATTCAGCAAGGATCAAATAACCACAGATGAGCAGAAGATCATGTGTGCGATTCTCACAGAAACAAGAGTAAACTGGGTCAGTTTACTCATGTATCAACTTGCTAGATCGGTAAAGGCCAGACTACCATTATTCGGAAGGATAATCAGCATCCTTCTCAAACAAAAGTTGAAGCTCTTCGATAAAGAAGGAGGGCAATGGAACCAATCCAAGGAAATCAACATCAAAACGATAGGAAAAGCACCTACAGGACTCACAAAGAAGTCTGCAGACTAACCACAAAAGCCTGTGGAAGTCCAAACCAGACGGAATGCCAAGCACACCACTGTGGTAGTACGGACTACTGCAGTATAGAAATGGTCTGCAAAGAAGCAGATCAAAAAGATGTCAGCTCAGCAGAAATTATAGAAACCAAGAGCAACACGAAGGAAAATCATTATGCATACCTCAGACGAGGAAAATGAATTTGACAAGCCTGCTGCAGATCCAATCACAATCAACGAAGAAGGTCTTCAGATGAAGACCTGAAGAATCTGATTTTGAAGGCCTAAGTGAGCTTTTAAGAGATAAGAGAAGGATCTCGAGCTGAGTTTAGACAAAGGCTCGCTGCTGAAGGCTATACCTATGAAGAAATAAACGAAATCGAGGCCAAGTTAGCAGCTCTACAGATGGAACCAACCTCAGTTACCTCTGCTACACCACCTCTCACAATCAGACCCCTTGCAGCAAAGCCAACAACGACAACAACAATTGTTCCATTCTTAGACAGTAGAATGGAAACCTCAACAATTGTAGATGATCAACTAACCACTGCAACTGCTGTATGGACAACAACAACATCCATAACTCAGGAAAATCCCTCTCCTGAGGAGATCATTAAATTAGTAATGCTAACGGTCATGGAAGTCGAGGCAAGTCTACAATAACAGAAAGTCATAGATACTCAACTGCTTGCCGAAAGAACACAAGTGAAGATGAAGAAGAAGGTCCAAAGCGACAAACTGATTCAGGAGTTCATGTCACAACACAACTACCTTTCAAGAGACCAAGAACAACACCAACCCCAAAAGCACCGGTAAGGAAAACCACCTCAAGAAGAATAACAAGGTTTGCAAGACCAAAACTGATTCCTCAAGGACCTAAAAATCTATACCAGATCAATCTAAACCAAACCGAAACATTGATTGGTGACATAACTGGACAGAAGGGGAAATTCATCAACTGGTTGAACTCCAAAAGAAGGAAGTGAGTAGGTCAACAAGGCCTAAGGAACCTCACTTCCTCATCAATGGAGCTCTTGAATTCAAGGACCCCACTTTGAAGACCAAAAGGCTCAGACATGTTCTACTTAGGCATGTTGAGTTTGTCAACACTCCAGAAATCGAAACAGAACTCAAGAGGATTCTAGAGAAACACATCAAAGTTGCCATGGAGGAGGTCTATGAATACCTCCCTCGACCTGATCTGGGAGAACATCAACCAGCAGGTGATGATGAAGATGATAATAAAGGTGACCAACCTCAACAAGACCCTCATGATGATGAAGATGACATCATAGATCAAGTAGCTGCGGAAGGAGTGCAACTGCAGTTGAGCAACCTGAAGAAACTCCAGCAACAGACAACATTGCAGACGAGACATCTGTAGCCGAAGGAGATGCACCTCCAGCTACCACTCAAGCAGAACCAATAGCCCTGCCAACTGTTGAAGAAGGTCATGATGACCTCTCAACTGACGAATAAGTTGCAGAAACACCACTGATCATTGCTCTCGTAGCAGAAGAGGCACTTGATAAACATACAGATGAGGGACAAGCCACTCAACAACACACAAAAGAACTTCCTGATAGTGCAGAAGACTCACCTGCAGCCAAATTCACATCCATCGAAGTCCCAACAAATACAGAAGAGTTCATTGTCCCTGCAGTCAAGACAGATGATGTAGAAGACTTCAATCAAGTTACAGCAGAGGAGCAGCAAACAACTCCATCTCAAGACATTCAAGATATTGTGTTTACTCTACCATCTGCATTTAGGCTAGCACCAATGGCACAACAAGTACCCTCTGTAATCTAGGAGCCAATGTACAGTGAGACCTCAGAAACCAAAATGACTCCAATTGCCATCAAAGACCTTCAGAAAGCATTTGAGGAACATGAAGTTCAGATTCTCTCTGTTCAACCACATCAACAAGGTGAAAGGATTCCCTCTTCACCCTCAGAAAAACATAACTTAGTACAGACTACGCCACCTTGACCAAGAGATCTATAAAATGCACTCATGGATCAGGACTGCCTTCCACGATCTCATAGAAACTTTGGAGCCTATTACAATAGACCTAGCAGTAGAAAAGGAACACAGAAAATCAACTTTTGATAATTTTGGAGAGTCGTTAAGGAATCTAGCAGTAGGAGTCATTGATTAGATGAAGCAAAACAGATTAGTGAATCTTCACAATGCAAGAATCCATGCCTCCAACTTCAGAAGATTCAAGGGGAAACAATCATCATCACTACAAAAGCTCCATGAAACTATGCAGACTACCAAGCAGCATATTGATAAGCACATGCGAATCAATGACATCAAGTTTGGTCTCCTTGAAACCAAACTGCAAATAGTTCAGAGAAATATCTTTTCTGAACTCAAGGGCGTCCGCACTGCTCTTGAGACACTAACCTCCACCCTAAATGCTAACAAAAAGGGGGAGAGAATTGAAGAAGAGCAGCAGACGAGAAGTAGTAGAGGACCCTCTCTAAAACTCAGGAGGAGAAATCCTCTACAGCAAAGAGGAAATGCTCATAGGAACAAGGAAAGGACTCCAAAAGGTCTAAGAATCACAAGGAAGAATGCTATGAAGAATGGAGAGGGCACTTCAGAAGAGATTCGGAGGAAACGCATCGAAAGCATAACAGAGAAGATGAGGAAGAACCAAGACACAAGCGCACCAAAGGGAAGGAGCATCAACGGTAAAACTAAGATTGCTCTTTTTTTTTTTTTTTGTTATGTTAATTATATTGTTGAGAACAATGCAATTAAGTTGAACTTAGTTTCAACTAGCTGTACTTAGTTATTAAGAATGAAGAATACTTGTTGTATTACATAGGAGTTTTTGCTAGCATCAATTTAGGAGGAGATTGATAGGAATGTGGAATCCCTCCATTTGTAAAACTCAGGAGGAGAAATCCTCTACAGCAAAGAGGAAATGCTCATAGGAACAAGGAAAGGACTCCAAAAGGTCTAAGAATCACAAGGAAGAATGCTATGAAAAATGGAGAGGGCACTTCAGAAGAGATTCGGAGGAAACGCATCGAAAGCATAACAGAGAAGATGAGGAAGAACCAAGACACAAGCGCAGCAAAGGGAAGGAGCATCAACGGTAAAACAAAGATTGCTCTTTTTTTTTTTTTTTTGTTATGTTAATTATATTGTTGAGAACAATGCAATTAAGTTGAACTTAGTTTCAACTAGCTGTACTTAGTTATTAAGAATGAAGAATACTTGTTGTATTACATAGGAGTTTTTGCTAGCATCAATTTAGGGGGAGATTGATAGAAATGTGGAATCCCTCCATTTGTATACAAATTGATGTAACAAAATTTAGATGTATTAGTTATAATGTAGTTAGTGTGTTTAGGCTAAAAGTCAAGTAGGTAGTTGTAGTTTAAGTCAGATGCTAGTGAGCAAACGGTTGCAGATGTATGAGGATCGTGCAAGCCACGAGCTACAAACTACTACGGAGGACTTTGGATAAACAACTAGTGCATTGATAAGAAACAAAAGAACTCAAAGGCTTCAGGATGAAGAACTGAGCTTGTAGACGAGGACCAATATGGCAAAACATGAACTGAGTCAGATCTGAGTACAAACATAGGTTGCAAAAGAGACAGTGTGTAGACTAGGATTGTAGTATGGGATGCAGACTAGGGTTGTAACAGAGACTGGGTGCAGATTAGAGGATGCAAATACTACAATGCAGTAGAGGTGATTTTCATGGTGGGGTCAGAGGTTTGAAGTCAGTCAAGCGAGGATTTGAGTTAAAGTAGCAACGACACAAATTCTGGGGATAGTGGACTGCCAGCATCAGAAACAGGATGGTGGGGAACACTAGTGGCAAAGTGTCATTCCAGGAACAATGCGTTGTCTACCAAAGGTTCGTTTCTTGAGCCTTTAAAACGGAATCGGTGAGGCCTATTGAGTAGTTGTGAAAAACGTAGATTGAAAAGCAAAAAGTGAAAAGCAATCTAGCAATTCAGAGATTACTAAAGAAAGCCAAATCTAGAAGATACAGTTGAAAGTATCACTAGTCTACAGATGAACAATTCTTGCAGCAGAGCCCAGAGTTTGGTTCTGTGCAAAGCATCTAGGTTCTTTGTCATTTGTACAAGTTAGACAACTTGTAAAAAGAAAGTTTCTTGTAAGCTAAAAAAGGAGATAGTGATACTCACCTCTTGGTTTGACTACACTGGTCACCAAGGGAAGACTGGACTAAGCTCTCAATCATCATTTGATATCGAGTGTCTGAACCAGTATAAATACTGTGTCTATTTATTGCTTTCATTACATTGATATTTAGAATTGCTTCTAATAAATCATCATAACAAAAAAGAGATAAACTCTACAGACTACCAATTGTCATCTGTAGACTACCTGAGTAGTCTGCATAAGAATAACAGTCTGCATAAAATTAGTATTCCGCATAAAAAGACCATTAAAATCATAAACAACCTATTCACCCCCTCCCTCCTCTAGGTTGAAACTCGAAACTTACGCATACACTTTATCAACTCTGATAAAAACATTTCAAAAACAAAAATAAAAAAGCTTTACTTAAATTGTCTTTTCTCATTTTATTCTTGTTACAAACGAAACAACACCCCCCACCCCCCCTCCCTCGTAATTTTAGAGAAAAGTGTAGTAGATTGACAATTTAATTCACCAAAACTATAAAGGCCTTTCTCTTTGGGATCGACTCGTGCTCATCACTTCTACATTATTATTAATATTTTTTGGTGTGAAGTAGTACATTTACTTCAAATTGTAGTACCATGCGATGGGTTCTATCAGTCACCCTTCATTATACATGATGTTTCAACGTTTCATTGCCTAAGAGGACTAGGAAAATTTTCCATGGCATTTGCTTGTTCATTGCCATAAAGAGTCAGACACACATCAGTAGCCTCACCAGGAATAGAACAAAGTTCACAGACTTTTGCCTGTGTAGTATTGTTTCTATTTTTTACCACCATTATGAACAAATTTGTCAAACAAACAAGCTTTTGGTTAGTAGAACTGTAAAAAAAAAGCCATTTCACGGACATCGCGAGAGAAATCGTCATCACGATTGAAATCTTAAGAATTAGTAGCCCTTTTTCAAGAATTTATCGAGCAACTCGTGATTGTTTATCTTGAAGATCGCCACCATATGCTACATCGACCAGATCATGGTCTACAACTGAGAGACCTTGACAGAAGTATCAGATCAAGAGATTTTTAGAAAACTGGTGAGTGGGACAACTCGAGATAACACGTTTAAAACATTCCCAATATTCATGTAATAATTCCCCTTCTTTTGTTTAATAAAACAAATTTGTTTTTGAATTATTATGAACTTAGAAATGGGAAAATATTTATCAAGAAATAACGATTGCATTTAGACCCAGGTGTTTATGATTCCCTTTGGTAAATCATAAAACCAATTCTTAGCTGCACCTTGCACACCAAATGAAAAGGCCCTAAGTTTAACTACCACATCAGTTACTCCATGGGGTTTCATATTTGCACAAACTACCCTAAATTCATTCAAATATCAATGCGGGTCTTCACCAGAAAGACCATGAAACGTGGGTATTTTTTGTAAAATCTACAATTGAGTTTTAAATTTCCTTGCACATCCGTAAACACAATACACAAAGAAAGTTCATTAAAATTATCATATTAATCTAACTATATCAATAAACAATTACAAATTTGAGATTTTAAAGCAATTTGTGCGTTTGGATCAGGTTGAGTAGCATTCTAAGCATTCAAGGGATTGGCCATATTTAGAGTTGGAAAGATCTCATCAATATGACGATCTGGAATCTCACACGAAGATGATATTTCACCTCGTACGCTTGAGGTCATAAAATGCACATATTTTATAGATTATAACTCTTTATTTTGATTGATATTCATTGTATATCACACTATTTTGAGGTTGTATTTTATCGATTTGATTTGATGTCTAACTCAAGTATGTGTTGATGTGTAGGAAATGATTTGGAGAGTTTGGAACTAGGAATTTGAAGAAATCGATTATGGAAAGTCAAATGCATGGAAGGAGTTCGTGATGACAATATGATAGGAATGTGCAATCCCTCCATTTGTATAGAAATTGATGTAACAAAAACTTAGATGTATTAGTTATAATGTAGTTAGTGTGTTTAGGCTAGAAGTCAAGTAGCTAGTTGTAGTCTAGGTTAGATGCCAGTGAGCAGGCGGATGCAGATGTACGAGGATCGTGCAAGCCACTAGATGCAGACTACTATAGAGGACTTTTGATAAACAGCTAGTGCATTGATAGGCAACAAAAGAACTCAAAGGCTTCAGGATGAAGGACTGAGCTTGAAGACGAGGACCAACATGGCAAGGCATGAACTGAGTCAGATAAAAGTGCAGACAAGATTTGCAACAGAGACTGGGTGCAGACTAGGATTACAGTATGGGATGCAGACTAGGGTTATAACAGAGACTTGGTGCAGACTTGAAGATACATCATACTAGACTACAATAGAGAAGATTGCTAGGGTGAGGTCAGAGGTTTGAAGTCAGTTAAGAAATGATTTGAGTTAAAGTAGCAATAGTATAAATTCTGGGGATAGTGGCCTGCCAGCATCAGGAACGAGATGGTGGGGAACACTAGTGGCAAAGTTTCATTCCAGGAAGAGTGCGCTGTCTCCTTAGGTTCGTTCCTTGAGCCTTTAAAAGGGAACCGGTGAAGCTTATTGAGTAGAGCTATTGAACAAGGATTGAAAAGCAAAGAGTGCAAAGCAATCTAGCAATTCAGAGATTACTCAAGAAAGACAAATCAAGAAGATAGAGTTGAAAGTGTCACTACTCTGCAGAAGAACAAGACTTGTAGCAGAGTACAGAGTTTGGATTTGTGCAAAGCATCTAGGTTCTTTATCTTTTGTACTGGTTAAACAACTCGTAAAAAAAAGGAAGTTTCTTGTAAACTCAAACAGGGAGATAGTGATACTCACCTCTTGACTTTACTACACTAGTCATCAAGGGAAGACTGGACTAAGCTCTCGATTATCATTTGATATCGAGTGTTTGAACAACCAGTATAAATACTGTGTCTATTTATTACTTTCACTATATTGATATTTAGAATTGCTTCTAATAAATCATCACAGCCAAAAAGAGACAAACTCAAAGAGTTACAAATCTCTACGGCAAACTACCAATTGTCATTTGCAGACTACCTGAGTAGTTTGCATAGAACAATAGTCTACACAAAATTAGTATTCCGCATAAAAAGCCGATTAAAGTCTTCAACACCCTATTTACCCCCCTTAACCCTCTAGGTTGAAACTCGAACCTTACAATTGATATCAGAGCCTGACATTCGAGACTTAACAGTTATTGGAAAGAAAAGGTCATATAATTCTATTTGCAAAGAAGTTACTAACAGTTTGTTTGTGTGAAGATTATCATCAATAATGGCACCACCAAAGTTTCCCAAGTATCCTAACAATGGAGAAACTCTAACCTGCTCTTTCGACAAATTCAACCACTGGAAGCTAAGAATGCTTGCACATCTCAACTCAATTGACGAAAGGATGCAAGACATTGTCCTGGATGGAACAAATGTTCCAATGATACAGATCCAAAGGACTCAACAAGAGAAATACAACGACCACAATCCCTCTGGTTCAGAGAAGACTGGGATCTAGAGATGGTTGGAAGAAAAGCTCTAAATCAAATATTCAAATCCCTAGATGACAACATGTTTGAAATTGTGGTTCATACCAAGATAGCAAATGAAGCATGGGAGGCTCTACTGCTAAGAAACGAAGGAACTAATGAGATCAAAAACAATAAGAAGGATGTATTGATACAACAATACGAATTGGTCTCAATGAGGTCTGATAAGAATCTGACCACCTTCTTTGAAAGATTCAATAAGAGAATCCAGAGATCTAACAAAGATGTCCCTGGCTCAACTCTATGGTGTTCTGCATACCTACAATCTTGAAGTTGAGCAGAGGAAGCAGATTGATGATGCAAGAAAGAAAACCTTGGCTTTCAAAACTCAAAAGAGAGCTTTGAAATCCATGGCAGAAGAGGAGAACAGTGATACCTCGTGTGCAAGTGAGGAAGATCTATGAGAAGAACTGGCACTGATGGGAAAGAAGTTCAAGAAGCTATTCAAAAAAAGAACCTTAAAAAACAACTTTCCCTCAAAAACCAAAGATATAGAAAAGGACGTCTGCTACAACTGTGGCAAACCAGGACACTTTGCTGCTCAATGCAGGCGACCAATCCAAGACTCGTCTGCACCAAAGTTCAAGAAGGACCACAACAAGGTCACTCTTGGGAGAAACAAAAGAGGCAAGGCTTCTGCAACAAAGACATGAAGCGACACAGATTTTGATGATGAAGATATCATGTCAAATGCTCAACTATGTCTCATGGCAAAAGAAGAGGAACAAAAGCAAGTATTTAATCTCTCTAACTCAGAGGCCACTATAGAGGAATTGAGGGAAGCACTTCAAGAAACCTCTGAAAGCTTTATTTCTCTTCTAAAAGAAAATAAAGAAAATCTTAAGCAAATTGCAAACCTCAAAGAGAAATGCAATTTAAATGAAGAGACTAATAATAGTCTAATCAATGCTCAAGATAATCTGAAGGAAGCAAATGAAAAAGTGAAGCTTCTCAATGCAGTAGTGGGAACACTTACATTGAGAAACAGCGAGCTTCAAAGGCAGGTAGATGCCTAGAATGACAAGATCTTAGATCTACAAAAACTGATCAACACAGGTTAATCCTCCCATCATAAAACTGGGTTAGGATATAATGACTGGTTGAACAACAATGCAAATAAAAAGGTCACTACCAAGAAAGTTAAGCAGACCACTGCAAAAGTCCTGCAGAAAAAGAACATCTCTACTGCAGTAGGGATGCACACGAAGAATGTCTCTATTGCAAGGTATGTGCATAAGAGCCAACGCTCTACAGCACAAACTGTGCAAAGCAACAAAAGCTCAGCTGCACCAACAGTACTGAGAAAAAACAATAATCTCAAGAGATCTTTACTGCAAGGTAGGGTCTCTCCTGCTCAACCTCAAAGGAATTGGAGAAGACTACCTGTACACGCGTGTGATAAATATAATGAGAAGTAAAAAGCAAGAAACTCTAAAAGGGAATTTAGAGAAAGGCCCTATCAAGCTCAACATACACCTAACTACTCAGTATGGAATAACTTCTCAAGATCAACTTGGAGAAAACCATATTCGAGACACACATGCTCATGTCAAGAGCAGCAAACCAAGTGGAGAAGACCACTAAGAAGCATATGGTAATTCAAGTGTGGATTCCAAAAGCTAACCAATAAAGGATCCAAATGAGTGGGTACCATGTACCAGCTCTTCATGTTTTCATTACAGGAAAAGAAAAAAGGCATATGGTACTTGGACAGTGGATGCTCAGGACACATGACAGGAGACAAATCCAATGTTGAAGATTTCAATAAAAAAAAAAAAAACAAAGACCTCTTGTCATATTTGGAGGAGAAAGGCAGGTACAAATAAAGGTTATAGAACCCTTGGTACAGGTTCCTTAATCTTTACAGATTTTGCTTATGTCAAGGGTTTAGAACATAACCTGCTATCTATTAGTCAGTTGTGTGATAAAAATTATAATGTGTTATTTACTCATGATATATTCCAAGTAAAAGATAAAATCACACAAGAAGTCAAATTATTAGGAATTAGAAAAAGAAACATAGATGCAGTAGACTTTGATTCATCACAATCAGAAAATATTACTTGTTTCTACACTAAAGAAGCTGAAGATCCAAATTGCTTATGGCAGAAAAGATTAGCTCATCTTAACTTCAAAATGAAAAAGGAATAGAAATAATCACAATTAAGAGTGATCATGGTACTGAGTTTGATTAGACAGGAATAGATGTCTACTACAATGATAATGGAATTAAACATAACTTTTCAGCATCAAGAACACCCCAACAGAATGGTGTGGCTGAGAGAAAGAATAGAACACTAATAGAAGTAACTAGAACAATGCTTTTTGATGCAAACTTATTTAAAAGCTTCTGGGCAGAAGCAGTTAACACAGCTTGCTACACTCAAAATAGATGCACAATTGACAAGCTTTATAAGAAAACCCCTTATGAATTATTGAAAGGAAAAACACCAAGTGTTAAATACTTTCATGCCTTTGGATGCATTTGTTATATACATAACAATGATAAAAACTATTTACAGACATTTGATCCTAAGGTAGATGAGGCAACCTTCTTAGGATACTCAACAAACAGTAACGCTTTTAGAGTGTATAATAAAAAAACACTGATTGTTGAGGAGCTAATTCATGTATCGTTTGATAAAAAAAACATTCTTAAGAAATGCAAATGTATTTGATGAGGAATATGTATGTAATGATCACGCTACACAAGAGTTCAACTGCAGACAAGGAAGAGTCGTCTGCACATAATGACACTACAGCAGAGGCAGAAGAACAACCTCAACAACATTTAGAATCAAATGAACAAGACAAAGGAAGATGGATTAAGACACATACACAGCAACAAATGCTAAATTTTTGTCTAGCTATTTCATATCTGAAATAAAACTTAAGGTAATAAATGAAGCTCTAAATGATCCAAACTAGGTGGATGCAATGCAAGAAGAACTAAATGAATTCGAAAGAAATGAGGTATGGTATCTCACACCAAGACCCAAAAACTATCCTGGGTGTTTAGAAACAAATGTGAAGAAAATGGAACCATTATTAGAAATAAGGCTAGATTAGTTACTAAGGGATACTCACAAGAGGAAGGAATTGATTTTGATGAAACCTTTGCACCTCCTGGCTTTGAGAACTATGAATATCGAGAGCATGTATATAGGCTTGATAAGACATTATATGGGCTAAAGCAAGCACCCAGAGCATGGTGTGAAACTCTCTCAACCTTTCTCTCTGAAAATAAATTCGAAAGAGGAAAGGTAGATACCACTCTTTTCTTAAAGAAGCATAAAGAACACATACTGTTAGTATAAATCTATGTTGATGATATTATTTTTTGCTGCACTAATGATAAACTTTGTGAAAAATTTGCAGAACTAATGAAATCCAAATTTCAAATGAGTTTAATGGGAGAACTAAAATATTTCCTAGGACTGCAAGTACAACAACTAAAAAGTGAAATTTTCTTAAATCAATCCAAATACTTAAAGAACACAATTAAAAAGTATGGATCCGATAATGCTAGTCATATGAAAACCTCAATGAGCATATTAATTAAGATAGAAAAAGATGAACTTCGAAAGAAAATAAATCAAACAATGTATAGAGGAATAATATGATCATTATTATACCGTACTGCAAGCAGACCAGATATCCAATATGCAGTCTGTATTTGTGCAAAATATCAATCTGATCCCAAGGAATCCCATTACATCGCAGTAAAAAGAATCCTAAGATATTTCCAAGGAACTCCAAATCTTGGTGTATGGTAAGCTAGGGAATCAGATTTTACATTAATAGGTTATTCAGATGCAGATTTTACAGGATGTACAGTTGACAAGAAGAGCATAAGTGGATCATGTCAATTCATTGGAGCAAGGTTAATATTATATTCTCCAAACGAGTATAAAAATTGTAGATTTTCAATTAGAAAATCACTTTTCCCTCTAATCTCTCTCTCTCTCTCTCTAACAAACACTCAAAATCTCTCTCTCTACTTCACAAAATCGAAACCCTAATTTCAGAAAAAATACTTCAAATTCGATTTCTAAAACACCACAATTCTTTCAAATCATGTAGAAAATGGCCAACGCACCATCAAGTTCATCAAAAAAAAGCCAGAAATTCTCTGAGATTCAGAGGATTTCATCAAAAAGGGGCAATTACAGACGATCTGCAGCAAATTTCTTACACCTCTATTGCAAGAGGAATCTCAATCCAAGTGAATTCTGACGACCTTGCACAATACTTCAATCTTTCAAATGAAGATTCAAGGATTATTCCATCATACGTTGTCAAACTGGGAAGGCAAGCAATGATAAACCAAGAAAGATGGAATAAGGAGAGAAGAACTATGAAGAGGTTCTTATCAAAAGAGCTTAAGTTACTTGGTGATATTGTAAAGAAGGTCATTCTCTCCAGAGAATTCAGCAAGGACCAGATAACCACTGACCAGCGGCAGATCATGTGTGCAATTCTTTCAAGAAAAAGAGTCAATTGGGCCAGTTTACTCATGTATCAACTTGCCAGATCAGTAAAGGATAGGCTATCGCTATTCGGAAGGATAATCAGCATCCTTCTCAAACAGAAGTTGAAGCTCTCCAAAAAAGAAGGAAGGCCATGGAACTATCCAAGCAAATCAACGTCAAGAGGATAGGCAAAGTGCCCATAGGACTTACAAAGAAGCCTGCAGACCAGCCACAAAAGCTTGTGGAAGTACAGACCAAACGAGGAAACGAATCCGACAAGCCTAATGTAGAACCAATCACAATCAATGAAGAAGAAACATAGTCTGCAATAGTGCAGACTGAGGAAGTCATTGATCAGTCTGTAATAGTGTAGATTGGGCTGATAAGTGAGCCTTCTTCCTCAAGAATTCCATCAAAAGTACTTGAAATTGCCTCTCTTCATGATGCAGATATGGCAATGCAATTCCTGAAGACAGGAGTAGCTGAAGACCTGAAGAACCTGATCTTGGAGGCAGTGTCTTTGAGGATGATGGTCCAGTAATTGTCCTAGTCTACGCTAGGGCAGATTGTGCATCTGCCTCCATGTCAGTTTGCCCTGTACCTGGAAGGTCTGAGATTATCTCCTTGTCTGAAGTCTGCAAAATGAGCTTCCTCTTTGTTTCCTTGAGCTTCTTTAGTTTGATTGGTTGAGCTTTTCTGGCTTGCTATCTTCTTGTCCTTGGCACTTCTATAATGGTCTGCACAGTTGCCTTTGGTGAGAGGTCTATAGCCTTTCTTCTGGTCTACATGATTGCCTTTGGAGATTGCTCTGTAGATCTTCGCCTGGTCTGCACACCTGTAGATCATTGTGATTGTTCTACAGGTTTGATGGTAGTCTGCACAGGGACAGTCTTCTTTGTAATTCCAATAGGTTGCTTGCCTATCTTTTTGACATCTATCTACTTGGCCATCGTCCATGGCCTTCCCTCCTTGTCAGAGAGCTTCAGTTTCTCTTTGAGAAAGATATTGACTATCCTTCCAATTGCCTTCGTACTTCATGAGGATTGCACACATCATTTCTTGTTGATCAGTAGTAATATGATCTTTACTGAATTCTCGTGAGAGAATGACCTTCTTGACAATATCAGTCAGCATTTTATGCTGTTTTGATAAGAACTTCTTCATTATTCTTATTCCTTCATTTCATTTATCCTCTAGAAGCATGGCATGCCTCCCCGTCGTCATAATTTCAAGTGGAATATTCCTTGACCCTTCGTTTGAAAGGTTGAAGGGTTAAGAAAAGTCATTAGCTTTGATGTGGATTGTAACCTTCGACGCAGTAGAGGTGTAAGAGATTAACTTCAAGTTGTCCATGACTTTGGCATTGTCAATGAAATTAAGTACTTCTTCTTCATAGATTCTGCTGGTTTGTTCGCAAAAGTACTTGAGTCTGGCTTCTTGAATTGGATCAGCAACTTCCTTTACTTCATCTAATTCATTTTCTAATGTGTTGAAGTCGAAAACCACGCCAGTTTGAAGTTCGATCTTTCTTGATGGACCTGATTTATCAGATTTGGAGCTCTTCTTGGAGATGTTTGATGAGTATTGACCATTTTGAAGAGTATTTGTTAAAGCTTTTTGAGTTTCAAAGGTGATTTTTGAGAAAATTAAGAGCTCCAGTTCTTGATTGCAGTAGAGGGTTTCAAGATTAGAGAGAGAGTTGGAGCGCTTTAGAGAGAAAGAGAGAGAATATGAGAGTATAAAGTGATTTTTGTTTAGAAAAATTTCTCCTTTTATAGTCTCTGAAAATATTACCATTGCTACAAGTTTTTAGCCGTTACACAGTATCAGCCAATTATTTTGACCGTTGTATGATTTGAGGAAAACCGTTTTTGTAAAGTTAATATTCTTTCCAAAAATAAGTGCAGTTGAGCAAAATTGCTTCTAATCTGCATCCACGTATGCAGCAAGCAGTAGAACAATAATACTAGTCTATATAAAATAATGTTAGTGTACATTCTACTTATGCAGTAGAGTAGTAAAGTATTTTGGCCAGTTTCACTTTTTTAAATCAAATATTCTCAATTCTTCTCTAAATTAAATAAACTTGCTCTTATCGAAAGGTTTTGTGAAAATGTTTGCAATTTGTTTTTCTATTGGAATATACTCTAATTTAATGTGACCTTTTTGCACATGATCTCTCATAATGTGATATCTGATATCAATTTGTTTTATTCTATAATGAAAAACTAGATTTTCTAAAATTGTCATTGCAGACGTGTTGTCACAAAATATAGAGATTTCAAAGAGTGTCATACCATAGTCTACAAGCTGTGATCTCATCCATAGTATTTGTGCAACATAGCTTCCTACAACTATATATTCCGCTTTTGTAGTAGAGGTTGACCCTATAGTCTGCTTCTTGCTAAACCATGAAATTAATGTTGCACCAATAAATTGAGATGCTCCACTTGTGCTTTTCCTGTCAACCCTACAACCTGCAAAGTCTGCATGTGAAATATCTGTTAGTGTAAAATCTGATTCCCTTGGATACCATACACCTATGTTTGGAGTTCCTTTGAGATATCTCAGGATTCTCTTTACTGTAGTGTAGTGGGATTCCTTGGGATCAGATTGATACCTTGCACAGACATAGACTGCATATTGAATGTCTGGTCTACTTGCAATAAGGTATAGTAATGACCCTAACACGCCTCTATACATGGTTTGATTTATTTTCTTTCAATGCTCATCTTTATCTATCTTTATTAATGTGCTCATGGGGAGTTTTCATATGACTAGCACATGCTAAGCCATTCTTTTTAATTGTGTTCTTTAAGTACTTAGATTGATTTATAAAGATTCCATTTTCTAATTCTTGTACTTGAAGGCATAAGAAGTATTTAAGTTCTCCCATTAAACTCATCTGAAATTTAGATTTCATTAATTCTGTAAATCATTCACAGAGTTTATTATTAATGCACCCAAATATAATATCAAAAACATAGATTTACACTAACAATATATGTTCTTTATGCTTCTTAAGAAACAAAGTGGTATCTACTTTACCTCTTTCAAATTTGTTTTCACATAGCAATGTTGAGAAAGTTTCATAAAATGCCCTTGGTGCATGTTTCAATCCATATAATGCTTTGTCTAACCTATATACATATCTTGGATATTCAGAGTCCTCAAAGCCAGGAGGTGGTTCAACATACACTTCCACTTGTAGCTTTCCATTTAGAAATGCACTTTTTACATCCATTTAATAGACTTTAAATCCTTGAAATGCAGCATAGGCAAGGAACATTCTTATGGCTTCTAATCTTGCTACAGGGGCAAATGTTTCGTCAAAATCAATTCTTTCTTCTTGTGAGTATCCCTTAGCAACTAATCTAGCTTTTTTTTTTTATATAACTATTCCATTTTTCATTAGATTTATTTTTAAATACTCATTTGTAGCCTACAACTGGATAGTTTTAAGGTCTTGGTGTGAGATGTCATACCTCATTTCTTTGGAACTCATTTAGGTCCCCTTACATAGCAACTACCCAGTTTGGATCATTTAGAGCTTCTCATATTACCTTTGGTTCTATTTCACATATCTACCCAGTTGTTGCCCTTTTAGTATGCACCGATGCATTTTTATCTCCTATTATGTCATTCTGTGTATATGCCTTAATCCATCTTTCTTTGCCTTGTTCATTAGATTCCAATTGTTGTTGAGGTTATTCTTCAGGCTCTGCTGTAGTGTCATTGTGTGCAGACGACTCTTTCTTGTCTGCAGCTTTAATGACCTCTTCTATAGCCTATTCATTACATGCATATTCCTCATCAAATACCTTTACACTTCTCATGAATGTTTTTGATTCATCAAATGATATATTAACTAACTCCTCAACTGTCCGTGCTCTCTTGTTATACACTCTAAATGCTTTGCTGTTTGTAGAATACCCTAAGAAAGTTCCCTCATCTATCTTAGGATCAAATTTCTGTAAATAGCTTTTATCATTTTTGTGTATATAGCATATGCATCCAAAAGCATGAAAGTATTTGACACTTTGTGTCTTTCCTTTCCATAATTCGTAGGGGGTTTTCTTATAAAGCTTGTGAATTATGCATCTATTCTGAGTATAACAAGCTGTATTGACTGCTTCTGCCTAAAAGCTTATACATAAGTTTGTATCAGAAAGCATTGTCCTAGTTGCCTCTATGAGTGTTCTATTCTTCCTCTCAGCCACACCATTTTGTTGAGGTGTTCTAGGTGCTGAGAAGTTGTGTTTAATTTCATGATCATTGCAGTAGACATCTATTCCAGTTTGGTCAAATTCAGTGCCATGATCACTTTTAATTGTGATTATTTCTATTCCTTTTTCATTTTAAAATTTTCTAAGAAATCTTATTAGCAGACCACAAGTTTCACCCTTTTTATGTAAAAACATTACCCAAGTATATCTTGAATAATCATCTACTATAACTAGAGAGCTTGTTCTTTTCTGTAATCTTCAATGATGGATTTGTTCCTTGTCATGTGCCCTGAGCATCTACTGTCGAGATAGCATATGCCTCTTTGTCTTTTCTGCATTGCAAACATAGAGAGCTTGTACATGGTACCCACTCCTCATGGTTAGCTTTTGGAACCCACACTTGAATTATCTTCTTATGAGAATTCCAGCATTCAAAGGACTTGTGGCCAATTTTGCCACAGGTAAAGTAGTAGACCTTTGGTCTTGTGCTTATTAGTGGTATGCTTCACTATGTCTGCTGCAAATGATATGAGTAGATGTGTCTCGAGTATGGTTTTCTCCAAGTTATTCTGGAGATTTTATTCCATGCTGAGTAGTTGGGTGCATGCTAAGCTTCATAAGGCCATTCATTGAATCCCCTTTTAAGATACTTGGCCTTCTGTATTTTATGATAGACTTGCACTGGTGTTCTGCTCCAACCCTTCTGGGTTTGAGCAGTAGAGGTCTTACTTTGCAATAAAGATCTCTTTTGCAGACTGTTCTTGCTTTTTGGTTCTTTTTGTGCAGTGGAGCTTTTGCTCTTTTGCAGATTCTGTATAACAGAGTTTTTGCTCTGATGTACACCTGTTGAAATGGAGGTATTACTCTTCTGCATGTCTGATGCAGTTAAGGTCTTCCTTTTCTGCATAGTTATTACAGTAGTCTGCTTTGCTTTCTTGGCAATGACTTTCTTGTTTGTATTATTGTACAACCAGTCATTATAACCTAACCCAGTTTTATCATGGGAGGATTGAACTGTATTGAGCAATTTTTGCAGACACAGACTCTTGTCATTCCAAGCATGTACTTTCTTCTGAAGCTCAGTGTTTCTCAAAGTTAGTGTTTCCACTACTGCATTGAGAAGTTGTTTTTCTCTTTGAGAACTGCAATCTGCTTAAGATTCTCTTTATTTTCCTTTAAAAGGGAAATAAAGTTCTCAGAGTTTTCTTAAAGGGCTTCCTTCAGTTCCTCTATGGTGGCATCTGAATCAGAAAGATCAAATACCTGCTGTTGTATATCTTCTCTGACCATGAGACATAGCTGAGCATTTGATGTGATATCTTCATCATCAAAGTCTATGTCGCTCCATGTCTTTGCCCATAAGCTTTGTCTCTTTCTTTCCTTCTAGAGGTACCTTTGTTGTCCTTCTTGAATTTTGGTGCAGACGAGTCTTGTGTTGGTCATCTACATTGTGCAGCAAAGTGCCCTGGTCTGTCATTGTTGGAGCAAATTTTCTTTTCTTCTTCCTTTGTTTTTGAGGAGAAGTTCTTTTTTAAATTCCTTTTCTTGAATAGCTTTTTGAACTTCTTTCCCATCAACGCTAGTTCTTTAGATAGATTTGTTCATTTACAGACGAGGTGTCACTGTTCTCCTCTTCTGCCATGGATTTTAGAATTCTCTCTTGAGCTTTGAAGACGAAGGTCTTCTTTCTAGCATCATCAATTTGCTTCTTTTGCTCAACTTCAAGATTGTATGTATGTAATACACCATATAGTTGAGCCAAGGACATCTTTGTTAGATCTCTGGATTCCCTTATAGCTGTGGTCTTTGTACTCCAGATTTCATCAAGAGATCTCACAAACTTTAAATTGACTTCCTTGTTTTCGAAAGTCTTTCCTAAAGTTTTGAGATTATTGATGAGAGCATTGAACCTTTCATAGAAGGTAGTCAGATTCTCATCAAATCTCATTGAGACCAATTCATGTTGTTGCATGAGGACATCCTTCTCATTTTCTCTTATTTCATTGGTTTCCTCATTCCTTTGGAGTAGAGCTTCAATACCTCATTTGTAGTGGTTTTATAAACCACTATTTCAAACATGTTGTCATCAAGAGATTTGAATATTAGATTTAGAGCTTTTCTTCCAACCATCTCCAGATCCCAGTCTTCTCTTGACCAGAGAGATTTTGGTCTTTTCTTTTGTTGTCATCAAATAGTCTTCTCTTTGTACTTCTTTCGTTGAATCCTTAGGATCTGGCATCATTGGAATATGAGGACCATCCAAGACAATGTCTTGCATTCTTTCGTCTATTGAATTGAGATGTGCAAGCATCCTTAGTTTTCAATGGTTGAACTTGTCAAAACAGCATGTTGGAGGTTCTCCACTGTTGGGACATTTGGGAAACTTTGGTGGTGCCATTGTTCTTCACAAAAACAAACTGTTAGTAATTTCTTTGCAAATAAGATAATGACATTTTCTTTTCACAAAGTGTTAAGTCTGAAAAATCAGGCTCTGATACCAATTGTAAGGTCCAAGATATAACCTAGAGGGGGTGAATAGGTTAATTCGAGTTTTAACAATTTTATGCAGCGGATTATGGTTTTGGAGATCACTGTTCTATGCAAACTACTTGGGTAGTCTACAGCTAACACTTATAGGTCTGCTGCAGAGACTTCAATTCTTGGAATTTGTCTGTGTTTGGCTGTAAAGGTTAATTTCTAAGAGTTCTAAATATCAAACAATGAAAGTAAGTAAGAGACCCAGTATTTATATTGGTTGTTCAAACACTTGTTATCAATTAATAAATAAGAGCATAGTCCAGTCTTCCCTTGTTGACCAGTGTAGTCAAGCCAAGAGGTGAGTATCACTATCTTCTTATTTGTAGTTTACAAGACAACTTCTGTTTACAAGCTAAACAACTTACAGAAAAGACAAAGACCCACGATGTTCATACAGATTCAGCAATATGAACTCTGCTACAAAGGGTGTTCTTCTGCAGACTAGTGAATCATTCTTTACTATGTTTCACGATTTAACTCTCTTGAGTAATCTTTGAATGTTGATTGCTTTGCACGTTTGCCTGTCAATCCTTATTCAACAACCTTAATCAAAGAGCTTCGCCGATTTCCTTTTATAGGCTGAGGAAACAAACCTAGTAGCATAGTACTGTTTCTAACATGATACTTGGCCACTCGTGTCCCCCACCATCTTATTTTTTGATGCTCACAGTCCACTATCTCCAGAATTTGTGTCATTGCCGCTTTAACTCAAATCTGTATTTAACTGACTCTAGACCTCTGACCCCACCATCAGTAACCACCTGTGTTGCACTCGGTCTGCTGCACCTTAATCTGTATATTATACTATGAGACCTTATCTGCACCAGTCCCTACTGCAACCTCGTCTGAACACAAATCTGTTGCACATTGATGCATTCTATGTTGGTCATCGTCTGCAAGCTCAGTTCCTAGATCCTGAAGACTTTGTAGTAGTCTGCATCTGGTGGCTACTTGACTTCCAGCCTAAACACACCAACTACATTATGATTAATACATTTCAGTTTTGTTACATCAATTTCTATACAATTGAAGGGATTGCACATTCCTATCAGTCACCCATCCCAGCATTCCTTTACGTCAAGTAAGCTTAACGTCGGTGTTCTAAAGTGATGATCTCTCGAAAAAAAGGTGCATCTTGTTGCTAAACCTTTGAGGTATTACATATAATCCCACTTAAAGAAGACAACATCCTCATTGTGACTTCAAGCATCACACCTAGTCCTAGAACATTCCCCCGCTAGGCGGCTAACCGAGACCCTTTTGTCTTCAGGTCTTGCACGCTATCATAGGATTAATTTGATACCATCTTGTAACACCCTGGTCAATCCTCGTTATCGAGATATTACCACCAACTACTTTCCAAGCTAAAAAATGACCCCATAAACCAACACTACTCCTTTCAATGTGCTTCAACCTCACTCACATACACCCTGAAAAACTTCTCAGGACGATCGTCCATCCCAATAGTACTCCATGTCAAACATGCTTAGTTTTAAAGTGATGAGCTTCCCGAAAGAAAGTGCTGAGTTCATATTTTTTGATGATGACATTGATTAAATAAAGTGATCTTGAATATAGGTTGTTGGAAAAACATAGGAAGACTCAGGTCTTTCCCGTTGGTATCAGAAGTGAGATAGGTGTATACAAGACCCATGCCTTCCCCAGTTTCCATAAGCATGACATAAACATGGAAAGTCCTCATTTTATTGATTATGCTGAATTTTGTTAAGTTCTTATTGTTTATTCTGAATATCTTCTTTATGGGCTAACAATATATTGATCGAAATTCAAATATTTTACTACAAAAATCAACTTTGGATTGTTTTGTAGTTATGGAAAGTTATGGTGGCCTAAACACAGAAAGAAGATTTGATTGCTATCAAAACAAAGATTGTGATCCAAGTTTGCTGACTCTTGGAGTTCTAGAAAAGGAAGATATCACTAGAGAGAAAACAGATCGATTTCTTGAACAACATAACCATCATATTGCAATCGAAGAATAAAGAGCCAAATTGTCACCCTTAGAAGTTTAATCCAACTCTACAAACATCTGTAAGTCAAAGAAGACAATCCTTTGATGTTTTAGAGCTGACACAAAACAACCATGCAAAGCTACTGCTAATGATTAATTAGAGAGTTTATCAAGAAGACTTCCTTGGTTTAAAATGACTGAACTAGAGGAAGACCTAGGCCTTATTGAGAACAACGATGCCACTACAAGGAGTGGATTCCAAGAGACTAAGGACCAGAGAGGTACGACGTGTTGCTATAAGGAATTGGAGCCGAGGGTACAAGCGTTCTATCAGGATTAATAGGAACTAGAGGTGTCAAGTCTCAATTCGGGGCAGAACGGGGTGTACTTAGGGTGACGTCTGGGGATTGGCATGATTTATAATTCGTGTTGACTGTATTACCAAGGTACTGGTAGTACATGGACCTCTAACATTGATCTAGAGGATTGGTGAAGGAGAGGGAGAATGGTGTGTACTTGTGAAGGTAATCGTAGTGTAAAGTTCTCAAAAATCGCATTAGGCACTGGATATAAATCTCTTGTTCCACAATTTTGGGCAAGAGACGAAGCAACATAAACATTGTGTCCACTCTTTTCTTACTTCTTTCATTCTCAATCACTCAACAAACAAACAAACCTATAAAATAGTTCGTGATACACAAACAACCAAACAGGTTAAGAAAGACCTAGGGCTTCCTAAAGACCAGAGCCTTCCTAAAGACCATGGTCTTCCTCATAAGAAAAGTAAAAAAGAGTTCGAAAAGATTTTGATACTCAATTCATATACTCTAGGTGATCGATATATAAGTGATTCATGCCCCGATGAGCAACATATACGCTAACTAAATAGAAAGCTGAATTTGTGAATCGATTGAGTCAATTATGATCGAATAGAGGGATTGAGATCCAATTACGATGAGTTTAGGAGAGAGAAGGTTTCTTATTATTTATTTATTTATTCATTTATTGTTTTTTAAATTTTTTTGTTTGAAAAAAGATTCCACTGCATAGTCATACAAAAACACAAAAAGATAATGGAACCACCTATTTCATTACCATCTCGATTCCTATTGAACAATTGTTCCATCTTCTAAAATCATTCCTACAATCTAAAAGCAGCATAAGAACAAATAAAAAATGACCCAAACTTTTACTAAAAATTTCACTTTCACTTTCACTTTGACTCTTCATCGCGCAAGACATCCAAACTCACTCCAAACACATAACCAACAACGTCAACCTGAACAACGACCACGTCACCATCGGAGTCATCGTCGTCCTCCCCTAACCTCGCTGCCGAGCCTCCAGAACTCACCCCACATCAGCCAACGAACCTTCGCAATTGTTTCCTTCCCACGCCACAACACCACCAACAGCTTTCGACGCCATCACTCTCGGTTCTCTTGATATTCCACAAATCCGGCTCGACTATCACAAATCCGATTGTTGTATAACCAGGGGGATGTCTTCGAGATACTAGCGTAAAAAGAGGGAAACAGTGCAACTTAAATATATATATAATTTTTTATTAGTTTCCGATTGTCGACTTATAATTATAAATAATAAATAATAAAAAAAGATTTTGTTTGAAATCCAATTTTTTATTTATTCTTTCAACCGAAACTACGTACTCGAATATAACTTATCGATTTTACATAATATAATGCAAGCGCTGTGACATCATAGGGTCATGCCTCAGGTAATCGATTCAACGTGATTCGCCCAGTTAATTTGCTTCCCCTGCTTGGCAACGGTTTCGTGTACCGACTTCGATTCACAACTCGATTCACCAATTCACGATCAATCAAGAGATCGTCTGACCAGACACCGAAACCCTAACCTCAAAAATCTCGAAGTTCATTTAACCACCTTTGATTTCGCCATCGTTTCGCATCATTCACAGCAACGGAGACTTTCGCCGGTGAAATCGCGGGGAATTCATATTTTCCCATCACATACAGATGATATGTCCAGGTCAGTTTTTTATTGCAGTTTTTGTATGCATCCAATCTCTATTCATTAAGCTGCGTACATGTCGTCCTTCCCTCACCTTATTTTTCCCGGATTTGTTGAGATGTTGTTGTTGTTGTATCCAATCTGTCTGCATGATCCCTCTTGCTTCCCTCCATGATGATAATAAATCAAATCAAAGAAAAGGAGCAACCGTTGATTGATCCTGCAGGGTTTTTTGGGGTGAAATGCACATAGACTTTCTTATATAGCAAAGATACTGTTTCCTATTGTGTTTAACACCAAGTTTAGGAGATATCGAAGGCACGGACCACATGATTGGAGGGAAGATATTTTTACCACTGAGCTGACTAGAGACTCTTTCCATGGTCATACTGTTCCTTCGAAGTTCTAATTTCTTCCCTTTGCAGCCAAGGGTAAACATATCTATCTACTCTACGGAAGCATAAACTTCGGGACGGGCCTCTTTTGCATTTAGTAGCCATGGGCAGGAGGAAGGCGAAACCTCGAAAATCAGTGCGAACGCTGAGTAAGCAATTTATTGTCAGTGGCGAGGACTCAGAAGATGTTGTGGGTGCTTCTGGTCATATGTGCCAGAAGGAGGACGAAAAAACTTTTGCTTCTGCTGGGACTTACTATTTCATCGACGTTGATCGTTCTAGTTGGGATGCAAATGAGCACTTTGATATTTCTGAAATTGTTTTATCTAATTTGGATGTGAAGGAGCTGAAGGAAGATGTTAATCTTGAGTGCATTTATGGTTTAAGGTTCCGGTTGGGTAATGGGAATAATAAAATAGCTGATCGGATAAATCCTGGCCATTGGCCTGTGTTTTCTGTTGCCAATGTTCATCTGGAATTTGTTCAAGAAACTGTGGTTGATGGTGTAGAAATATATGATGCTGTTTTGTCGGGGAATTTCAACGGGCCAGATGAGAGCGTATCTGGTTTGGTTCATTTGGCTAGCTTGAAGTTTTTGACCTTGAGGCCACTAATGGGGGCTAGAGTATCTGCAAATATTAAGTCAATTAGATTAAGAGTTGAATTACTTCAGAGAGCATTCAATGCTGCCGACTCCCTTTTAGATATTGGTAGGCAGTTCTGGAAGAAGAGCATGATGAATGTGATGGAGTGGTTGCGACCGGAGTTCACCACTTCAGAGGCCCATTATGGGGTGAGCCTGTCTAATAATGTAGATGCTCATATGGAGGTAGACAAAGATGTTCAAAAGTATTCAAGTTTCGATGCTGCCAGATTTTATGAAGCCATTCAACCATCAAAGTAAGCATCTTCATGATCCATTTTCAAACTCAAGATAGTAACTTTGATTTATAGTCAAAATAGTGAAACAGGGTTGTAAATTGTGCCATTTTTTCACTTGGTTCTTTGCCCACTTGTACTCTTTGCTTCTTTAATTGGCAGCATGTGGGAGACCACCGACCAGGATGATGATATAGCAAATATAATGATGATAAAAACACGCCTTTGTTAATGGGATTTAAAAGCTTTTTAACTCTCTGATCTTTTTCTTTTTTTCTGAATTTTTTAATCAATTTTTAATCAATAGAGACATGCCAATGCTGGAAGATGAATTACCAGACTTGTTTCCTGCGCTGAGGCCATATCAGCGCCGAGCTGCTCACTGGATGGTGCAGCGAGAGATGGAGATCATGTATGATGAAACTGGTCGTTTCCATTCTCCTTTTTCTGCAGCTGTCACTTTTTTGGATTCAAGTTCGAAAATGTTCTACAATCCATTCAGGTGATTGCATAGCGAACCTTGCGAATTCAACACCTTTTGCTTTCTTGTGATTTTGCACCCTTGCCTATAAAAATTGAGAGACTCCAAAGCCTGTTGGAAAATGCTGGTCAGGCAGGAACCATCCACACCTGTTGAACAACTTGATTTGCGTGTAGTCATAAATTTTCGGCCCAGATGGAAGCTATTCTAACTTAATTTTTGTCAATAGCCATTGAATTGGTGCAGTGGTTCTTATTTCTTCGAAAGCAGTGAGCTTTATACTAGATAGCTTTTGTCTTCAATAATTGAAGCTGATAATCTTCATGAAACTTTTCGTTTCCAGATAAATCAACAAATGTGCTAAAACAAAAAAGAAATTAAATGCAATAGTGCCACCAATTTATGTTCTTTTCCGCACCTTTAATTGAATCAGAGTTGCCTCTTATTTTAGTTCCTTTGAGAGGATTTATGAAACTCGACATATAAACCATGCTTTGTAGTTGAATGTCATTAGGAATATTTATTCTTCTAATGTCAACGTCTTCTTCCATTTTCTTTTTGTGTTATAATGTTACATAGATCAGTTTCAGTGAATATCACTTAGTTGAGCTTCAAGAATCGGTTAGGGGGAAACGGTAGCTAGGTCCATTTGACTACCTGCAAGTTGGTCTACGTGTTAATGGCTAGACCCTTTCTTGCTCATAATCATCTGACTTGTGATTTAACACGACTGTCAACTATTTAGTGAAGGCTCATCTATTAATTGAAATTAGTGGGATCTCAAATAGTTTCATAAATAGGTTACCGCTTTGTCTCTTCTCGAACCAAAACTATTCTTGTTATTACGGGTTACTGGGTATTTACTATCCGTGTTCTAATCTTTGCTTCCCCTCCCCCACCCCCACGTGCGCGATTTCCACCTTCAAGAAGACAGAGTCATCATCTTTTGAAAAGTCAAGTTTCATCCAATTTCTAGAAATTAAATCAGCACCTTTTGGAGGCAAGGTCCCTGAAATGACATTCTTGCCTCAATTTCTTTCTTTCTTGCTTTCATTGTTTTTTTTAACCATGAATCTTTCATCCATTTGGAAGTACGGTGGCGATAATGTGTCCAAGGCAATTCTTAGGTGTTCAGCCGGAGCCTGTGGTTTGGCCAAATATTATTGTTGGAAGCTGCTCTGGTGTCGGACGTCAATAAAATTGATTAAATGCAGTGCTAGGAAAGAAATGAACTTCTAAGGGAATTTCTATTTGGAGGCAACACACAGTTTCTTGACTTCAGAACAAGGTTTTTATATTTGGAATCCAAATTGGAATCGACGAAACCCCAAACTGAATCGAATCAGCCGATTCAAACCGTTTCGATTCAAAACTATTTTTTTATTAATCTTTAGGAGAGAAAAGACAATAAATAAGATAAAAATCAACATAAAAAGACAAAAAATAAACTAAAATTGTAAAAGTCTCAATTTGATAATTTCACATCTTTAGGCATTTCAAACTTCAATCTACAAACACACTTGAAATATTAAGTATCATTAATTGGATATATGTATTAATGATTTCTAAGTCAGAAAAATAAAGAGTAATGATGATCTTCTAAATATTTTTCATAATATCTGGATTCTCACTAGGACTCTCATCATTAATTAGATACACTCATTAATTATTTTTTCAAAAAATGTGCATAATCGCTCGAATCGGACCGAATCGTCCGATTCATCCCTAAATGGTCCGATTCAAGGCCGACTCAGGCCGTATGTTTCACAAAATCGGTGTGAATCAGAGCCAGTGGAGGAAAAAACCAATCCGATTTATCGATTAATCGGCTGAATCAGCCGGTTATGTAAACCATGCTTCAGAAAGTCTGTTATGGAAACAACATAAACAACTCACAAAAAAATGTTCAAAATTCTCCTTATTCGTGTTTGATTGGCATAATGTTATTGGCAATCTGTGCATTTTCTTGGGATTTTGATTCCATTGTTTTCTCTATTGATTTTACTGACATCACCTTTGTTTTTGAACCAGTGGAAATATATCATTGTCTCCAGTGCATCACCAATCATGTGTCTTTGGCGGCATTCTTGCTGGTAAGCTTCTTAAATCTATATCTTAGTTCTCGGAGAAGATCATCAGATCTTCAGCTGAGGATTCGATCTTTTGATCACTATATGTCTGTTTCCATAAAACTACATTAGTGTCGTTATTATGGTGCTTCCATCCTGATAGTAGGCATAGTTTGGATTGCATCGTTGTTCATTTTTGCCTGAGATATAGGGTTCATGTGAAGCAGTAAGTTCAACGAGTAATATAGGGTGTCTAATTTACAGATGAAATGGGTATGGGAAAGACTGTGGAGCTGCTTGCTTGTGTGTTCGCTAACCGGATGTTGTCTTCTGTGGGTGGAACTCATTCTGATAATGGCATTGATAGTACCCTGAATCAGAAACTTCGTATTAGAAGAGTTAAAAGAGAGCGTGTTGAGTGTATATGTGGTGCAGTGTCCGAAAGCTCCAGATATGAAGGAATGTGGGTTCAGTGTGATGCCTGCGATGCATGGCAGCATGCAGAATGTGTAGGTTTCTCGTCTACTAGAAGTAAGAGAAGTTTAAAGAAAGCTTCCCGAAAACAAAGCCACAATGGGAAAGCAAGGAAAATTACTAACACCGATACATACTCTATAGAAGGTGAATACGTCTGCCCACTGTGCACAGAATTGATTCAAGCTACAAGCTCTCCAGTTCCTTCCGCTGCAACCCTTATCATTTGTCCTTCTCCCATCTTGCAACAGTGGCATGCAGAAATAATTCGGTACGTAGCTTGCTTTTCCGAGGCACTTTCTTCCTATGTATTAGAATGAAATATAAATGGGGATTATAGTGAGGAGTTCTAGAAACCACACCTTGCGAAATGGTGCTATTGCGATTAATAACTGATGTTTGTTTTTCTTGAATTGAAATCGGGCTTTCTAAACAATATTGATCTTGAATTAAGTCTTTTGATTTATAATTCATTAACTTCGACAACTGATTCTCACCCCGTGTCCCTATTGGTGGATGCTTTCGGAGATCTGTTGAATTATTACTTGTGAATATCTTGTTTATATAGAATAGCTTTCAGTATTTTTTCTTGTTAGGCCTATAAATACTCTATTATGCAGTACATTATAGACAGCTTTTTACTGTTCTCATTGAAGAATATATGGTATCATTTCTTAAACATACATGAGCCTAATGTTCAGAAACAAATAATATAGTGGGTCTACTACAAGTAGTTCGAACTTGTGCTAAACCTAATTCCTCGACATGGTATCATAATAGTTCGACATGGTATTTATGCTATATAAAAGATTTTGACTTATCGACCCATGTATCTATGCCATATATAAGATTTTGAATTTATCGATCGTTTTACCGAACCAACTTAAACTAGATTCAACTACTATATATGTGTATATCGTAGATGATAACAGACTAATGTGGCTTCTAGCCAACGACCGCCTAAAAATCGGATGAAATAATTGGTCCGCTCCTTTTTTAGTAGGACTATTCATTTAAAAAATGAGTCATCCTTTTTTTTTTTTTTTGAAGCGGATGAGTTATTTTTCAAAAAAAATTTCATCCGTTTTCTAAGCAGATATTGGTTGGATCTAACGGCAGCGTACTGACCGCCACTAGTACTGTAAATTTTATTTATTATACTGTCAGTTGAAAAGTTTATATGGTAAGAAGTTGAATATATATTGTCAAATTTTAGTTATAAAATATAGAAAAATCTGACAATATATATGTATCAACTTACAGTATGAAAAATAAAACTTGCAGTATTAGTGGAGCCAGTACGTTGTCATTGAATCAACCATATATTTCGGATATATATGTATGGAAAAAAGTGGCTAAAGTGTCTTTAACCAAGATAGCTAAAGGCACTCCTAAAAACGACATTGTTTATGATCAAATTTGCTCATGGAAATTGTCACTCACTTGTATGTGAAATTTGGTGGTCATCCATGATCTCTGTGTTGGGGAATGATAATGCACATTTATGGACTATTTTCAACTGTTGAATTTTATGGTTTTTGTTTTTAAGGATTGTGTTGAGAGTTTGGAGAAGTGAAGTGTGATTTTTCTTTGAGAACCAGAGTCAACATATATATACAATCTACATATATATATATAATCTACACTTCCCCGCAAACTGGAGCATATATGTCTAATAAATTCAGTTTGGATGTGAAATGATATTGAAGAGGTCGAGATAAGGTTTTTGTGAAGATATCTGTAGTTTGATCACCAGCTGGTACATGCTGCAGCTGTATTGTCTTTCGTTGAACTTTTTCACGTATAAAATGACAGTCAACCTCTATGTGCTTGGTTCTCTCATGAAAGACTGGATTCTCAGCAATGTGAATGACAACCTTATTATCACAGTAAAGAGCTGGAGGACTAGGTAGCTGAACACCGAGTTTAGATAGGAGGCGTTCAAGCCAAGTCAACTCAGAAGTAGCTAAAGACATAACTCTATATTCTGTTTCAGTTGAGGAACAAGCTACAACCGTTTGTTTCTTGGCTCGCCATGTAATTAGATTTCCACCAAAATATGTACAGTAGCCACTGGTGGAACGTCTATCATCAGGAGACCTAGCATAATCTGCATCAATATATGCTGTGAGAAAGAGGATAGCTGTAGGTCTATAGATGAGGCCCTTGCCAGGGGACTTTTTCAAATACCTCAAGATGTGCTCAACAGCTGTAAGATGAGATTTTCTTGGAGTATGCATGAACTCACTGACTAAACTCACTGCGAAAGATATATCCGGTCGGGTCACTGTCAATTATATAAGTTTGCCAACAAGTCTTCGATACATGTCTGGATTTGGAATAATATTATCTAACTTATCCGTAAAGTTGGAAAACTTGAGATTTTGTTCCATTGGAGTGTCAACTGGTTTACACCCAAGAAATCCTGACTCTTTTAGTAGATCCAAACAGTATTTCCTCTGATTTCGAAGAAGAGACTTTTCCTGCTTAGCAATCTCAATCCCTAAGAAGTATTTTAGAGTACCCAAATCTTTGGTGTGAAACTGTTTTGAGAGATGAGATTTCACCTTGGCAATTCCAGTTATATCATCCCCAGTAATGATAATGTCATCAACGTAAAGATGTAGTATCACAATCCCTTGAGAACGTCGATGAACAAATAATGAAGAATCTGCAGAGCTCTTGGAGAATCCAATGGCCTGTACAACCTTGCTAAACTTCTCAAAGCATGCTCGTGGAGATTGTTTGAGCCTATACAGTGACTTTCGAAGGCGACACACATGGTTCTCCCCCGCAGTCTCATACCCAGGAGCCTGTTGCATGTAAACACTTTCTGTCAGCTCACCATGAAGAAAGGCATTTTTTATGTCAAGTTGATACAATGACCATGAACAGTATTGAGTTTGGCTACTGGAGAGAATGCCTCTTTATAATCAATACCATGCTGTTGGGTAAATCCTCTTGTCACAAGACGAGCCTTTAATCTTTCAACTGACCCATCGGGATTGTGTTTTACCATATAGATCCAACGGCAACTAACACAAGACGGTCATGGAGGAGTGGGAACAACATCCCATATGCCATTTTCCCATAGAGCCTGCATCTCTTCATTCATAGCAGCTTTCCACCCTGGATGTGCAAGTGCCTCTCTCACTGAAGTAGGAACAGAAATAGATGACAAAGCATATGCAAATTTTCGAAGAGAGAGGGGGTGAGACAATGATACGATACAAAATTAGCAATGGGATGTAAAGTACAAGTACGAGGATGCTTACGAAGAGCAATGGGTAGATCATCCGGAGTGGGCGCCATTAGTGGAGAGTGAGAAGTTGTAGGAATAACTTTATCAATTGTCTGCTTCACCCTTCGAGCATAGGTCCGAAGCGGAGCAGGAACAGCTACAGGAGCAAGTACAGGAGTAGGGACAGGAGCAAGAGTAGGAATAGATACAGGTGATGGGTCTATCTCATCAATAATAGGTTGAGGAACTGAATTTGAAGAAGGAGAAGAACATCCCGAAGAAGTAAAATAGGATACTTGTTCAAGAAAAGTGACATCATCTGATAAAGTAGTTTTCTTTGTCTCAGGAGAATAGCAAACATATCCCTTTTGTGTGCGAGAATACTCAACGAAAAAATATCGAGATGCACGAGGGGCTAACTTATCTTGAGTAGGACCAAGAAAGTGAACAAAACACGTGCATCCAAATACCCTCGGAGTGACACTAAATGGAGATTTGTCATGATAAAGAAGAGAGAATGAAGATTTGTTTCCAAGGATAATAGAAGGCATTCTATTGATAAGATGGCATGCAGCAAGCAAAGCAAAGTTCCAGTATATACGAGGAACGTCCATATGAAATAATAAGGTTCTAGCAACCACTAAGAGATGACGATTCTTACGCTCAATACAGAGACAACCTCAGATCTATCGTGTAACCGGAATAACCATGTCATACAAGAAAAAATACTGAAAGCTAAATAGACTTTTCAGCTTATAAGGACCCCATATATCTGAGTGGACTACAGCAAAGGGAGTATCACTACGAGCATGGACAACTGGAAAGCTAGATCTGTGATGCTTTCCCATTATACATGCTTCACAACTGAACTCAGCAAAGGAAAATGTAGAGATCATGGTACGAAGGACAGACAAAGGTCCATGACCGAGTCGCCGATGCCAATCAATACTTGAAACCGCGAAAAGAGCACTGGATGTTGCATTCAAATGATAAAGTCCTGATCTTCACGAATCACTGCCTGAGTCCGAAGATCCTGTATCACAAAAGAAGAAGGAGAAAATGTGATGGAGCAGTTGTGTTCTTTTGTTAGGCGACTCACAGATAGTAAATTGTATCTTAAAGAAGATACTGAAAGGACAGATGAAAGAGTAAGAGAGGAAGTGAGAGAGAGGCCCTGAACCCAACACAGGAGCGGTATTCCCATCGGCAACTGTGATGAACTGATGTGGCGTCTCAATCATAGTGGGAATGGTGGACTGAGTGATATGATGTGTCGCTCGAGAATCGATAACCCATAAGGATAACCTAGAGATATGGGCTGATCGAGACAAAAGTCCTCGAACACACTGAAGCTCATGGGAGGAAAGTCCACCAGTGGAAGTGGAGGTCGATGACGTCTCAGCTGACACCTGCCTAGCAGAAGGAGTCGGTGAGTGATCAGCATACTATGCTTCTTTCAACAAGTGCTAATATGCGTTGATCGAGATAAAAGTTCTCGAACAGACTGAAGCTCCTGAGAGGAGAGACCATTGGTGGAAATGAAAGTCGAGAAATGAGTCATGATTATCGAGAAGTCGACAGAAAAATTCGTCGGAAGTTCGTCGAAAGTTTGCCGAAAACACTGTTTGGTCAAAATCACTGTGTTGTACTGTTCACCTTCCTCTTCATTCCTCCGATTTCACCCAAAAAAACACAAGAAAAATTCAGAAGTTCTGATTTCACCTTCGATTCCAGATGATAAAGGCGAGCAAGAGAGTACCTCGAACTCGATGCGACAAGGAAGGAGAAATCAGGGTATAAAAAAAAAATCAAATCTGAAGATCTAGTATTGTTGCAGGAGAGGGAGGATCTGGTGATGGCTGGAGCAGCGGCGACGACGATTGTCCGGGCAACGATGGTCCGGGCATGAGATCGGTTAGGTGGTGACGACTAACCTAGCTCTGATACCATGTTGAGAGTTTGGAGAAATTAACTGTGATTTTTCATTGAGAACCAGAGTCAACATATATATACAATCTACACACATATATATATAATCTACAGATTGGAATGTCGAAATGATTTCAACTTTGGTTATCATATTTCATATGAATAGATGATCACATCTAATGATGAGTTTCTTGAAAATCGATGTCGTTTATAGCGTTTTCATAAATGTCTTTTTAGCTATTTGATTAAAACACTTTAGCCCCTTTAACTCCATATATATAAGTATGTATGAAAATGTGTGTTGTGTTGTATTATTATTCCAAGTCATGAGTTGTAAAGTGATAAAGGTGTCACGTCTTCTATTAATGGTGTCAAGTCTTATGAGTTGTAAAGCCTAGTGGTGTCAAGTCCATTACCACAAGCCAACAGGCCACCATTGAAGATTCTCCAAGCCATTATTGAAGAGTCGAGATGGTACCGTACCAGATATAAAAGGTCATTTCTCCCCCAAGACGAAGCAGAAGTGTTTCAGAAGAATTTCAAGAGAAAATGCAATGTCTGAAAAGAATTGTAATTTCTGGGATTATCCACAAAATGAGTATTGTCTATTCAAGTTTGGATTGTTGTATAATCTGGTTTCTCCTGAAGTACTTTACTGAGATATCAAGAAAATAAAGTAAGAATTTTTATCTTCATTTATTGTTCTTTTTTTTTTCAAAATTTATAGTTCTTTCTATTTCAAAAACCTTTATCAAATCTTCTTGTCAACCTAGGCTACTTTCTGAATATATATATATATGGCGCGGCGTTGGTGCTGCAAAAACCAGTGTAGTGGTGCTGTAAAAGCTAGTGTTGTCGCTGTTGTAAATTGTAGGTTAATAAAATTTATGGTGTAAGTTGAAAATTTTATATTGTAACTTATTGAATGTATACAAGTCATATTTTAGTTATAAAATACATTAATAATTTGATTATACTCATTCATCAACTTACCGTATAAAATTTTCAATTTACAGTATAAAATCGTCAATATATAGTAATTGCAGTAGTCACAACGCTATCCTTTGTAGCACGGATCATTTTCCCATATATATATGTATATATGGGGTTGATGTGGCTAAAGTCACTTTAGCCCATTGTCTAAAGTGAGTCTATTGTAACCATGGATTAAAAAAGTGGAGGAGTTATCACCATTGATTTTTTCCCTCATTAGGAGACAAAAAAAGTAGTTCAGACAAATGAGGACTAACATTGATTCACTTTAATCAATTATGTAAAGTCACTTTAGCTATCTTTTCCCATTATAAATATAGGGAAAAGGGGCTACAGTTCTCTCACAAAACTGATTTAAGTTTATTTTTTAAAATTTCAAAATTTTAACTTTTAACAAAAAAAGACAGTTCTTTGAAGGTTTGTGGGAGAGTTAGAACCAATATTACCTGCAGTTACTGCAACCTCTCCATTCCCATATGTATAGGAAAAGTCATGTGCTGCCCCTTGGATGTTGTTGCAGCTCCAACGGTGTACCCATATATATATATATATGCTCTTGAAGAGGCTAAAGGCCTTTTATCATGGTTTCATGAGTGCCTTTAGCAAGGCTAAATGCACTTTAGTCCTTTTTTTCGATTTATATTATCATATATTACAAAATTATTATCATATATTGTCATTTGTAGGTTTCTTAAATCATTGATCTTGAATTAAGTCTTCTGATATATAATACGCTAACTTCGACAACTGATTCTCACTCTGTGTCCCTATTGGTGGATGATTCTGCAGATTTGTTGAATTATTTCCTGCGAATAACTTATTTAGATATAATAACTTATTTAGATTTTTTTTATTGTTAGGCCTATAGATACTCTATTATGTGGTCCATTATAGACATCTTTTTCTCTGTTCTCACTTCCCATTCAAGAATATATGGTATCATTGCCCAGACATATATGAGCCTAACAACCAGAAATGCTGCCAACCATAGTCCCATGAAAATGTTGGATATGCTTAGTAGATGAATGTGAAATCAAGTTCTTGTTAAGTTATTTAATTACTAAATTTGATTTTGTTCAATCCCACATTTGAGTTTGTAGTGGATCTGACACTTTGTCACATCTTCCCCTTCTGGTTCTTGTCCATTGTTTTTATGAGCCTCTTCCTTAGTTTCGTGTTTGTATTTTATTTGTTCTCATATTTTCCAGTGTCAAATTCGATTTTCTTTTGTAGCTGGCATATCTTGTATGTCAAATATTTTGTTTCATTCATGATAATGGTGTATGTGGATATTGGTCTTGGTCACGAAAACTTATTTTATTTATTCTATGGTTAGTTGCCTTTTCCTTTCCATATAATCTCATTGCTTGTCTGACTCTGTTTTCCGTCAGTCACACAAAGCCAGGCTCCTTGAGAACATTTGTCTATGAAGGCGTGAGAGATACTTCTTTGAGATCTTCTGGAGATAATCTGAGTGAACTTGTTGATGCCGACATTGTCTTGACAACATATGATAACTTGAAGGAGGATTTATCTCATGACTTTGATCGGCATGAAGGCGATCGGCGCCTAATGCGATATGAGAAGAGGTGCCTGAGCATTTAAAATTTATTTACTTGTCAAGATTATATCTGTATGTCCCTTCCTTCCATAAATTATTTGCTTCTTTCTATTTTTCAATGGTACCCCGACCACCAGTTGGCGGCTAGGAATACAGAAACAGATGCCTTACTAATAGGTTCTCTCATATGTTATTGTTTATAATATATCGTACTATGGGTCTTGTACTGTATGTTTGAACTTTTGGTTTAGTAGATTTCTTAACATTATTCAGAGTAATTCGTGGCATGACGTCAATAATAAATTCCTGTCTTCCTCATTTATTGTCACTTGTTATGAGGTTTGTTATGAAGTTTATTATGTGGACTTTTTGGACACTTGGTATGTGGTGGGCCAGTCCCTTTGTTGTCCACTCTTTAGGCTCATAAAGAACATTTGTATGTTGGGTAGTGTTAGCATGTATTGTATTGTGGGCTTTTATCATCAATTTGGAGTCGGACTTTTGGTAGAGTTGGTTCCTCAACCATTATCAAGCCTTGCTTATGAGCCCTAACATCACTTGAGAGCTATAATTAGAGTTCACCTTAGTGTCAAGGCTTCATCCAATTTGTGTGAAGAGTCTGCTTGGTTGAGCAGTGCAAGTGATTGGTGTTTATATTAGTAAAAGATGCCAGTAAGATTAAAAACACACGAGTATGTCAATAGCTTCCTTTAATGCCAAAGTTTCTACCATGAAAATAAAATAAAATAAAAATTAAATTGAATTGAATTAAAATAATCAAAATAAAGTAAACTAAAATAAAAAAATTTTAGTTGGAACAATTATTCATGTTAACTCTATCAAACTGACAAAGCTATGATCTATGCCACTATAAGCATGTTAACTTTTTCTCTAAATGCAAATTCAGCTCCAAAACCTCTATTAGTTTTTTTAGACTTCTTGCACCTAAAATGTATAAAAGCTATTGGATTTATGTCATCACAAGTGACCTATGAGAGTCTATGTGGTATGACTTTGGAATCTGGATTTCTAGTTTGGATTCTCTGACTAATGAATCCTAACTGTTTGGTATGGATTTCCGTTTTTCCGAAAATGAAGAATAAGAAGTAGAAGAGTGAAATCCAGAAAAAGTATATTTCTTATACCGATTCCTGATTTCTTTGAACAGTATATTTAAGACTCAATTTTTCAATAATCATCTTATTTGATGTGATTATTTTTGTTTTGGATTCTGATTTTCTGATTCTGTTGCTGATTCTGGATTTCACTGTGTTTGGAGCATTCATACTGAACATTCCCAATTGTGCCGCATTTATATATGAAAATAGAAAATTTCTTTGATATATAAAAATCATTTGAATGGTCAAGTTCAAACTTAACAGTTCCCCTTAGCACACACAAGTTATATTACAGGACAAAAGTATTTATGATCTTTCACTCTGGACTTGATGTTTATTGCTGCAGGTATCCTGTGACTCCTACTTTACTTACCAGGATATTTTGGTGGAGAATCTGTTTAGATGAAGCTCAGATGGTTGAAAATAATGCTGCTGCTGCAACAGAGATGGCAATGCGGCTGCATGCTCGGAATCGCTGGTGCATTACGGGGACCCCTATCCAGCGTAAACTCGATGATTTATATGCTCTTCTTCGCTTTCTTAAAGTGAGTCCTTTTGACACGCCCCGATGGTGGGTTGAAGTTATACGAAACCCATTTGAGGTATGAAATCATGATTGTTAATAATATATGAAATTGCACCTGCTGCTCCAGCAAAAGTCTGTTTGAAATTGCAATAGATATTGCTCCATACTCGTGCCCCAACTGTTCAGTATAGTAGATTCTCATCTTTGCGAATTTTCCAACTTGAGATGCATCTTTTGAGTAAGAAATAGTGCTAGAGTCATAATGTATGATAATTTTACTTCTTAAAAAATTATGATGGTTGGTGTCGATAGACATACACTAATAGAATATCTTAGTGTCAAATGCGGAGTACTAGTTGTCAAGTTGAAAACCTTCAGCACTACTTGTAGTGTAGCCACCAACCTCTATATATGGAAGTTTTTATGGTGCAGAAAACCAAATTTTTAGTTGCTACAATAATGCTTAAATGCTGACTTGTGTGTTTCAATTCAAGAGGAACAAGGAGCACAAGGCACATTGGCTAAAAGCACAAGGCACCTGTGCTTTAAGAACATAGCAGTAGGTTAGTTGGCGGCTTCTGCAGGACAAACAACGGACGACTCATTTTCAAGAAACCCGTCATGAAATGTGATCTGTTATTCATATGAACATGATAATCAAAGTTGGCATCTTTTCAATACTCCAATCCGTAAAATCAAAAACCATAAAATTAAACTTTTTAAAATAGTACATAAATGTGCAATATCGTTCCCAAATGCACATGTCACGGGCAACCCCCAAAGGTGAGCTCCCGTGGAATGTGTTGTAAGGCCTAGGTGCAGTCCATTCCTTTTGAGAGGCGGGGTATCTAACTTCACCTAGCTAGTTTGTCCTCATGACGGACGACTCATTATTGTATTGTCCTCTTCTGGAAACGATATTCACCATACCCCTCTCCCTCCCACAAAAAATAAGAATAAAATTATAAATATACAAAAAGTATTGTAAATAATCCTAACTGTGATGTATCTATATACCTACTTAAGGGTCGATATTTTTTCCAACTATTTAGTATATTATGAAATTATATCAAAAGTAATTAGTTATACGATAAGAGATTGGATGTTAATTAATCATTTTGAGTCATATAAATAGGAGGCATTTGTAAGGTGTTTTGGACGCCATTTCGAAAAGAAGAAAAACTCTCTCTCTCTCTTTATCTATCTATATATCTAAATTCTCTCTAAAAAATAATTCAATTATTTTGTTATTTTCGGCGTTTATCGTCTGATAAAATCAATCTGGGTGTCTCGGCGAATCAGTTCAACCTCCGTGAACACTTGTTCTATGACATGTTACCAGCACGAGACTCTGACCAATTGAGATCGAAAGTCAAACAAAGATACGTAATTATATCCGTAAGTTGATCCATGTAATAATAATAATAATAATAATAATGTGAATAAAACAATTGTGTTTTCGCTGTTTGATGAAGTATTGTATGTTGAAGGCAGGGATCGGCTCGAATTTGCGATTTGCCTCCCATTTGGGAAACCTTGACAAATGGTCAAAAAAGTATCGTATGCACGGAAACCTGTTTCTTTTAATTTTATAGTTTCAACATGTTGAAGTGATTTACTCATTTGATGCGGTTCATCCGCAAAGTTTGGCTTGGTTTATCGCTCCTGTGTGGTTCATTTGCAGACGTTGATGTGCTTGTCCCCTTTTGTGTGGTTTATCCACAAGTGGCAAGAAATTTCATTTTCCATGTTGGTGTATTTGCTCCAAGTGGTGAGACTTAATTTTTGTGTTTTTCATTAAGGTACAACAAACGTAATGGTCACCAATGATTAAGAAATTAGCAAAACAAGTGCGAAAAAATTTTGACGATTTATGTTTCTATTTGTTGTATGAGGAGTCTTGGCTCTCTTACTTGCTCTCTTGATTTCATTGGATGTTCAGAGTCTTCTGATTGTTTCTTACACGAGCATTGCCTCTTGATTATGCAGCGGAAAGATGTAGGTGCCATGGAATTCACTCACAGTTTGTTTAGACATTTAATGTGGCGGTCTTCGAAACTGCTTGTTGCTGATGAGCTCCAGCTTCCTCCTCAGGAGGAATGCCTATCTTGGCTTTCATTCTCTCCAGTTGAAGAACATTTTTATCAGAGGCAGCATGAAACTTGTACTGATCATGCCTTTGATGTCCTCAAAAGATTCAAGGCTGGTACTCTTAAAAGGGAACAATCAGGTCGTTGCCGATGCTCCTGCATGTTGATGAGCTTCTAATACAAAAAACTGAAGACTTAATTTTGTAAACTTTGACTTATGTTTCAGGTGCTGTATCATGCGATCTGCAATCTGATTCTTTTGTTACCCATGCTGATGCTGCAAAGCTTCTGAATTCACTCTTGAAGCTTCGGCAAGCCTGCTGCCACCCTCAGGTGGGGAGTTCTGGCATCCGTTCTCTTGAGCAGTCTCCCATGACCATGGATGAAATATTGTCGGTCAGTTTGATCAGTCTTCCTTCAACTATGTTTATGAACTTTGGCCTTTTTATTTTAGCTCATGCTGAGATCTTTATTGCATAGGTTCTTGTAAGTAAAACTAAGATAGAGGGGGAAGAAGCTTTAAGGAAACTTGTGTCTTCATTGAATGGCCTTGCTGGTGTAGCAATGATTCGTGGTGAGCGGTCTCAAGCATTGTTGTTGTACAAAGAAGCATTAACGATTTCTGAAGAACACTCTGAAGATTTTCGTCTGGATCCATTGTTAAGTCTTCACATTCACCATAATCTTGCGGAACTTCTATCTTCATCATCTAACAGTTTCGGAGTGCATCCATCTGGAGGGCATATGACTAGAATCCCTGTGGATAGAGACATTTTCCAGCACAATAGTAAGAGGAGGAAAGTACTTGAGGATGGTGACTTTGTTGCTGATATTGAATCGGCTGAGCCTTGTGGCCAGGAGTGTGGCTCCGGAAGTGAGACACCATGGAGCTTCGCTGTTTCTAAATCTGTAGAAGTATGTGAAAATGTTAAGCAGAAGTATTTGTCAGCATTTTACTCAAAGTTGTCCATGGTGCAAGAGGAGTTTCAGAATTCATTTAAGCAGGTATATATTAAATATGTATTTTGTTCAACAGTATATGAGATACAAAGTTGCGATGCTTCTGTATGGTTACACTGTGCTGGCTCAGACTATGCTTGAGAATTTTCTCTTATCATGCCTTGAGTAGAAATGCCAATGATGCTGAAAGTTCTAATTGTTAGAAATGCAATGATTTATCTATTAGGACCTATCTCCTAACCCAGGCTAATGAATGAAGCTTACATCATGGGAATGAATTAATCTAGGAAATAAAATACCGCAGAAGAATACTAATGTAGGCAATGAGATACTTTGGGTTTTTATCGTAACACTCCCCTCACGCGAAAGCCCACTTGGGTTTCTCGTGGACAATGCATTGGCCCTACACAAACCAAATGCCCCACACACCACAAACACAAACACAACAATAATTGAGAGTTGCAGGATTCGAACTTGCGACCTCACTGTCACACTTGCTCTTATACCATGCTGAGTAAACAATTCTTTCAAAAGTTTGAACTAATCATAATAGCTTCATTTGTATCTGAACAAGAAAAAAGGTTAATCAATGATGTAATAGAAGTAGCGGATTAAGAGTAGGCGGTTGTTGTCATTAGCCCTGGTCACACTGTCACCTGCGTGTTGTTACAATAGATTGTTGTTGCTATTAGCCGTTGTCCTTGGGAAGTTGCTGTCAAAACCGAGTAGAGTATGGGATAAATTTTTTATTGGGTGAGACGGAAGAAATGAGAATTATCTAGTAAGGAATGTTTTTTTTTCTTTTTTCTTTTTTTTAGAGCAAAGAAGGCAATCTAGAAAGAGGAGCGTGAGAGCAATCTTATTGACATAATTTTGGTTCATGAAGTAAATGACTACTCTATTGCCATTTTAGAAATTAAAATTTGAGAGGAGGCTCTTGTTCCAACTTTCATAGAAGCAGACACGAGTAAGATATTCATTTCCTTAGGAATGAAAAAAAAAATAGAAATGATTGACTTTCATTTGATATTTTTTTTGATCCTCGATATGCAATCAAACCCTTCTTTTTCTCTTTTACTTTTAGGGTTACCGTAGAATGCGCCTCTGCTTCAAGAGTACACTGATTGAGTAGCCGAATACCAAATACTGAAACATTGCAACATAGAAATAACTTAATATACTAGAAATTAACTTATCCCAGGAAGTTACTGAATGAGGCCACATAGACTGATATGGGGAAATCAATCTTATAAAATCAATCATCCGTTTGATCCATGTTAAACTTGTGGCCTTCTCATGTTTCTGTTTGACAGTTTACAAGGCATTTCAATACAATATTATTTAGTTTCTTGCACATTTTGTGATTTTTCAGATTCTTATATGATGTATCTTCCAGTCTAGAGTGTGTCTAGCTTGTTGCCTGCCACTCAACTCTCTGTAAATACTTATTAGTGGCTCATACTTGTATTTGAAGGTCAACGAGGCATATAATGAGAAAAGTTACCAGCATACAACTTGGTGGTTGGAACCCCTTCACCAAATCGAGACAAATAATGATGTATTTCGAGACTTTATTCGAAAGATTGAGGATGTGGTCTCAGGAAGCCGCAACAGTGCAAAAACATCGCGTACGTATGGGTCAGTATTTCACTGTTGCATCATGCATAGGTTGCTGCTTGTTTTAACTGCAAAGTTAACTTGTCTGCATATTTGAAAAGATTCTTATTTGAATTGCATTTGCGATATATTGAAAATTTTGCAGTTTGTGAGATTGATAAGATGAGAAAACTCAATGAACGGCTTGTGATGATCAATCATTGAAGTGCTTTATGATGATATCCATGTTCATGTCAGGCGTCATCCAATGAGTGGAGATTATATTAGAGTGGACTAAAGGTTTTAATCATTTTTCTCTTTGTTCAGATTTCGCAGTATAAGGTCTCTTACATACTATATCCAAACTGGTCTGGATTCACTTGAAGCGGGTAGGAAAAAATTACTTCATCGTCTTCTGGAGATTGATCTAACTATGAGAAACCCAAGAGAAGCGGATGTTGAACGTGTACGACATTGTCCAAACTGTTACGCAGATCAAGATGGTCCTCTATGTGTCCATTGCGAATTAGATGAATTGTTTCAGGTTCGTTTTGTCAGTTCTGAGTTTGAAGCTAACATGTTTTACACTGAGATATAACTTCTTATAAAGATGTTCATATCTATGTACTCTTAGGCTTATGAAGCTGGACTATTTCTATCAAAAAGGGATCATAATGGAGGAACTGTCACTTCAGCTGAGGAGGCAGTGGATCTTCAGAAGAAGAAGCTTGAATTAAATCATTTTTATTGGGGCTTAGCAGAAAAAGGTAAAGCAGCAGCTGCATCTTCAAGTCAAGGTGATCAAGGAACTAAGAGGAAAAGAGACAACGGGAAAATACTTGTGGTAAGTTGTTTTTCTCATTGTTCTTCTGATTCTTGTTTGATTTACCAGCTCTGCCAAAACTGTTCCTATATAGGTAGGTCTGTTAATACACCGATAACAAACTACACAATTTCAGAATGTGCTGACTTCCCAGTCATGTATACTTTAATGCTGTACCTTATATCAACTAATTGGCAGATGTTGACCGCATCTTTCTTTACAGTTCCTTCAAGTCTTCTTTGGTTGTCCTCTGTCATCCGTGAAAAGCAATTCTTACAACATCCCATCTTCCACTGGTTCAATTTAAGGCAATCACTTCTCATCTTTATACCAATTAGCAATATTCTCTCATCTCGTCTTCTATCGGCATCATTCCAACTATTTTTCATAAATGTTATCTGCTATCCTATCTTGACATGCTCTCTAAGGATTTTGATCTTTATTCTCTATACATTTTCGATTCAACTTTGCGTTTAAAGGCCTCATGCTTTACTTAAAATAACATGGTGATTCAACAGTCATCTTCCCGTAAGCTTGACACATTTTGTAGGACTGCTTAGAACTCTTTGTTTAATCTGGTCCTATGTGTACCATCTTTGTCATGTAATTTTCTTACTATACTATCCACCTAGGTCTAGTTTGGTATGAGGATGGGATAAGGTACATAACTAGTGAGGCCATGTTTGGTACACAGGATTAGATAGCTAATCCTGCTAATCTCATGTTTGGGAGGAAAAATAAGACGGATTGTTAATCCTACCTCCTAGGATAAAACCTCTATTTCCCCTCATTCACAATCCCACCTCCTCCGTGTCATTATCAATCCCACCACCGTGGATAAGAATTATATAGATATTCAACTTTCATTTTTCATCATAGTACCCTCACTGTGAACCCCCTTCCCACCGTCGTCACCCAACATGCCGACCGCCGCCCCCTATCGCTGTCGACCGTCGTCCGTCTGCTACACACCGCCACCCGTTGTCATCCACTACAATCCGTTATCGACATTAGTATCCCGTCGTTTTTTTTTTTACCGGTAGTCACGATCAAACACATTACAATAATGATGAAACTAGGTACCATAATCTCGTTGCTACCAAAGAAGATTAACTCATGGTTGGATGGGATTATCAATGCCATGGGCTAATAGTGATCAGTTTAATAATCCCTTCTAAGGTATTTGATGACACTTTTAATGCATTGTTGTATATAAAATGCACCTTTTCATAATAGGCAAAAACCTAGCTCGTTGCTGCCAATTGGCTGCAGCAGAACCCAACTGAGTGTGGATAAACCACATTGAGTGGTGAGAAACCTAACTGAGTCATTGAGAAGACTAAATGATCTCCTATCATTCTCCTTGGCTCAAGTTTCGTGCATAACCAAGAAAAGCAGCTCGAGGATTTGGTTTGAGCTAGTTTTTTGGGGCGTACTTTGATTTCATCGGCTTGCGTGCTTACATAACTCTTAGACTTAAGTTGAGCTAATCCAAGGGTCACTATCTAATCTCATAAAATAGCCGAAAATTTGATTGTGGTTTGAATTTATTTTGACAAATGGGATTCGTGACATTAAATGAGGACCTTGGGTTCTTGTGACTTTAAGCATTAGACACATGTAAGCTTATATGCTGACACACAACCACAAACCCCTTGATAACTGTCTTGAAGGTTTTAGTTGTCCTGCCACGAGTCGGTCGAGCAGATATTTCCTTGCAGACCCCAAAATATTCTCTTTTCCTTGCCACTCATGAGGCGAATCCTAATTAAGTTAACTTATATTTTCCTGGTGGGCTTCTGTTATTGGTTTGTACCCTGGTTTCTAACTAAAATGCTCTTCAAATGCAAGAGACGTACTGCATAAAGTTATCTCCTCCTTGCTCTTTTGTGATATACTAGTGTTAGGGTAGATGTTTAGAGAAGATCATTGGACTGATATCAACGTCGTTTTCCTTGTTTACTAGCGTATCTGCGTTAGACATGTTTTTCATATTGCTGCAATATCTCATTGGTCTGTTTAATCTCATCTATCGTTTGAAAGATTGTCATCGGTTCTGCTACAAGTAGGTTATGTAATCAATTGTGTCTAACAATGTACAAAAAGTGGTTTCATCACTTGAGCCGGTCCAGGAATAAGTACCTTTTAATCTGTTTACACTTGGTTTACTTCGTGTATTACTTCAGTAAAATTGTTATTGCCTAATAGGTGTCCAGGTCACCATCTGAAGTGGAAATCACACTGGGAATTTTACGAAATTACTTCAAAGTTCAATTGGGTAGACAAGGTCTCTCAGCAGCAAGCAAGCACATGAGTCTTCTTGAGGTATTGAAGCGATCACTCTTGTACAGCTCTAGTCAGTACAAGTTGCTACCTAGTTTTAATGCAGATTTATGTGTAGTTGAAATTTATTTTCTATTATTGGTGTATTCTGTTTGTTCACAATGGTATTAAGATGTGGGATGCCTTTACATATGATTCACTTCCTTCCTGCATTTTCTAGAGTAAGTCCAACCTTGATGCTTAAAAAGGTGTAGCTTTTGCTATAATTTGGCACCAAAAAGTGCTTTTAGCATCAATTATAGAATTATCGTTTCAATGTTTAGTTCTATTTTACACCTAAATGGTTCAATTTTTAACAAATTTTCTCTCAATATCAATCTTTTCTGATTTATCTAATCCAATTCAAGTATCGACATTATTTTCTATAAAGTTTTTAGAGACTATTATCGGAAAATACCACTTGGAAGATTTTATTCCAAGGAGGTAGCACACAAGATCTTAAATTCCCAATAGGTATCACCCCTCTCATGTCCCCAATTCCGAATTCCACATCCGATCCCCAATTCCCTATCGCTGCCATCCTTGACGGAACCCTCCCTCGTCAACTTCCACCAACTCCCTCCGATCTCGTCACTTTCCTTGTTGGTCCTCTCGTTCACTAGTCCTGCTTGAGAGTTGACCATTGACACGATCCAATAATCGATTGAGGAGGAGATAGAGACGTCGTTGTCGGTGACTCCTCGCATACTCGTCTGATCACATGACACACATGACGACGATGCCGACGCCACCAAGGATTTGTCGACAATTATGGGGATGATGTTGATGTTAGAAACCCTAGCTGGGGTTGGTTATGGGGGTAAAGATGAGGAGGAGGAGGATGCTGGTAGTGATGGTGGTGGCTGGCAACAGCGCCAATGATTGGATTTTATTTATTTTTTTGGGTTTTGTTTGTTGGATAAGAGTGGAGAGAGTTCAGCGGATTCCGACGACGGAAATATTAGTTGCTCCGGTCGGATTTCGATGGACGTACTAGTTGGTTTGTTCGGATTTCAGCGTTTGTACTAGTTTCTCCGATAGGATTTCGACATTCATACTAGTTGCTCGGTAGGATTTTGGCCAACACACTAGTATGATATTAGACATACTAATAGACATAATATATGTACTAGTAGGTGTTTAGGCGTACTACTTGGTCCTAGTGGCACCTTATGGAAATATTTTATCTTAGACATTACCTCAATGGACTAAACAAAATCTTTCATGTGCTACTTCCCGAGAATTGTCCCAAGTTTTTGTCAAAATTTCCAACATATCATAAACGTTTTAAAATTATACCCATTGTTTTTTCATCCAAATTTTTATCTTTATATTCTACTAATTTTTTAAGCACATTTTGATTTATTTCTTTATTGGGCAAGTAAATAAATTTTAACCTTCGAAAATTTGTGAGAAAACTTAAAGAAATAGTCATGATTGACAAGGACAACTACACCTATCTTTGGCCCAACTATAAAATCAATTTTAGTTCTATTCTATTTTAGCATCAGTTCTGACTCATATTTGGAATACTGTTTTTACAATTTTGTTCCAAAACACCATATATAGCTCATGATTGGACTTGTTCTTATATGACTATGATTGAGTGAGCCATGACTAAGTGATGAATTGTTGTTATCCTTTCATGTCATTGTCAAATGAACCCTTTTTTCTGTTTTTCAAGGGCATGAGAAAAGAGTATGCTCATGCCCGGTCATTGGCAATTGCTCAAGCTCAAGTTTTGCGTGCTCATGATGAAATTATGATGGCATCTTCACGACTTCGTCTAAGAGAGAATAATAAGGACACTGCTCTTGACACTTTGAGTTTAGAAGAACTCGATATAGCTGATCTGCAGAATTCCACCGAGAAGTACGTATCACAGGCGTTGTTAGAGCGTACAAAAGGGAAACTTCGCTATTTACAGGTAATTGCTGAGTCATAAGTAGCTTTGTATATCTTGCTTTGATGCTTATGTTCGTGGCTGCTCAGTAATTTGTGCAAAACAATGACAAAAAAAAATTACGAAACGTGATTTATCAACATGGTATCAGAGCAGGTATGACAGTTAAGTCACATTTTGAAACCTGTAACTCCCAATTGTTGTTGTGTTTGTGATGGTTGTGGTGTTTGTATGGCACTTGATTTGTGTTGGGCCAGTTCAATATTGCATTGTCATGTGAAGCCCAAGTAGGCTTTCGCTTGGGCTTCGTGTAAGAGGAAGTGAGATACAAATAATATAATGGATCTAGTACTATTAGTTCGAACTTTTGATAGAACTGGTTCTTCAACACTTTTGCTCGAGTAGACTCTTTTGAGTCCTTGATTCTACATGAACTTGCATCGATGTAGATGTTTAATATTATCACGTGAAACCATAAAGGCTCAAGTAGAGAGATCTCCTCTACCACTTTCATGTCTAACACTATAGCCTTGAGCACCATGGCAATGAGGCCTGAAACCATATTTGAGATCCTGGAGCCTGAATAATTCCTTAAACAAAGCCACACACTCTAAATGGAAGGTGGGATAGAATTATCCTTGTAGCCAATGGCCATAACAAGAAACACCATGAAATAATATTAGGAAGACTTTCCAATTACCTACTTACTCCTTCACCAGCATCATTTGCAAGAATATCACATCACCGGTTAACTACCACACCACAATAGATATTGCACGCACCACAAATGAGTTTTTGTCTACCCTACAAGTCAATCACTTATCACTGCAAATAAGTGAGTGCTAGGCAACGAACATAGATGAAATATGTGGAAGCACAAAATCCCTCATAACCAAGTATGGATAACAGAAATAATTCGGCAGCTCTAAATTTTGGGAAAAACTGCTAAAAAAGCGGAAGAAGAACTATGGAGTTCAAATATTTCGGTGAAGGTGTGGGGAAATAACAGAATACGGGTTTTAAACGGGAAGGAAGTAAAAATATCAATGACATAGGAGTGGAACTCTAATTTTAACGACTACCACACTGTAAACTACAAAGTTCTTTTTCTTTGAACTACTATTAGATATTACTACTACTAGCAGGAGTGACATTCTTTAGTGACAAATAGGAGTTACTAATTATTATGTTTTTTTTCCCGATTTTTATGGGGAAAAAGGTATAAAACGCATTTTATGTTTTATTCCCGTTTTATTCGTTATTTTACGGAAAACACGAGCACTTTACTTCCATTGAAAAATACGCATATCTTTCATAAAAAAAACTTGAATTATTCGCGTTTTTTGTAACGACGGGTATTCATATTTCATAGACCATGACAAGATTTGACCTAATGTCGGAAAATAGGCATATGAACTTTTTTGGGGTCCTGTTTGAGGGGTATTTCTGCCAAAAACTAGTTTTATTTTATTTTTTTTGTTTAGGGATAATGTGCCTCAGGTAAGGAGTTCTTTAATATAAATGGAAGTCATAGCCTGTTTCCAAAGTTCGGGTTGTGTGCCAAATGCTCAAAGTCCAGGGGTTGTTTTTCATGTTTTTTTGATATCATTCTGAGGTCAATAGTCTACTTATTCTACATCATGCCCTCCGCAAACCTTGTCGTGATGGATATCGGAGTTGATGTTGTTGAAATAATTTGACAGCTCAACTTTCCAGATCTTTATAAGATATTCTGTTCTCTTATTTACAAAGGTTCTGGCGCAAGCGCTTGGTGATATGTGTTCCCCGTCATCGTGTTTACCATTATTCAGTATTGGCAAATATATAGGCCTACTATAACTCCAGAAACAAACTTGAAATGTGTATTGTAGGTTTGTGTTTTAATTATTTGAATACTACCATGTGCCAAAAAGCAGTCTTTGACTTGTGTGTTGTTGTTATCATCTAATTTGCTCTTTACTTTGTTCTTGATTAACACTTGCAAAGAACTGAGAAATAGACCAACGATTCTCCATAAGTTTTCTTAAATTATTTGGCTGCTGTTGTTTAGCTTTGAGTGCTGTGGTTGAGCTCCATATCCTCCTTCATCTTTACTTCACTGGTTCGTGTAAAAGTTTATGACAAGGATAAGTCCCAATCTATTCCCAGGGATTAGTCCTTTCTAATCAAAAGAAAGATTTGGTGGAAGGGTGTGCTGTACATCTGAACTCCCATCTTGAGGAGCATAAAAGCGAATCTGAAGTTGACGAGGAAATTTGTCCTGTGTGCCAAGAGAAGCTCCAGAATCAGAAAATGGTATTTCAGTGTGGTCACGTTACTTGCTGCAAGTGTAAGTTTTTTTATCTTGTATGTTCCAGCTTGTTGCGTCATGTTCGGAACCTTTAGGAGTTATTTCTAGTTCTGTTATTGTGGAATTATTAATGCTGTTCAAGTGGATAACGAGTATACCCAGTTTCAGGCTGGAATCCACCTTTTTGCTCTTGTGGTACATAAACACATACAGTACTGATTATCAAAAGGCTGTAATGGTCGTATCATTTAACCCTTCTCTCTCCTGAATAAAAAGCGACTTTATGTTTTGTGCAGGTAGTGGTAGCCTTTCTACTTTGTCCGAGATGGTCAAATAATTAGTTCTGTGAAATTTCCTTTTTACCAATGAAAGTTTGAGTTATGTGGATTGTCTCGGAAGGTGAGTTATGTAGATTGTCATGTGTCAAATAATGATCATAGTCAACGGGTTATTTAATGGAGTGAAGCAGCTCCTTCAAAATACACTGTTGAATAATATGTACCATAGCAACTAGAATGCATCGTTTTGCTCCATGGAAAACCCATCTGATAAAGCAGAGTTGGTTGATTCCATTAAAGATAACAATATTGAATCTGTTGTAACAATCGCCAGAAAAGCTTATTTATTCTCTTTCTCAGCTAATTTATTCTAGTTATAAGAGCTTGTACAATACCTTCTTTAACTAATGTTCACAACGTTTTCCTCAGGTTTTTTCACGATTACAGAGCGTAGAGCGGTACTTTACCCGAGGCAGCAACATACAAGGGTGATGTGCCCAACTTGTCGTCAACCGTCTGATTTCAGTAATATTGCATTGGCTGATGATAGACCAACTAGCTCGCCTCATACAATGTCTAGAAGTGCTGAAGAGTCGGTGACGATCAGTGGATCTTATGGAACAAAGGTACTTGAATGCTTACAGTTTCTGTTTCTTGTTTTGTTTTACTTGGTTATTGAAAGAATTGAAGATACTAGATCGAGACAATGAATGACAATAACACACTAATTTAATGTGGGAAAACCCGACTATCGGGAATAAAACCCGACTAAATACTACGCAAATTGTGGTAGCAAAGTATTATGTGAAGAAGAGATTACAGAGCATATCGGATCATATTAGATCATAGCTTAACTCATATGGACAGGTAATACATGGGTTATATTTCTTGATACATAAAAAAAATACTCCCTCCGGCTCAAAATATAACGAACGGTTTGACTTGTGTGTTAAATTTTTATGGAATTTGATGAAGAAAGAGTATTTTTTAGTGATAGTAATGTATAAGTGAGATTTAGGAGAGAGAATGTGAGAGAATGAGGAAGGAGGTGATGGTGTACTATAGTATATGATAATTTGTTTTGCTGTTTTTTATGTGAAAAGATTACTTAGTATGGTATGTTGGCTATATTTTGGGACGGTTCAAATAGGAAAAAATGGTCTATGATATTGGACAGAGGGAGTATGATTTAAACATATCTAATCTTGCAGACGAGGCCTGAGGCACGGCCCGTGTCCCTTGCACACGGGTTTTCCCAGGCCGTGCTCAGTGTATCCGTGCGTGTCCGCACGGCCAGAGGTAACATGCAAACCATCATCAAGCTCGGCCGTGCCATGTGAACACGGCCCGTGCCAAGCTGCATTTCATCCTCCTTCAATGTTTGATGCATCCATTATAATGATATTACATCATATTAGATGTAGCGTCGTATTGGGTGAACGTAACGCACATCAGACGAGGACGTGAAGTAGTCGATAATCTCAACAACAATTAGTATATTGCTCAACACAGTTTTATGTCCCTTTAGATATAAGATTTCAAATCCACTATTTGGCACTAGATTTGAGATTCATTAAGATTACCATCTATACTGTTATTAAGGTGAGCATGACTCGATGCAAATAAGCCATGAATTGATATTGAACACTACATAATTCATTGAAATGCATACATAATATTTAGAACACTGTCATATGGTAATCAGGATATGGCATACGGGTTCGTTTGATACAATAAGTTTCTCTGTTGGGGTTTATGCATAAGGTAAGAGATAATCGAGGATCGACATGCGTAGCCTGCCATTTTAGGAAAGCCTTAAATTCTGTTACCATGGAAGATATTTTGTTCGCTTGTATCTTCCTAAGACAAGACTGAATTGACTTAACGATCACTTTTAAGAACCTCGGTGTAAATTTTCAAAATTATAGTACTTTGCAACTCGTTTCCTGTATTTGAGCATGACATGACTTTATTAATCTTGGAGTTTGTCGTTCTCATGCATATGAGAAGAGTTGGTTTCTCAGCTAGTACATGGGCTGGCTGGGTGATTGGGCCTTTGAGGAATGAGCTGCATTCAGTTGGATGGGTGGAATAAAATAAAATATAATAGAAATTCTGAATTTGGAGATTAAGTTATATGACATGGTTAACACCAAGGGTTCTAGTAAAGATATCATCCGTACATGAAAGACGTCATTGGGTTACGTGAGTAGCATATAGGATATCCCTTTGCATGAAAAACAAGATTCAGTTAAGTTCTAAACCTAGGACTTTCTTGACAACGTCTTGGAATGATCTCATTAGGTATATTTAGTTTTAATGCATGAGCAAACTACCTCCGTCCCATAAAAATTATAACATTCGTTTCGCTAATTCACCATTCAATCAGTATTTTGAGGAGCTCGATCTTCTATTGAACGATGGATGAATTTCTCTTTTAACTATACAGTTAAAGCACATAAGTTGAAACTATTGAAAGTGTTACACGACAAGTTTGCATAAAGCGATGTGTGGTCATCATGTTGCACAAGTTAAACTTGACCTTGACAAAAAACGAAATGGTTGACTACCTCAATATATGTAAAATCCTACAAAAGAAGAGCTGACAATAATCGTATAGAAGTAAAATCAAGCACATTAGCATTGGAATGTAAAGCTATAAATCTGCAATATTGGCTTTCCTTCCGAGTGTGCGATATGGATCCAATGATGTCATGTGTCCATGTTTTATACCATGGTAAGAGGTGCTAATGTTGTCCTGATATGTGGGATCATATAATTTTTTCCTGTATTGTCAGTTTATGCACATTAAGGCTTTAGGTAATCATGATTATTGCTAGCATATGTTTTTGCATTTGGTGGAATGGGTTCCAGAATATGGTGGGAAACCTGTATTAAATGAGTACACACTTGAATTGTGGAGGAGTATTCACATGAGGGGTAGGCTTAATTTCGTAATAATAATATAGCTCTTCTATCATAATCTTGAACATTTGGGAGAGGTAGTTCCTTAATATGGTGAACAACGTTTTGTCGGTTTTTTCCATTTATTAGCATTATTGTGACTCAAGATTTTTGGTAGAAACTGATTGGGTCTTTTTATTTTCTTCTGAAGATTGAAGCAATCACCAGGAGAATCTTGTGGATAAAGTCAGCAGATCCAACAACTAAAGTTCTTGTTTTCTCCAGTTGGAATGATGTTCTTGATTTATTGGAACACGCCTTTGAAGCCAACCAAATTAGATATGTTCGAATGAAAGGAGGCAGGTAGGAGAAATCCTGAACTGGCTTATGTTTACTAGTTTTGGCTATTGTTGTTGAGTGTCTTATTCTTGATGTGAAATAGATCCTCTTTAATGTAGTTCCGCATTGTACAAGCTGCATTCAGATGATAATTTTATGCTCTGTGTTACAGTGTTCTATGAACTTTTCATATCCTATAGGGGTGGAACGGTAAAGCATTCATTCATCATGCAAATGGATAAATCACGTGCAAGTTCTACATCACTTTGAGAACCCACATCGTGCTGTTGGAATACTGTCTTTTTTACACATCCAGTTGTCCTTAGTATTGAGAGATGTGTTGAACTGCGATCTTCTTGTAATTGAAATCTCAATTGTTATGCCCCTCCAGCTGGACCTCACAAGGACAGCTGAGGGAGATAAAAATGTAAAACGGCCTGGCAGTATCCACATCTAGGAAACTCTTGACGGTTACACTCTTAGGAATAGAACCTGACAAAGGAGGACTTGGAGAGGAAAAATAAAGAAATAGCATGCCCATGTTTAGATAACATCTAGGAAATTGTTGACTGTTACTCTTATTATTTTTTCTCATATTTCTGGGTTGATTTCTTAGATAACTTCATTCCTAGGTAACTTACTCGTTTGCAATGTTTACTGTTTCTCTTCATGGTTCTTCATTGAACGAGGAAGGCTATATGTTCTTAATCATGGTCTGTTTTAAGCTCTGGAGTTGATTTGTAATTGTTCGTTCTCTTTCATCATTTGTGGTGTCTCTTTTAAAACTCCAAATTTTTCATCACTATGAATTTTGATTATTGCTTTTTGAATGCCCTAGAATCCAGTAGTTACCTTAGGTTTGTACTTTGTCTGAAACCACAGGAAATCACAGGCTGCCATTAGCATCTTTAAAGGTGAAGACATTTGTCCTAAGAAAGTTGGCAAAAGCAATAACCATGAACAAGAGCTTGCGCCGGTTCAAGTGTTACTTCTATTGATTCAGCATGGAGCAAATGGCCTTAATCTCCTGGAGGCGCAGCATGTTATCCTCGTCGAGCCACTACTGAATCCAGCAGCTGAAGCACAAGCTATCAGCCGTGTGCATCGCATTGGGCAGAAAATCAAAACGGTTGTTCATCGATTTCTGGTATGTGCTTCTATGCTCACATAATATGTGCTATATCTTTAATGTGGACTCCATCTTTGCTTGTTACAGTCTTCATGACTATGAAATAGGATCCCCAGTAAATCTCCTTGATTCAAGATAAGAATGTTAGTAGATGATTCCATGTAAGGCATAGTAATTGATATAGGATGTAGGGATTTGTAAAGGAGAGAGACGAAGAAACTAGAAAGAATGGAAAAGAAAGAGCTCTAGGATGCAGAATGTCAGGGAGGGGTGACTTACCCTTAATCCAGGTTTGCCGAATTGGTGGCATCAGCAATCATTCAGCCTACCACTGGATTGCATCCTTTGACCAGCCATTGGAATGCAATTCGTCCAATTATGTTTGTCCATTTTCCTTTTTTCTTTTTTTCCCTAGGGGCCAGTCAATCACGTGAGAAATCATTTTTTGGCAAGACCACTTCTTTGATTCAGCATTTCAGTTTCATCAAGACTTTAGCGTAGAACTCTTATCATTATTTGTTTAAGTAAGCCAACAATTATTCATGATGTGTTCATGAAGGAATTTAGTCCTATATTTGACGCGAGCAAATCATTGCCAAAAAAAATGAATGTTTAGGAGAAGTCGGTCAGGATCGGATGTATAGTTATGTTTGGAAAATCTCACAAGATCATAACAACTAGCATTAGCTAGATAAAGCGAGCGGGCAAATCTTTAAGTCCGAACTTGAGCTTGTTTATTGTGGCGAGATATTTTCAATGTGGATTTGAATTCCAAAATCTGATGCTCCCAGTTGCTTGTTGTGTTTTATTGTTTCTCTCCGTCTTGGAGATAATATGTTAACAGAAAGAGCAAGAGTGAAGAACATTAGTCGGATGGCAAATGTTTCAGTGTACATTCTCAATATAAGCTGTAAAGCTGGAAAAAGTTGCCCTTACCCTTATTCTCTATGGACAATTACCTGATTTTAAGAAAGTGCTCCCTCATATGTTTAGGTGAAGGGGACAGTTGAAGAAAGCATATACAACCTGAACAAGAGTCGGGACACCAATTCGTTCATAAGCGGAAATAAGAAGAATCAAGATCAACCTCTTCTGACACTCAAAGACGTAGAATCATTGTTCACTCCTGCGCAATCTGCAGTGCCGCAAACCAACGAGGCTTCAGAGAGTTTGATGCATTTACCTCCATCTGTAGCTGCAGCTATTGCCGCAGATCGAAGACTCAATGAATCAAGACCACCTTGCTGATTTTGGGCTCTGTCTTGCTAAGTAGCTGGTGAGAAGATGGAAAATATACGATGTCGCAATCTTATGAAATAAATAGTGTGCGGACTATATAATACATTTGATCATGCCAGGAGCAGCATTTTACCTTCTTTGGCAGAAAGCCACTGTGCACCGATATTTAGGTGGCTTGTACATTACATTCATTTGAGATGATTTTTTATCTAATTTCTCTTTATAGTATCTGTGATAAAGCTGAGCTCGTCCTTTTGATCAATTTATATTTTAAGAGATTTGAATTCGTGCCAATGATGTCAAGAAAGGTTGGCTTGGTGTTAAACTCCTCTCCCCCAAATTATGTAGTCATGGACAATGACCCACACAGGATTTCTAGTTAGCGGGGACAACAATAAATGTATTTAAAAAAAAAATTCAATAACTCGGTAGTTTCAATAGAATACTAAAAATCAAATGAACAATATGATTAAAAAATATATAACCATTGTTCTTCATTGTCACACTTTTCATTCTCGTTCTCCCATATCAAAAAAAACAATCAAAAGAAACATAACCATTCGTATAACCAATAAAAACACGATCCACATATAACCAATAAAAACACGATCCACATTTTCTTCGTTAAGTGATCAGAACTCCCACCCAAACCACTTAGAAGCACAAACCATAGCCAAAGAACTTAAACCACAAACTAGGGCAAGGATACATAATCATTCACCTAATCATTCCTATATAATCATTCAACGATGTTCGATGAAATGTCACAAAAAAACATAGTGCTAATTGAAACGAAAACAAGACGTCTGGTCATGGAACAAGATAACAGAAGTCAACGATAAAAGAAAAACATGCTTCGATTTTTTTATATGATCAAAAAACTCATGCATACTATCTTACATAACACAAGTGCATTATTTCATTCAAAACAATGCATCAGTATTAACAAATATGTAGCTCACGTTTGATATGTCATTCAGATTCATGTGGCACTCTCTGGCTTTGGACACTCAATTTATGTGGCCCTCGCCTCACTTTATGTGTCGCTCAAATACTCATCAATACGCAAGCAACTTGGTCCTTAACGGAGTGTGCCTATAAGCAAGTACGATCACAGGTATGACTTTTATAAGACAAGTAACGTGGCTGAGACTATCAAAGACGGGATCTGTAGGAGGCTCAAAACAAAACCCAATGTGTTTCCCGAATACCCCAGTGTGCGTTTAAAAACCTTTTAGAGTATGACTACATTTAGAACTTTTTGAAGTGTGTGTGCATGTTGTTTCTTTTTGAAAAAAAAGTTATACAAATGCGTAAACAAAAATTTATAATATGATATTTATAAAATTAAAAAAAAAAACCATGAATTTTTATTTAAAAAAAAAAGAAAGAAAAAAAATTAAACTAATGCACTGTTTCAAACATTCAGACGCACTGTTTGAAACAATACAAATGCATTATTTGAAAGAGTTCGTTTGAAGGATTGAAACTGTATGCCTTAAGATTTCAAACTCAATTCAACTATAAAACACTGTAAACCTCTCCACAATAAACAAAGGTTCATCTACTCAATTGATTTCGGCTCAATCATAGATTTATGAACCCAATTCAATCCATTATTTATTTATTTTAAAAATTTTAAAACCAAACACGGGGTTCGCTTTATTTGAGAATAGAATCCAAAACCTAATCCTAAACTCGCACAACCTTAGAAACTAGACTAAAATCAAGTTTGAGTAATATATTTGGGTTTTTGTAAAATTACTCTATTTCAGTAAGAATACGAACTCCCATTATCCCCCATAGTGGGTCCATCCCTAGTCATGATTCGATACTTTTTTATAACATCATTAAACAATATTAGTGCAATACAATAAATTGAAGATTGTGTTTGATCTCATCATACCAATGAACGAACATATTATCGCCTTGGATTATCTGGAACAATCATCATTCGCTATTTGTGTTTGACTAGAAAATAGGATAGAGGTTTGGGTCTATGAACCCATGTATTTTGTGGTGGAATAAGATTGAGAGTTTTGGTCCAAACTTAGAAATACCTGCAATCACACAAGAAAACAACGAATCAGTTAGTCGGATCCAAGGTGGTAACCTCGGGGGTTGGCTCCGTTGCTTAAATTAGTATCAATTTTAGGCTCGATAAGGATAATGATTGCATATTAGAAGTCAAGGACACTTATCGTTAGGTGATTGGTGGAGATATTTATAATATGATGCATTTCCCCCTTTCGACTAAAGTAAGAGTGACTTAGCCGTTTAGAGGATGTCACTTGGCCTTTTTTGATAGCAAGGCTAAATGATGTTGGCCTATAGGAAAAGTTCTTATCGCACCAACACTTACCCCTCGAGAGGAATTGGCCCCTACTTGGGGTTCGCTATGGGATTCCATCCGATCTGATAGACCTTCTCGTCTTTAACATTAAACTTGGGATTTATAGTTTCTCTATTGTAGACATGCTATTATCCCTAGAAAGCAGAATTATCATTATCTTTTCTATATCGGAGGGGATGTAATCATCATCATTTATGCGCAATCACGGGGATATAAATTTTATTGGACTCCATTGGATTCCCGAGGGCAAGTTCCCATCAAATGCTTGGTGGGTTCCTGCGAAAAGCCCACGTACCTCCATTGGGCCATCCATTATATATAGGGTGGCCCCCAATTCTCATTTCTTCTTCTTTCTCGTCCGTTACTTGCTTTGAGGCGTCTCTACTTTCGCATCTCAAATCTCAATCTCAATCTCAAGTTTGTGTCTCGAGTTTAGACTTGTTCTTTCGACATTTCATCACAAGTACTTATGAATAAAAATACTACCGAATTCTTTTCTAAAGAGTCTACTCCTCTCATTACGCTCTTCTACTTCAACTTTGTCGTCTTCATGGTCCGTCCATTGGGGACAAGAGGAGGGTACCTCCCCTCCCCATGTCAACGAGTCTAACATCGTCGACATGGGGGTCCTCGGTTCCCTCGGGTTCCGTGTCTAATAGGAGCAATTCTGACATAGATGATTTCGAACCCTTAACCAACCCCTGATCCATATGATGAAGAAGAGACTGACAATGTTGACCTAAAGGTCCATTTTATTTGTTCAAACGCCGTGTCTATGGATATTTTCAGGAACAAGTACTTTTGGTTTCGAGATCCTTTAGAAAACCTTTTACATCTATTCGGCCCCATCAACCAAGACAGTCTCTCCTACGAGTTGAAAACTTGTCCTTTCTATACCAACACGCTAAAGGCAGTTATTGGTTTATGAGACAATCTTTCCTTTCGTTCGTTTTCTCTTTCATGGCGATCCGGCCTTATTACTTTGCTTTGTCGGGCACATTCATTATCTCCACATTTTGGTTGGCTTCTAATGATCTCGGGATCCTAGATTCCAATATCACCCCTCGAACTCTTTTTGATTTTGCTCATTTCAAAAGGAAGAATTCGAGATGGTTGTACTTCACGTCCTTTTCCGAGAAGAATAGGTTCATTTTTGTAGTGTGCACAAAGGGTCAGATGTAACCCTTCCCAACTTGGTGGGTCACTCATCCTGAGTTGTCAAAGTTTCGCAGCCTCTGCCTGGACCGAAATTAAAACAAAGACTTTTGACAAATTTATGTCCTAGCGTAAACCATCGGGGAGGCAACCCTTTCTATGTCTACAAGTGCTGAAGAAGGATGGTCTTCAGTTCGTCTTCGCCCTATAGGTTAAACTTTCTCATCCTAAACGACTTCGTGGTTTTGCTATTTCACCCCATGTAAAGATGACTATGAAGGAGCTGTTGGCTTGGATCGACCGATGGTGTAAAGATAAATATGAAGGAGCTGTTCGCTTGGATCGACCGGTGATGTGGTGAGACACGGAGACGAGTGTTGTGAGAAGAGGAAGATCTTCCTGTTTTCTGATTTTCTTATTATTTTTTCTGCCGTGATACTTCTCAATGCTATAAACCTATGCTATTTAAAAGGAAAAATCAGGCGTGCTTTGTCTAACACAAACACACAAATGTGGAACTCCAACAGTGCAAGCGTGTAAACAAAACTTGAAAGATGAACAGTAAGGGTGTGCTTTTGCAATAATGTAGGCTTGATCCCAAGCATGATTTGCTTTTCTCCATTGTCAAGGTTATCGGCTTACATGCTCCCCCTAATCTTGACATGGTTCCAAATCACGAATATCCAGCGCATGGTCCTTAACCAAAGAGCTTGGCATACTACCGTAATGGCTGTCATAAACTCAATCTCGCATGATAACAATGCGATGGTCTTTTCTACTTCTGTGTTCTTGCGAACTTCTCTTCCAGACCCTTCACTTTTGTTTGAAGATTGGTTATTAGAGCTTCCCGCTCTTTTCCAACCTTCAAGAATTTTTCCGGCACACCTTTCAGCGTCTTACTTTTTTCTGTCGTCGTGGCATGAATGCCATATGCTTATTCTTCCACACCAGATCCCTTGCTCATAATGAGGTTTCTAACCTTATCCCCATCTTCAGCATCGACCCAGTTTTTCCTTTTGAGGACACCACGATTCTTTTGTTCCAGATCCATATTATCTTGTGGATCGAGGATACTGCTCGATTTGATGTGGCAGCTATCATTGCCTCTTTGCTATCTGGGCGTCCTTGCATATGGACGATCTCGCCATCGTCGTCGCCGGACTTCTCCACTGTTGGTGTCGGGGGAACCCGAAACTTATAATGATATATGCAAAGTCAAGGTAGATGAACTTGCCTCTCCTGTCGCAGATAGCGAATGACCTATACCTGTGGCTAACTTTGGCTCTGCTGTGCCTCTCAAAGGTGACGCAGACACTACCATGTCTTCTGGTTCTTCGAGGTTGGCTAAGAGAGAGACTGCTTTGGCTAATTCCAAACTAATCTTGTACATACGATTTGATGTGTGCTTCACAAACATCAACAACTTGCCGTTGTCGTACATCTTCATGGCTTCTCCCACCATGTTCACCTTGATCCCATTTTCTGTCATTTGTCCAAGGCTTATGATGTTCGTGCATAATGTCGGAATATAGTATATCTCATGGAGGATATACTGGTCTCCACTTTTGCATTGGAACACGACTGTTCCTTTGCCCATGACCTGAACGGTCGAGCCATCGCCAAGCCTCACCTCCCCGATGATGTTCTTATCTAACTCTTGGAATATTTCCCGATGGCTCGTCATATGATTACTGACACCATTATCTAAGTACCAGATATCCTTAGTTGATGTCTTTTCCTTGCCATAGTGAAACATCTTCACCACCCTTTCTTCTCTGGGTTGTATGGCGTCCTACTGCTTAGCTCGTGTCTCCTCCTAAGATATGGAAAACAATAATGCTGGATCGTCGCGAGTAGTGTCTATATATTGCCTATCGTCGTTCCGATGCTTGTTACGACATTCAGAAGCATAATTTCCCATCTTCCCACAATTGAAATATATAATGTGGTTTTTATCATGCCTACTACTGCCGGTGCCTCCCGCACCTTCCTGGAGAACTGTATAATCGCCGTCTCGGTTGCTCCTTCCGCGATTTCATCCACGCCATTGGCCTTTACCTCGGTCTGAGGCGTTGGATTCACGTTTATATTCAGATGCCGAAGTTTTCCCAATGATGTTCCTTTGGCGTGTCTATCGCTCGCTACAAGTGAACATGAGCTAACTCTCACCACTATCGATGTTCTGGCAGAGTCAAGCTCTCGCCGTGAACGCCTTCGATCTCCCTATGGCTTCCTAGAATGGCATCATCGCAAGATCGAAAAATTATTCGATCCCAACAATGACTGTGAAGTATCTTTCAGGTACACACTCGAGTAACTTTGAGTGTAGCATCTTCAAGATCTACACCAAGGCTGGAAAATTTTGCTGGACATGCCATTGAGTTTTCCGATGAACTCGTCAATCGACTCTTGTTCCTTAATCCGCAAAGCATCGAACTCACTTTTTAATGTCTGCAGCTGTGCCTTCTTTACTCAATCCATACATAGGTATCTCGTCTTTCGGCTCTCTCAAATTTCTTTCGCAATCTTCTTCTTCGCAGTCTGAAGAAAAACATCTTCGGGCATGGACTAGAGGATATAAGCACGCTCCTTCTTATCCTTTTTCGGATTAACTTCATCTCCCTCCGTTGGTTCGATCGCCTCCCAAACTTTCAAGGTATCTAGGATTGCCTCCATATTTATTGCCCATACTGTGTAGTTTGAAGAGTTCAACATCGAAAGATTGAACAATATTCCACTGCTCTCCTTTGACGCGTGTTGGGGAACAATATTTATTATGGGATATTTTTTTTAAAAAAAATTCCTTCACGTAATTGTTTTTTTCGTACACAAAAAAAAATAAAAATTCACGCTTGCACCAGCTTTCATTTCTTTGTCTGCCACTCCCCTTCTCCTTTTCCTGGTTTCACGCACCAAAGTTCCACTTCGCCTCTCCTATTCCTCACCACTCAAAACCTCCCCTTCTTTCCATTCTCCTTTTCCCCCAAATCTTCTCTCCTGTCGGCTTCCTTTTTCTGTTTTCCTCCTCTGATTTCTTCTTCAAGCCTCCTCTTCTTGCCGTCGCCTCCTCTCACAAATCGTGGTGGATGTTGATGATGGTGGTGACAAGCGACGGGATCAGGGTTCACGTCGCCTGGGCTAGGGAAGGCGAGTAAGGAACGATCATGGTTTGTGGGGTTGGCCCGGGGTCGTTTTCGTGAGGGTGGATGATGATGGGGCGGTGTCGGCTTTGGCGGAGGTTGTGGCTCGCCGATGGATCTATCCACAGCTTTGTCTATGGGCTGCATTGGGCGGCCTACCGTCCTGAAGTGACCGGATCTGACGGATGAAGACGGGGCGTGATGATTGTGACGACGATAATTACAGATCTGCTCAGGGCAGCATTTGGTTGCTGGTGGCTCGCCTCGGGCTTGGTGGTCGGAACGCGATTGCTGCAGGGAAGGTCAGGGCCGTGCGGGTCTCTGGCTACGGCTGGGTTCAATTGGGCTGGACACGCCTACCTCTGGCTAACGTCACACAGTCACCTCTTTATGGGTGAGGTCCCCTCCTCAATTGGCAATTATGGTCATACTTCTTAAGTGATATTCTAAGGAACCCTTGGAATCAGTTTCATCAAGGAATGAGTATATATTTCTGAAGAGTCTTTGAGAACCTCCAGTACAAAAAAAAAAAAAAAAAAAGATCGTTTGGACACAGATCAATTCCAAGCCATCGCGAAATTTAGAAAAAATAGTAATGGATTCATAACCAATTTTATTTTAATAAAATGGGAAAAAAGAAAATAGATATTTTGCGATGGAAAGTCAAAGATTATACGCAAGGGCGACTATGATGGATATGTTGCTAAATGACATTCAATTCATCCTCGAAGTAAGATTTGTGACGGATCCATCGCAAGCGTGAAAAAATGTTCCCCAACAAAATTTCCTAAGTGCTGAAAATAAAATTAATGTAATACATTCGTCGCGAATGACAAATTAAATTTTAGATTTTTTTCATTTCCTTAAAATCACTTCGGATATTTTAACTTCTCAATGCACATCTTTTAAGTCTAGAACATAAATAAAGGCGATGGATCCATTCCAAACTAGATAAGTTTTTTATTTCGGCCAATACTTTGTGACAAAGCTATCACAAACTAGAATAAATAATCATGTAGGAAATTTCTTATGCCTTGTAATTTGATAACAATGGAAAGCTATCAAAAACTGGAATAAATAATCATGTAGGAAAATTTCTAATGCCTTGTAATTTAATAACAATGGCAATCGATCCTTTATGCTATAAATGGTGAATGTATTTTATCAAAAAACAAAAATGACAAATATCTTATTATTGGTATGGATCCTCAAGATTATCTAATTTTCATTTAACAAAATGAGTTTATCATATAAAATAGAATCATTTTGTTTGGAAAACGAGAAAGAAATAAAACTATAGAATAAATGTTAGAGACGAATCTGCTGCTTTGTTAAAAAACAAAAAAAATACCATAACTCCATACTACATATCAAAAGCTGGTATTTCCATATATATTGCTTGTAAAAATTGGAATCTTGTGGACAGAATTTTAAGCTCAAATATTTCATATTATCATGTTACAACCTAAAACTCGAATCTTTTGAAAATAGAACCCTCCAAAATACTTTTTGAACTTTCAGGCGTTCGCTATATCTCGTTCAAACCCTGATCTCATGTTTAGAGGGAGAGCGGCTTACCATTAAGCCAACTCCAATTGCATATATATATATAGGGTAAAAAGGGAATAAAAACTCTTTAGTTAATTGGGAAAAGAAAATCATTCTTAGCCATTGGATTTTAATTAGACACACATATGTCATGGCATATATCCTTCAAGACTTATATATATATAAAGAGAGAGAGCGTCGTTGATGCTGCAAAAAGCAGCATAGCGACTCTTGTAAACTATAGGTTAATTTATTTATATTGTAAATTAAAAAACTTATACTGTAATTTATTGAATATATGTAAGTCAGATTTTAGTTATAAAATACACTAAAAATTTGATTATACATATTTATCAACTTCCAGTATAGATATTTCAACTCATAGTATAAAATCGTCAACCTATAATACTTATAGTAATCACTATGCTGCCTTTTGTAGCATGAATTATTTTCCTATATGTATATGTATATGTATACCAGTACAATAGTAAACCCAAGTTGTAAATGATAAATGATGATTTTTAAATCGTAGAGGATAATAGTATGAATAAAATATTAAAGAGACAGGGAAGTAAGATGAAAGGTAAGGAATGACGGTTTTGAGGGAAAAGGAACAACAAGAGATAAAGATAAAATTGCTTAGTTTATTTCTTTGAGATTGATATACATTAGATCAGGAGAAACCAAAGCATAAAAATCAAACTTGAATATATAGTACTCATTTTGAGACTCTTAAGATCACAACATTCTAAACTAAGCAAGAGATGCTGCTTCAATTTTTGAGGTGCTTTCTGCAGAGGAGAAGTATCCTTTTACAGCCTCTGCTGTAACATCTTTTTTCAGCTTTAGGAGATGTCAATAATGACTTGGAGAATCTTCAATAGTGATCATTATGCTTGTCTTGACAAAAAAACTTGACACCACTAGACTTTATAACACATTACAACACATGACTAGACACCATTAATACTTTATGACTCATGACTTCACACAATAATACAACATGACGTATAATACAATTATTCGTAACTTTTATAATGGAGCATACTGCTAAAGATAGTGTATAAGGCTTTAACTTTGGAATTTTTGCCTTCATTCTCCATCATTCAGTAAATCATTAATGTAATCATATGGTCTTGAGAATCTTCGTAAAGGGGGTGCACTGATGACGTTGTATCCTTCTAGAGAAGTTCGATTTTCCGTTGCAAAGCTTCCTTTTCTTTTTGCAAAATAAGGACTGGAGCATCGATTGACATTGTTGATGATGAGGATGATGCATCTAGCAGAGATATCTGTTGAGGAACTTGTGAGTACTAATGGGAGGAACGAAACCAATTTGAAATTTAGGCCACCATATGACCTTAAATACTCGATGAATTTCAATAGGCTCATCAGCACTCGGATATCTATGCTCGAAATCCAAAATAGAATCCATGGCACCTGATAATCTTGACGGAAGTAGATTGCATATAGGATGGGAAATTCAACATCGAGGGAACCTTTGTAAACTTGGAAGTAAGCTTGAACTTCGGGTGAAAATACTTTTGTGGTCGAACCAATGGTTTCCACCAGTTTATGACCCATACAGGTATAGACTGTTGATCAGCAAGTATCCATATAATCCTGATAACTATATCCCAATGAAGAGTTAGAGGAAAATTGACGGAGTTGAGTTTGAAAATTGTTTCATTTATCAATATGTTCAATTTTTAGAATTATACACTTAGAGAAAGAGACATGATTTGGAGTATCATGATTGGCACGATCAATAATTTCAACCAAACATATTTCAATGAGAACGTTTTTTAAAAAATGTAAAGCTTTCGAGAATCTCTGGGTGACCATAGGAATGATTGTGGTAAATATTGGGTGACATCCTCATCTTCTTTTTGAAGATTTTTGGGGGATCAAAGAGTAAGAGAAATTTTTGAAGTATGAGGTTTGACATAATAATAAGACAAATATAATGATTGACTACGGGTAGTAATAATACTAAGAGATTACGGAGGTTGAACTTGGAGAATTTGATAATATGTAACAGGAGTTTGAAGAAATTATAATCGAGAAAAATCAACTAACGCTAAAATCCTATTCTGTGTTGGAGTATAAGGAGTAAGAGACTTAGACAGACAAGGACTCAAAGACACTAGCCGACGTGGCTTAGTTAGAATAATTAGAGGTGTATATCCTTGAGTAAGTCACAATGATAACACTCTCTTTTCGGTAGACTCACTTTTCTTTGGTGGAGGCATCGCTCTCACTCTTTCTTTCCCTGTAAAAACTCTCTTTTAAGAAATTCAGGAAATGAATTGGTTTATCCCTTTATATAGTCGATATCAAAATCAAAAACGAATAATAAAGCTTGTCATCATGCAAAAAATTGTCTAGAAACAAGATTTGTAACATCGTTTTGCAAAATCTTCTTAGCGGATTTACCCTCAATGCGAAGAAGAAACTTTTCATTAAATAGATCATCTTGAAATTTTAGTATACATAAGGCAATAGATAAAATTTCTTTTTTAACAGTTGAAAAATTCTTTTACGGACCAATCTAAATACCAGAATGATATCGTATAATCTATTTTTTTACAGCAGTTTTCTATTTGAGAATCCCACTATAGGTGATATCAAAGGCATCTATTTCAACTGTAAGAAACTTCAGGATTGGGTATTTATGTACATGGTAAAAACTTAATTTTCTCCTTAGTTAGTTTAATAATATAGATATGTACACTGGTCCATGCAAGAGGATCTTTCTAAGTCGTTTATAAAGAGGCTCAAATAATTGTCTCAAATTTGGGAAAAATCTACAATGTAGTTAAGATATCCTGAAAAGCATTGTAATTGATTTTTATCTCTAATTTCATTGGAAAACTTCTCAGTAAATTCTATAACTCTTTCTATAGGTTTAATTGTGTCGTTCAATATGTAACGACCAAGAAAACATATTCTAGTTTGAAATAATTTCATTTTAGGAAATGATATTGCTAATCCATTACTTTTCACTACATCATTAAACATATGTGATAGGAATGTGCAATCCCTCCAATTATATAGAAATTGATGTAACAAAACTGACATGTATTAATCATAATGTAGTTAGTGTGTTTAGGGTTAAAGTCAACTAGGTAGTTGCAGTCTAGGTTGGATGCTGGAGTGCAGACGGCTGCAGATGATGGACATCATCTGAGCCACCAGATGCACACTACAACAAAGGGCTTTGGCTAAACAACTAAGACATTGATGAACAATAAAAGAACTTCAAAGTCTTCAGGATCTAGGAAATGAGCTTGCAGACGAGGTTGCAACAGGGACAGTACTATGCAGCTAGGTTTGGTTTCTCGGCCTATAAAAGAAAATCGGCGAAGCTCTTTGATTAAGGTTATTGAATAAGGATTGACAGGCAAGCGTACAAAGAAATCAACATTCAAAGATTACTCAAGAGAGGTGAATCGTGAAACACAGTAAAGAAGGGTTCACTAGTCTGTAGAAGAACACCCTTTGCGGTAGAGTTCAGATTGCTGAATCTGTGTGAAGAGGTTTTTGTCTTTTCTGTAAGTTGGTTAGCTTGTAAAAAGAATTTGTCTTGTAAGCTATAAACAAGAAGACTAGACTAAATTCTTGTTTATCAATTGATAACAAGTGTCTGAACCAGTATAAATACTGTGTCTCTTACTTGCTTTCATTATTTGATATTTAGAATTGCTAAAAATCGACCTTCATAGCCAAACAGAGGCAAATTTCAAGAATTGAAGTATCTGTAGCAGACCTATAAGTGTTAACTGCAGACTATCCAAATAGTCTGCATAGAACAATGGTGTGCAAAATCATAATCCGCTGCATAAAATTGTTAAAACTCAAATTAACCTATTCACCCCCCTTCCTCTAGATTATATCTTGGACCTTACAATATGTATATGTTGATATATTGAAGTAGAAAAGAATAATACATCATCAATATAGACAATAATAAATTAAGTGTATGGAGTGAAAAATGTGATTCGTTATATTTTGAAATTCGGAAGGAGCATTTTTTTCATACTAATGGCACAACATTCCAATCATAATGACCAACTGATACTATAAAAGCGGTTTTATATTTATCAATTTGTGTTATCTGGATTTGCCAGTATCCACTTTTCATATCGAAATTAGAGAAAATAGTTGTTTTAAATAATCTGTTTAATAAATCTTTTTTATTTGATATTGGATACCTAATCCATTGTAGGACTTCCTTCAAAGGTTTATAATTTATCACTAATCTTGGAACTCCTTTTTCTTTTTTAGCTTAATTAGTAACATAAAATACGGCACATGACCAAGGTGGTTTAGAAGATCTAATTAATCCTTTATCTAGCAATCCTTGAATTTCTTTTTTACAATACTCTAGCAACTCTTGATTTATTTAGATATGTCTTGCTTTAATAGGAATGTTCTTTTTTTGAAAATTAGGCTCAGTGGGTAACGAGACAATATGCTTTTTTTTTCTTTGCCAAAATGCATTTGGAGTATTTGCGCAAATAACGTTTTTAGACAATTCTTTGATATTTTGAATTTTCTTTTAAACTTCACGTTTTAATAATTGCTCTTCTATTCGTTTATGTTGGACTGTTAATTGAAGATCATGTATATAATGTTTATTGTGGATAATATTTATTTTTTTAGAAATAATATGTTCCTTGTATTTATACTTTTCTTACTGAGTGGAGAAGAATTTAAAGGTGACTTGATTTTCAAATATAAGAGTGTGTAATCCTTCTTGATAGACCTCAAAAAGACAGATTTGAGTTATAAATGGTGTACCTAAGATTACCATTTGTGATAAATTTTTAACTAAGATAAAAGAAGTTTTAAAGCAATAACCTTGATTATAAAAATGAGCATCTGATAATTTATATCGGATGTTTAGAGATGTTTCTTGAGCTGCATGTAATCGCTCATGAGTTAACTTATAGTATTTTAAGGGGTTGATGCCTTATCTAATATAATTTTTTTCTGCTATGGAATCAACCAAAGTGATAGTTTTTAAGCCGAAATCATGGAATTTGATTTTTATTAAGATTACCCATTTTTTATAAATGATGTGATTGATTTGATTTATACAATGTTCATCATTATAAGGTACATGGAGACTTGTGGATAGTTGATAAGTTTGTAATTAAGAAATTTGGTGTGCAATGTTAAATTGATTCATTTCCAGTTTTTTTACTTGTATCTTTAATTCATTGAGGGGCATTTTTCAAGCGCCAGATCCGATGGTATAAATTTTGAATATGGATAATATAGTTTAGGAGGTTTTCCACGAGAAATTTTACTTAAAGCAGGAAGATTAGTAGTTTCTTGGAAGATGGATTCAAGGTTATCAATACCTTCGATGACATTAAGATGAAGGGTAACAGATGTGAACTTTTTTTTTTTTTTTTAACGATGAAGCAGTAGTAGAGGAGGTTTATGAGGGTAATGCTAGATTATTTAATTTCTTTGTGATTTCATCTTTTCAAATTTTCAATTCATCAATATCTTGAGTAGAATAATTTGGTGGTGTAAACAAAGATTTCTGAAGCTTAGGGATATTAGGTATTTTATAATCTATTTGATCACGTATCACATCAAGTGTTCGGATATTGTATAAAATAATTGATTGGTGTACTTATTATGTTGATAAACCATTTGTATATCTTTGAATGTTAGGGTATTATCAATTTTACTATTGATGGGTTTGTTTAAAGTGGGTTGTTTAGAGAACTAGCAACAATATTAGTGTTGTTATATTTTAATTGAATTTCTTCGAGAGCTGGATGACGACTATGATAGGACTTATTATCCGTTGTTATTCATGTTTTACCTTCTTTCATAATCATTAATAATTCATTATTCTTGGGGACATGCATATTTTTAGTATAAAGATAACTTGACAACCAATAGAAGAAAAGATTATTACCTGTTAGTTTATTCATTTATGAATACCAAATATTTCGTATTTTAAGCGTTTCTTATTTTGAAAAGAAATGAAAGTACCATTCTTGTCATAATTGATAATAATATAATTTTTGTCGATGATAAAATTAGTGTCATTGATTTCTTCTAGAGTAGTAACATTTAATTGGTTATGATTGGGATTTACATTACTGCACCAATGTTTTAACCTTACTGTAGTAAGATAAGTGGAACCATGCACTAAACCATACCATCATTATTGTGTTGTTTTTCAAGGAACAATTTGTGACAACATACACTCCGCACCTTTTCATTATCCAATTGAAAAGGTATCGGTTTTATTATAAATAGGGACCCATGCTCAAGAAGCTGTTTCTAGTCTTGTTGAGAAACATAAAAAAGATCTTGTAATCAGTTTGTATTGTCATTTACATACTGTAAAGTGACAGGTTGATTGTGAGCCCAAAATAATCCATGTAGCACCATCCTATTAACATATCAAATTGATAGTCAAGGGAAGATTGGAGTAAGGGATATAATCGTATTTTAGCTATATAATCTAACCAGCATAAAAACTCCTTGTGTTCTTACATTGTTGTTTTCATTATCTTTAACCTTGCTGCTAATCAACTTCGACCAATAATAAAATAAAAAGAACCAATATTACTATAGTAAGAGTCTGTATTACTACAATAATCCTAAAACAAACTTACTGTTGAACTAATCTCTGCTAGTTTCATAGTAAAGAGAGACTATTCACCCCGTTCTACTCTCTCAACAAGCTAAATTAGAACTTTCAATATCGAAGTCAAACAGATAGGACACGACATACAGATTTGTTGATGGAATATATCCAAAGATCTATTTGATTGGAATCTCTATTATCACTTTCCATGTCCCGTATCCTTTTTATAGGATCTCTATTACAATCTGTCTATTTTTTACACGAATCATAAAGATAATAAGAAAATTAATATGACAAAATATATTCACTAAACAAGAAAAAACAAATTCATTGAACAACAAATTATGCATTACAATCCGTATATTTTTTAATTAGACGTGTTTAAATAGTAATTGTTATAATATGACACGTGTCAAATGTCCTTTGGTCCTTATGGGTGCCATGTGTAATGTCCATCTAAAAATAAAATAGACAGAGTAAAGATGCCATATGTCTTGTCAGTTGAAAAAGATTGACGGGTTGGTCCAAAAGTAACATTAATTGTTGTAATCTGACACGTGCCAAACGTGATTTGATCCTTATGGATGCCATATGTTCTTTCCATTCAAAAAGAAAATGGACGGTTTAATCATCTAAATCATGGTTGAAAGAGATAAAGACCTGTGAACATCGAATAGTATTGAAGTTTATAGCCCTTTATCCCTTCCAATCTCGATTAAGATTCACTCAAGGAAGGATGATGAATATACCATAACTATTGTTCATTGAGATTACCATATTCATCAAAACACATCTTATTCGTAGTGGAACGAGATAAAGATTTGTAAACATGGGAATGGTGAAACGTTTACTACCCGTCATCTCTTCCAACCACGATTAAGATTCATCCAAAGCAAAAAGGATGAGAGAAAAACCAAAGATGCATCAACAACCAAGCACCCTGGAATATGGATTGCATTTATAGAAACACATATAGTCCGTTTAACATTTAAACGGATAGTTAAGATAAGTACAAACTATTTGTTCATCCAACAAATAAGGAGAAAACATGTGTCATTATCCATGACAAACCTCATCCGTTTAAAAAACAAACGAACAAACCATTGTTTTCAAACGTTTAGGTCGGCGTATAGAACAAACGTTTTTTTGGCTCAATGCGTTTCTTTTAAAAGCGGATTACATATTTTTTCAAGTCTGGAAAAATCTCTTTTATTTTAAACCCATTCCATTCAAAAAAAGACGTGACAACATGACTTATTTTAGACTATCAGTATTTATTTTAAACGGATGAAGAAGACTGAAAACTTTATTATCAACAAACTATTGTTGGACACGTATACGCTATCTTTACGATTTCAACGTATGAAATACACTTCAATTCATAATAATATCACCTATATTTTTCCAAAATCTAATCCATCGTTGGCTCAAATATTTTTCACAAAATCCACACCAAACATGACGTCCAATTATTTTGACAATTTTTTCAAGACATCGGAGACGAATCCAACCCCAAACACGATTGAATCTAGCTCTCGATCTAATTGTCCCGAATCATTTGAAGGTAGAATATTGGGATCATTTGGACGAGGCGAAGAAATGTTATAAGTCGTACACACAAAAAAATATTATTCTCAAATGAAGATCAAAACAAGCCGAAAACATGTGCAGTCGGAAGACTATTGTTCTTGCTTGTATACATATCAAATATGGGGAAAATCGATCAAAGAAGAGAAATTTGAAGTGAGACAAAGTGTGAGATGAAGAGATATGATGATCCGTGTGGAATGTAAAGCTTGAATATTCATCGTCCATCATCCAACCGATAATACTTGGGTGGTTACAAGATACGAAGGAGCACACAATCACTCGTTATTAACGTCAAGGTCGCATTCATGAGAAAAAGAGATAATATTACTCCGGTGGAACATAACATGATTTCTCTACTAGAGGAATCCGATATCGGGCCTAGTGGAATGATGAACGTGCTCTTTGTGCAAACCGAAGGTCTCGAGAACATGGGTTTCATAAAAAGAGATTACATAACGAAGTTTAGAACATGAGACATGAGAAGGTGGATGAGACCGTAATCGATGTGTAAGAAGCGATGAAGTACCTCAAAAGCTTGAGAAATGAAGGCCTGAGGAAACTTCTTTTATTGGTATAAGATGGATGATGCAAAATACAGGATAGACACCACAGTATGGATTGAGGATGGCGTATGAAAGATTGGGTAATAAAGATTGGGTAATGTAGATGCATTTGACATTACTTACCGAACCAATAAGTACAAAATATGTTTTGCTCATTTCATAGGGGTGAATCACCATTATCACTTGATTCTATTCAGATTTGCTTTGCTAAGGAATGAGACATAGGAGACTTTTGAGTGGGTGTGGCAGACTTGGTAGGAAGCAATGAATAATAAAGCGCCGATGGCGATCATAACAAATCAGGACAGAGCTATGAACAATGCTATTAGTTGAGTTCTTCCGAAGATGTGCTTTATGGTCGTGGCACATAAGTTTCAAGTACCCGGAGCACACATAAGTTTCAAGTACTCGAAGCGCTTGCATCACGTTTATGTAAGGTATCCATATACCGTTAAACGTGATATCAACATTTATGTTTGAAAGTCAATGATGATCAAAGAGTTTGAAGAACAATGACAAAAGTTGCTCCACGACTATGGTTTGGCTGATCATGATTGGCTTCAGTTACTATATGAAGTGAGGGAGAAGTGGATTCCGGAATATTCAGAACGATATTTTGCAGCTCGAATGGCCACGACATCTAGAAGCGAGAGGATGAATCACTTTTTTTTATCAGTATGTCAACAGCTCCACCATGATGAAGGACTTTGTGATGTAGTCTCATGAGACGCTGGAGAAGCAATTCTTGCGGAAAAAAAAACTCGATTATGAAACCATGGTGAAGAACCGTATCCTAATACATAATTCTCCGATAGAGACTCAAGGAGCTAGTGTCTATACGAAGAAGATTTTTAGAAGATTCCAAAAGGATTTGATCAAAACAAACTAGTACGTGATGCAAAAGGTTAGGGAGAATGCTATTCCTAGTGCAAAGTTTACTCTTTGACCAAAATATTGGATCCAAGGAAGGCAAGAAATAAGTACATGGTAATTGATTTTGTGGATGATGGATGCATAAAATGCAATTGTCATATGTTTGAGCACTCTGGCATGATCTGTAGGCAGCATATATTGCGATTCCTCGATAAAAAGAATCGCACGGTAATTTCGACGAACTTGATACTTTCTCGTAGGACGAGAGATGCAAATAGAGATGTTTGTGGGATCGTATACACTGCTCTGGAAGATGTGAATTTCGAGCAATCGTTAACAATATGTTACAATAATCTTTGTCATGTCTTTCAAAGATTAGCAACACAAGCTTCGTGCTCAAAAGAAGGTTACCAATGCTTCTTAGAAATGACCGAACGTGAAAAACAATCCATTGGTTAGTTTCTTCCAAAAGGTTTTGATGTTAACATGGTTGAAGCACATGACAAAAAACAAGTCGAGAACGAAGATGAAGAGATAGTTTCATTGAGAGATTCGCTTGTGTCTCAGACGAAAGGTTGCAAGAAAGACAGACGCATGAAGAATCCGATCGAGGAGACATCTAGTCGCAAAAAGGTTTGGAAATGTGCACTTTGTAAGGCCTATACCGATCATGATAGAAGAAATCACTATAAGGTCTTAGGTTTAGAAGAGCCCGATGAACTAGATGAAGATGAATAGGTTTCAGGTGTTAATCCTATTTGTAACGTTATCCTAAACTTGTTGTTATCTTTTAAGTTTTCAATTTGTCACGTTATTTCTCTTTTTAACGCTTATTTTTGGCACATCCCAAACAAAAACCAGACGAGTTAAACCCTAACCCTATTTTTTGTCCGACGAAAATAAAAACGGATGAAATAAAGTCCTAACCCTAAGCTTATTTTTGTCCATTGAAAATAAAAAAAGGATGAAATACAACCCTAACCCTAATGTTAACCCTCTTTATTGTCCGTTTCTCTAAGAAGCGTATGAGCAAAACTATTTGATTTTTGGGCATAGTAAACTAGGTTTTTCATTTGAAAAGAAAATGAACGAAGTAATTATCGAGCTCGTCCGTTTAGAATAATAGCAGATGTCAAAAAACTGTCCCTTTCTTTTATAAACGGACAATATCAATTTACACATGCACAGAAACAATCGTCCATTCACCTTCACCAATTCATCAAACCATTATTTTTACCATCATCGATTTACCATTCCAACAAACAAATTAAGTAGCCAAAGTTAGTTATGGAGTTCAATCTAGGGCCATCCAATCTTTCAATTTTATGGGATCAAGACAAACATGACTCGAACGAGGTTTGGAACCAACGAGAGCGAGGCAAGATCGAGACAATACAATACACATCAACCGTTGACAAATTTGAACGACTAACAACATCATTGGGTTTGTGATGCCAGATTCGATATTTTCACAATCCCTCGTGTTTTCATAAATATTGATGAATGTTTGATTTCGGCATTTGTTGAGTGTTGGAGGGTGACAACCAACTCGTTTCATTTCACGGTTGGTGAGGCAACCATGAACTTAGAGGATATAGGCTATATACTTGGTTTTCCATCATGGGTAAACCGGTTACAGTCTTGCTGTTTTGGGACAAGGGACTTTATAGACAGTCGTTTTTGGGGAATTATTTTGATCCTAAAAGTTTCAAGGGCAGATTGATTAAGTTTTTTTTGGTTGTATAACACATTCGGGTTTTATGGTCAGCCCTAGGATGCAACAGAGGAGAATGTTTGGTTGTTTACTCGGGCTTTTTCCTTGCTCGTCATTGGTGTGGTTTTATTCCCGATGACGAGCAAGAATCTCGTTCATCCTTGGTATCTCAAATTTTTTCGAGGACCCAACGATAATTCATGAGTATGCTTGGGATGCTGCGGTGTTGGCGCACACCTAGAGGGGTTTGTATCGATAGTCATAGGCCGAGACAAAGAATATTGTTGTTTGTTGCACGTTATTGTAGGCAAATTTCGGTAACGTTGTTTAATTTATTCCCTAATTGAATATTGATTGTTGTGTATTTTTTTCTCAATATCTTGAATTTTTTGTTGTTGTATACTTGCAATATTGGTGTTATGAGCGATCCTTCATTGGTCATCCTGAGTCTAGGAGAGGGTGTGCCCAAGAGTCATGGCTTGGAGAATGTTGACGAGACCAGGACCGAGATCCATTCCTCATCACAATGTCATCTTCTATTGTAGAGAATTCGATCGAATGACATTGAATGTGCTCACGTGGCGTCCCTATAGATGGTTTAACCCTAAACTAAAGCGGCACATCTCTTCAAGTATATGTATGTGGGGATGACACACACCCCCTCATTCACCTCGATGAGGTGGAGTACCATTTCTTTTTGTATGAAGGCAAAGAAAGGAAAAAAAAGATGGTACGAAAGAGGCTCCTCCCATTATGCTGAGGACACAGCTCGATCAAAGACAGAATTATAATTCATAGCAACAAATTGCAGATTAATGTGGCAGGATGTTTGGCAGACAGAATAAGTTAGGTTGAGCATTTATTTGATTTTTAGTACTAGGCGCACTGAACATAAACCTGCCCCCTACATTTGTATGAGATCTCAAGGGAGATGAAGAGTGCCCTGACTTATCTCATGATCCACATAAATGAAGTAGGGGAACATACCTAGCTCATTCTATAGAACTCAGTGTTCGATCGGAACAAGTTTCAAAATGAATATGAAGGGTAAAAAGTGTGCTTATCTTGAAAGCTATAGGAGGAACTTGAAGTGATGAAAATAAAAGAAAAGAGGAACTTGAAAAGATTGTACCATCAAAATATGAACAAAAAACACAACCTCCTCAGAATTATATATTTAATAAAAGTGCCAATGGTTTCATGGGCTATCAGAAGCATGGAATTGGTAAAACGAAAGAAAAGAAGAGACAAAAAGGAAAAAAAAAAAAAAACAAGATATCAATTCACTACCCATGGTGTCACCAAACGTCAAGCCAGGATATAACTCCCCATATTTTTTTGACAAAAAGGGATCTAGAATACCAATCATATCACGTAGTTGTACTCATATTCGATCATCCTCTCTATCACTGTCCATATTTGCTTTTTGGCTAAGAGCACACGAGTAGGTTGTTGATGCCCAGAGTTTGATGTATACCAACCACACTACATTGACTCCTATTGAATAAGATGCATGCTAATGCTTCCAAGCCTCATTATCTATCGAAGTCTCATTTCAGACTAACCTGCTCCACAGGCATCCAACACATATGCTCGCCAGCTAAGAAGGTTGTTTCCTTTCTGCAAGATATGATGTCGTCTACAACAACCTTTTTAGGTCTTGTTTAGTACGCTGATCGGATAAGACATATAAATAATGAAAGAATTATTCATCATTAATACTTCGATTAACTATTATCTCATTATGTCTTTCACAAATTTTGTTTGGTACAAATTAGATTATGAAACTAATACTGACGGTTGGGGGTCTGTGGTCGGCCGTCGATCGACGGTGGTGTGTCTTGGTAGACGGTCGACGTGGGGCGATGGGTAATGTCAAGTCGATAGTTGGACAATGGATAACGGTTTAATAGAGTTGTTTAAATAATTATCCCGATAGATGAGATTAATAATATCATGAGATTGATAATGAAGAGATTAGAAAGATTATCCCAATAAATAAGATTGTTACTTCTAATATCATTTTCTCTATCAAACATGAAATTAACAGATGTTAATCTCCCTTCATCTTTCGTACCAAACATGGCCTTGGTGATTTCTCTCATTTCTTCGGTCAACATCAAAGTATTTGCATTAAATATCTCTTCGTATATTTCTTGACTCAAGCTAATACATGTAAGCAACATACCATTCTTTCACAATCATCCCAATTTTACTTATCGTCAAATCATATACATCCAATCAGAGATATTTACAGCACTGCCCAATTTCATAATCCAACATTACTTCGTCCACCCTTTTCCATTATTTCCATTCCCTCCTCACTCATTTATCCTACAAAAGCCCCCAAACAAAACAAGAAAGCAGCAGCAGCAGCCTGTTCTATTCACAGATGCTGCAACCAGCAACATCTGTGCTCCAATCCCCGAGCTTCAACGGCTGCTCATCGAGCAGGCTCGCCGAAATAGCAGCCAGGGTTATCGATGAACAACAAGACGACGACCACGTTTTCAATTCGAACACCAACGTAGCAGACACAGAGCAACAACAAACACAAGAAACAGTACACGAGAAACGCAAAGATTTAGATGTATCGGTGACCGACGCCGCACAACAGGATCTCCAAGAAGACGGCGATGATGTTAGTTTCGAGTTCTCTGTCGCCAGAGTGCACGAACATTCGTCCGTATCAGCCGATGAGATCTTCCAATCCGGCCACATCCGTCCAATCTTCCCCCTCTTCCACACCGATCTCATCAACACCGTCACAAATTGGACGACTCCTCATGCTGGAACCACCGATCAAGCGCCGGCAGCTGAGGCTAGGGTTTCGGATCCGACATCGGCACCGACGATTCGCCTCACGCTAAAGAAACTATTGATACAGGAGGTGGAGCGAGAGGCGGATAACGAGCTCGAAACCCTCCCGCCGGAAACATACTGCATTTGGACGCCGAAGAACGGCGACAGACACGAAACGGAGAAGAAGAAGAGGAAGTCCGGCGGCGGATCATCGAAGCGGTGGAAGATTCCGGAGATTTTCGGGTGGACCGGCGGCGGCGATGGTGGCGAGGAGAATCAGGCGACGAGGGAGACTGTTGCCGGCGACGAGGAGAGGGCGACGAAGGCGGGGAGTGGCCGGAGGAGATCGTATTTGCCGGACAGGCGAGATCTCGTCGGGTTCTTTCATCATGTGAACGGGTTGACCTGAGCCTTACACCCCTTTTGAACCAACACTTTGATAAAAGAGTTGATCCTCTACTGAGCGCTTCATATCATGATGCTTGCTTTTACGACAGCTATGATGCTTGCTGTTTTTTATCATGCAAGATGAGATTCGACGATCTATGCTATGTATTCTCGAACAATAACAAAACATTAGGAATTGAGTGCTCGATGGAGGTACGGGTTATCACCTTCAATCGAATAGCCGCTTGAGGAGAGATTTGCTGCTGGAGAATCCTCCAACAAAGAATCACATGATATGAAACACATGACGTTCTTTTCCATTGTGTTTTCTCCACACGAAGAAGTACTAAATGTACATTTCTCGTTACAATCAACATTATAGGATGATAAAATAGCTATCCTTGAACGCTTCCTACCATGAATACAACTCTCTGACAACATGGATTTTGTACCACCAGTTCAAGCAATACAGGAGTGGCCGTGTAAAACTACTGCAAAGTATATACAACATGAACGAGTGCTAGATCAATGTAACGTCCACTCCAAATCTCTCAGTTTGTGATTTTGTGATACTCCTTGCTCCTCTATGGTCCTGCACAATACATCAACAGAAGAACAGACATAATCTAAAACAAAGCTATCTATAAAGACATTTGAGCCAACTATATACTAATCGACACACAGATTCAACAAACCAAATGTGCAACCCCTATGTCTCCTCACAAATATGCCAGCCAACATGGCATGGGCGCAACGTGGCGTGGCATATATGGGTAATGCCAGTACGACATGATATGTGTGCTCTGTCGAAGCCAATACGACCGTGATAACTTACACTTAGCTATGATTTCCGACTACAATGCCCAAGAACGGCAGTTGGTTTGACTGCATGATCCTATAATTGAACTGTAAATCTTGCACGACGAATATTGGCTAATCGAAGAGAGCAGGCGACTGAATCAAATTTGAGATTGCCAAACCTGTGCTGGGCCTCTTCCTCTGCATGATTTGATGACTGCAATCAACAACTTATCCCCTGCCAATTGCCTCACTTTTTGTATGAGCTCATACCGGGAGATCCTCCTCTCCTACAATCATCACCAAGCAACATATTAGTACATTATACAAATAGTAACATCCATGGAGCATTATCTGCTGGCATTAGAAGATGAGGCGCGGAACCATGTTTTACAGGAATTGCAAAGAGAAAGCAACTATAGAGTATAAAAATCAAGCACTTACCATGAAGTCCTTGTGAAACTTGCTGATCACAATGATGATATGCGGCGGCAGCAACTTAGCAAGTGCTGATATCAGATCAGGGAACGCCATCCATGGCGAAGTCGGTACCTTAATCCTATCTTCGATCTCGTTCCTCGAAGGTGACCCTAAACAAACAATGACGACCATCCATAGAAACATTAATTGACATATTGCAAAAGTATACATCTAATACTAAAACACTAGCAACTTTAAAAACGTCTTGAAGCTCATTACCTCTCAAGGAAGCAGCAGAGACACTGAAGGTAATGACATATTCAGGGAGAATATGTGTGTTCATCTTGGTGCTCCAAACAATGTATTTCTTGTGGCATAAGTCATTATCCACACCAGAATCGAATTCTCCACTGCTAGGATTCGATTGCTGAGAACCGACGGGTATCGTCCCCATCCTGCCCATCAGAACTCTGCACAGCAATATGTGTGTCAGCCCTTCTTCATTGGCCATAGCTGATCGTACGCTGCATTGACCAATTACATTGATCAATTCACTCATGGAATTAACCCGAAAGTGCAGAGAGACAAACCGGAATCGAGAGAATTTCAATTTCAAATTGAACAAAAAGATAGTAAACTTTAAGGGGAAAACTATTCTGAACAAATCCAAGTGTATACTCATGATCAAACATTTTCTTTCATAATATCCTTGCAATGGGTTCAATTTTGGACGGAATAATCTCTCAATATTTATTATATATATAAAGTTATATTTGATTTTTTAATATCAAAATTTGACTTATTTTGATACCAAGTTTGATTGGTTTAATATCAATGACATAATATTTTAATGTATTTAATTTGTAATAACATTTCATTATCTCATGCATGTATGTTCCAATATTGTTACGTATTTGTTTCATTACTATAACATGATTAGAAGATAACAACTATTAAATAATTTAACATCATACATAGAATTCTTAAATATTTTAGACTTTTTATATGATTTAAAATAGATATACGTAGTTATCAGTTGTTTTTTTCAATGTACATAATATAAATTACATAAACAATGTTATATTCATAAACTTTGTAATATGTACTTATATTGTATTATTTTATACACATATATACAAGTCTTGTTTCCATATTAAATCACGTCTAATTATCCCGTAATATGTATTAGGTTGAAATACATAACTTACACAACTAATTATGTTTCACGATAAATTTAAAAAAAAATTATGTTTGATCGTCGTTACACGCATGTCAAAATTTTACATCGACACACATACAAAATCAAAAGATTGCAAAGTTTATGAGACGGAAGAATAATAAACTATTTTTTTTGAGATTCGATATGTAAGATTGTTTAACCTTGTTGCCCCTTTTCTCTCCCATTGTACTTGATCGTCACATTTGTATGAAAATACTTTTTTTTGTCACACGTCTAATTGAAATTAACTCTATCATTTTATTGAAGCAATCTTTAAGTTCTCATGAAAAACTATAACTAATCACTTCTATACATTACCCCCGGTCTAATTAACCAATATTTCGTAGACCCAAACCAATATTCATCAACACAAATGAGAATTTATATAAAATAGTAGAAATTACGTTCAATTACCTATCAAGTAGATGGCAAAACGGCGAAATAAACCCCTCTCCCAAACCTCCGGCCACTCATCGCCATCTCTGTCTCACCAAACCCAAACTCGACGATCCTCTCCACGCCCTCCTTCTTGGTCCCGAACCACCCAAACTTCTCATTCCCGACATTCCCATCTCCACCACTCATCTCCGCCTGCCCCGCCCAACTCCCGTCTGTGAATCCCCGCCACTGTCAACTTCTCTCCCACGTCACCGCCTAAGTATCCCTTGAACCTGCTCGCTATCAACTCGTACGCTCTTTCTCCTTTGGGGATTCTCTCAAGCTCATATTTTCAACATCAGGAATCCATATCTAGACTGCGTCATCTGCTTGATGGTGTTGGCATCTAGGTATCAGGTAGCATTTAGACCAAAGTCCAGCTAATAAGTTGTCACCGTGGACTCTAAGGACTCGTCAAATGTGTTATTAACTTGTGTATGATCATTGAACTTAGATAGGTAACGAAAATGGGACAGGTAAGCTTTTAGCATGCGAAGACCGTCAACAGTGTCGTCCTTCTTGATACCTTCGAATTTGGGGATGAAGTCGAAAGGGTCAGTAATTCGAATTTGGGGATGAAGTCGAAAGGGTCAGTAATTAATTGGATCATAGTGGATATTGGTGAAAAGAATGACTACAGATAGTATGAGAGTTGCGGGTAAAAGAAAACGTTCATTGAAAATATCCACTTTAATTTTCCCCTAAAAAGAGTTAGTAGATAGATAGCAAGCTAGGCTAATTGTTACATATTTATACTAACTATATTCTCTCGCTAAAGGGCACTAGTGAATCCGTTTAAGGGCATAGTTACAAATCAATTACAAGATCATATTTGATCTCAATATAAATTGTTTAATTATCATGATATACAAATGGGAAGATTTTAGGTTGAATTATTTAAACATACAAAAATTCAAAAAAAAATATCAAAAAAGTACAAAAGTAATCAAAATTCAAAAACATACAATTCACCCATATCTTAAATCCCTAACCCTATTCTCATCTCCACCCTAACTCCTATCATCACTCCATCATCGTCGGAATCTTTGTTGGAATTCAACCACGTCGTCAGAATTTGACCGGAATATGAAATATTGTCGAAATCTTTGTCGGAATTCGATCACGTCGTCGGAACATGAAACAGAACATCTGAATAAAATCAAAATAGGACTTATGATAAATAAAAAATAAAAACAGAGTGTCAGTATAAAAATGAAATAGAACATCAATAAAAAATGAAATAAAGCGCATGAATAAATAAAATAGAACGTATGAAAAAATGAAACAAAACTCATGAATAAAAACAAAACATACTAATAATATAAGATTATGCACCATCAAATCTCATCATCACGTAAAAAATAAAAGAGGACATGAATAAATGAAATAGAACGCAGGTACAAAAATGAAACACATACTTAATTCTAAAATCCAAATAACCATTAGCCAAATCTCACACATCGAGATATTCCAACAAGAAGTAACATTACACACACGATCAGCTAACAAATTCAATGCCAAAAAAAAAAAAAACTAACAAGAAGCATGAATCCGAAACTCACTTGATTGGCAGCCTTAGAGGGAGGAAGAGATCCATCGAGCTTGTCGAGTCGAAATGTGACTGGTATACAAGCGATGAAATCAATATGCACTCTCCAGTTACACACGAAAGAATGCTAAGTGCATCAACGCCATATCCATTGATCCAGAAAAACTTAAATAGTGTTAAACATTTTGTGAATAACTACTCAACAGCTAGCTGCAAAACTAAAGTACTCAACGCAATGGCATAATATAAACTCAAATACTCCACAGACCATATAAAATGCACCAGCCAAATCACATCACAACTCTACCCAGATGATCGACACACGCTCATAAAAGGCTTGATCTGATATCGCTGGACAAGAAGAATCGGAACTTGTTGCTACTCATCTCGCCGAGATCAATCACTGGATTCCAAGTAGCGATTGACCAATTAAGGTTTATTTGGTGGCATTCATGGTCGGAACCAAATCGTCAACGAGTATTGACCCAGCGTCGACGCCGACGGAGGTGAGGTGGAGAACGCATCGGCGGAGGCTGTCTCCGGCGTGGCCGGAGAATCAGGCTGTGACTTTCATTCCTTGTAGTTGATCTTGCATCTACACAGATTGAAAGATTTCACTATTGAAGAGCATCGTGCAGAATGGCCGGAGAATGAGGTGGCGGTGGAGGTGGGGATTATGGCGACGGCGGTGGAGGTGGGGATTATGGCGACACGGTGGAGGTGAGGACGTTGATAAGGCAGGGAGGGAGAGAGAGTGGAAAATTGAAACAAATTGTACGTGGAATTTTTCTTTGTGTGTATCGAATATTTTTTGATTTTTGTATGTTTCATTTGTTGAAGTTTTTAATGCATTACTACTAAAGAAAGTTCACCTCTAGCTGATTGAACTTGGACGTGAAAGAGCAAGGTTTGGTGTGTTGATATTATTTATGAGTTGATTTGTTATGTACATTCACCATGAAAAAAATAAAGATATATATATATATTTATATATATATGGGCGAACAACCTTTAATCTATCAAGTTTAGACTTTATAATATTGAAGTTGAAATTAATTCAAACAGATTTCTAAAATTAGTTCACATCCTTATGAATTTATAACCGGTAGGATATATCACATCATTATAAATTTATAATATAAATATAGGATTTTCTTTTGTTAGTCCTCCATTAATGCTTCGAATCTTCTCAGAAGAAGTCCACCAAAGCATCGTAACCCAAACACAGAAAACGATGAACTTCAAAAAATTCCAAAAGTAGCAAATGCTTTATTGCATCTTGAATCGTGAGTAAGGAAGGTGACGGATGTGGAGAGAGAGAGAGAGGAAACCTGTAGAATCGTAAAGTGTAGAAGTTGTATTTTTTTTTTTGTTCTTTTCATCGCTCCCAACCGTATCCAAGTATTGCCTTATATATACCACAAGAAATAAAATTGACTTGTTGTAGAAGAAATCCAGGTCTCAGTATATTCTTCCAAGTCAGTTGAAACCTTCTTATTACAGACTTCACATAAGTCTGTTTTATCCCTTTGATACTGTTCAACACCAAACGTCTGTGACTGTCTGAAATATCAATCCTCTGAAAAACTCTGAACTTTGTAAAATCTATCTTCATATATTGTTTATTGGACTCTAAAGTTTAATGGAACACATCAAACATTACCATAACGAGATCAATTATTCTAGTTTTCAATCAGAACTCTAAATCTCTAGCCTCAAACTCTGATAAACCCGAATTCTAACTATCCATTCTGATTTACTCAGCACTTCCAACGGAAGCCCTTTTCACTTCAGAATTTTGACTGCCTAAAATACTTTATAGGTCTAACACAACTGTAACTCAAGAAAAATAAGTTCTAATAATAAACAATATGTTTAAACATATATCCTAATATTTTGACACATCAAATCATAAGTAATAACAGATTAAACAATGATATCACAAAGATCTCATCATATAAATCCTGTTAGTCTCATCATATTACTAAACATCAATAAATTTATAATGTAGTGAAAAAATAAGTATGCTTGTCCCGTATCGAAAAAGTGTTAGTAATATAACACCAACCGAGTTCGGATTTGACATTAACAACGTCAAGGCATTTTATGGCAACTATAATATAGGATATCTCAACATACTGATATGATTTCATATGCGAATAGCAACAAGGAACAAGGACTCTAATCTCTTCTACTATCATTGTTAGACGAATTACTGCGTGATATTATATATGTGATTGCATAATTAAATTAGTATTATTATAATGTGGCATATTTTACCAGTTATAAATTTATATGGATGGTGATGAGAGCTCAACCAAAGATTCCAAAACTCCGGCATATATCTGTTTAAACTAATTTCATTTTCAATATCTAAAAGTCTAAAGTGGTGGGTTGAGATTGTTCGCAAATATATACTTTCTCGGTTCCACATAAATTACGAATATTTGAATTGACACGATTATTAATAAATATATTGATTGTGGGTATTTCTATTCTTTACCCTTGTGTGTGGGGGAAAAATTATGATTGAGTGAAAACAGTTTTTTTTTTAAATATAAAAAAAAATTAATGATGCATGATGTAGTTGATGTAATATAAAATAGAGATATTTTGGATTTTATAGTATTCAAAACTTATCTTTTATGAAAGTATTTTAATTCATGAGGGACTATCATATTTAGTACATCAGCTTGGCCCAATTGAGTTTATACTTGGTAAGGATTGTACACATTATTTCTTGCTGATCAGAGGTGATGTGATCTTTTCAGAACTCACTTGACAAGATCACCTTCTTGACTACGTCTACAAGTAGTTTGTGTGCTTTGGACAAATACTTCTTCATTGTTAGTATTCCTTCTTTTTGTTTCTTCTCGCTTAGCATTGCATGTCTCCTATCATCTACCACATAGATATGGATATCTTTGGGTCCTTTATTTAAAACTGTAAAGAGCTATACGAAATCATTGGGAGTGATATTGATCCTAATTTGTCTAGTGGATGTGTATCTGATGTATTGAAAGTCCTTTGCAACTTTTGCCTTTCTGATGAAGTCAAGTACCACTTCGTCGTGTATTCTGCTGGTTTTCTCATAGAAGTGTGTAAGGTTCGAGTTTCAACCTAGAGGGGGGTGAATAGGGTGTATAAGATTTTAATGGTCTTTTTCTGTGGAATACTTGTTTTGTGCAGACTATTGCTCTATGCAGACTACTAGGTAGTCTGCAGATAATAATTGGTAGTCTACAGTAGAGATTGGAAACTCTTTGAGTTTATCCCTTTTTGGCTGTAATGATATATTAGAAACAGTTCTAAGTATCAATGTAATGAAAAGCATTAGATAGACACAATATTTATACTGGTTCAGACACTCGATATCAAATGATGATAGAGAGCTTAGTCGAGTCTTCCCTTGGTGACCGGTGTAGTCAAGCCAAGAGGTGAGTATCACTATCTTCTTGTTTTAGATTACAAGAGACTTTCCTTTTATAAGTTATTTAACTTGTATGAAAGACAAAGAACCTAGATGCTTTACACAAATCCGAGCTTTGGACTCTACTGCAAGATTTTGTTCTTCTGCAGACAAGTGATACTTTCGACTGTATCTTCATGACTTAGTTTTCTTGAGTAATCTTTGAATTGGCAGATTGCTTCGCACTCTTTGTTTTTCAATCCACGTTCAACAACTTTACTCAATAAGCCTCACCGGTTCCCTTTTACAGACTCAACGAACGAACCTTTGTAGACAATGCACTCTTCTAGACAGTCCACTCATGTCCCCCATTATCTCGTTCCTGATGTTGGCAGTCCATTATCCCTAGAAACTGTGTCATTGCTACTTTAACTCAAATCCTCGCTTGACTGACTTCAAACCTCAGACCCCACCCTGGCAATCACCTCTGCTACAATGCAGTCTGTTGCAACTTCTAGTCTGTACCCAGTCTTTGTTACAACCCTACTCTACATCCCATACTATAACCCTAGTCTGCACCCACTCTTTGTTGCAACCTTGTCTGCACTTAGATCTGACTCAGTTCATGTCTTGCCATGTTGGTCCTCATCTTCAAGCTCAGTCATTCTTCCTGAAGCCTTTGAGTTTTTTTGTTGCTTATCAATGCACTAGATGTTCATCCAAAATTCTCTGTTGTAGTTTGTATCTGGTGGCTTGCACGATCTTCATTCATCCGCAACCATTTGTTCACTGGCATCTGACCTAGACTACAACTACCTACTTGACTTGTAGCATAAACATACTAACTACATTATAACTAATACATTTAAGTTTTGTTACATCAATTTTTATACAAATGGAGGAATTGCATAGTCCTGTTAAAGTGCTTGAGGCCTGCATCCTATATCAGCTCGGATATTTCTTTCACTTCATCTGATTCATTCTTTAATATCTCGAAATCAAAAACCACTCCGGTATGTAATTCAATTCTTCTTGTTGGGCTTCGTTGCTCTTGAAAATTGTCGCTCTTAAGAGGAGTGTTAGATCGGATGTTGGTCATTTTTTAAGTGAAATCAAATAGAATTTTCCAGTTCGTGAAAATGAGCTTTCAAAATTTGCAAACTAGGGGTTGTAGTAGAGCGCAAGAGAGAAACAGTATTAGAGTGAGAGAATGAGAGAGTAAAAGCATTTTTGGTTGATTTTTTTTTTTCAAATTTATACTCTTTGAAAAAGTTACCATTGTATTTAACAACAACCTGTTGTGTATTTTCAGTCACTGATTTTGCACCCAGATCTGATGCAATCCATGGATTGTTGTGTTAGCCCTTGTCTACAAGATCAATCTCAGATCCTAAAGCATTTACAGGTCTTTTGTTGTCTATGCATGTCTTAGCTGCATCTGGTGGCCCACAATGCTTTCCATATGTGGTCTTTGGCTCTCCAATATCTGACCTAAACTGTAGATACCTACCTAATTTCCAGCCTAAGCACACTAACAACATCATGGCTAATACTTCTAAGTTTTGTTCATCAATTTCTATACAAATGGACGGATTGCGTATTCTTATCAGATACATTAGCAACTTGGCCTTGGCTTCTGTTTGGTCATAATAGTACATATGATCTCCTGTTGATCCATTGTGATCTTGTCCTTCGCAAATTTTGTTTACATAATTGCTTTCTTGTCCACATCAGCAATTAGTTTGTTGGATTTGGAGAGAAACTTCTTCATAGTTCTGATTCCTTCATCCTTCTATTCATCATTCAGTATGGCATGCATCCTATCATTCACAACAGATTGTAGTATTATTCTAGACCCATCATTTGATACCTTGAAGAGTCTCTCAAAATCATCGGAAGTAATAAGAATCCCAATCTTCTTGGTTGAAGTGTATGTGATCTTTTTGAAGTCGTCTAAACTTTTGTACATTCGGCTAGTTCGTTCACACAGATACTTCAATCTAGTGTCTTGAATCAATTTTGCGATTTTGTAGACCTCATCGGATTCGTCTTTCTTGAACTCCGTATCCCTTTCTTCGAGGGGCTTGCTTGGATTTGGGTCCTCCTGGATGATAATGGAGAGTTGGACTGTGTGTTTGCCATTCTTGTAATCAATTTGATCGAAAACTTTGAGTTTAATAGAAATGAGAGTGAGAATCGAGATATATGGTTTACAATAGAGAGAATTGAGAGCTTGAGTACTTAGAGAGAGTGTCTGTGGGTGTAAAAAGAGTATGAAGATTTCAAATACTCGAGTGTTTATGGATCCCAAAAGTTGTCGTTTTAAATTATGAGAAAGTAACCATTGCCTAATTTTCTGTAGAAATCACTTTTCTGACCATTACAAAAATCATGGCATAGAAAACTATAACGGTTGTCTACTTCCAAAAATAGAAATGCGGTAGGGATTTTAAATGTTGGTTTGCTTATGACTATGCAATATAGAAGTAGAGCATTTTTTGTCTTATTCATTTAAATTGATCATACCCAACTCACCCTAAATTGGGTAATTTTTTGCTTATTATGAGGCTTTGTAAAAATGTCACCAATTTATTTTTATGTGGGAATATACTCCAGTTTAATGTGGTTTTTTTGTACGTGTTCCCTGATAAAATGATATCTAACAACAATGTGTTTGATTCTTGGACGAAAAACGGATTTTCTAAAATAGCCATTACAGACCTGTTGTCAGAAAGGATTAATGTTTTAAAAAACTGAAAATCCTAGTCTACAAGTTATGATTTTATCCATAAAATCTGTGCAGCATAGCTCCCTGCTGTAATATCTTCAGCCTCTACAATAGAGGTGAAAATCTGTCATGCTCCTTGCTGGACCATGATATAAGTCTTGTACCTAAATATTGACATGTTCCACTTGTGTTTTTTCTATCAACTTTACACCTTACAAAATCTGTATCTGAATAACCAAATAGTGTAAAATCTGATTCTCTGGAAACCATATAACAAGATCAAGAGTTCTTTTGAGATATCTCAGGATCCTCTTGACTATAGTATAGTGGAATTCTTTAGGATTAGACTGGTATCTGGAACACACACCAACATAATAGTGGATGCCTTGACTGCTAGCAGTATGTATAGTAGAGACACTATAATTCCTCTATATAGTGTATTGTTGTTTTTTTATCATCTTTATCTATATTTGTAGTAGAGCTCATAGGTGTTCTCATGTGACTTGTATTTTCTAAACCAAACTTCTTTATATTATTTCTCAGGTATTGTACTTGGTTTATGAATATGCCACTCTATATTTGTCGTATCTGAAGTTCTAGAAAATATTTTAATTGTCCTATTAAGCTCATTTGAAATTTTGACTTCATTAGTGTAACAAACCTTTCACACAGTTTACCATTAGTGCATCCAAAGATAATATCGTCAACGCATATCTCCACTCTATATTCCCTCTTTAAAATCCATAATTACAAAAAAAGATTGAGAGGGTTTCATACTATGCCCTTGGAGCCTTTTTCAATCCAAATAAAGTTTTTGTCTAAGCGGTAAACATGATCGGGATGCTCATAATTCTCAAACATGGTTGCTCAACATAAACCTCCTCTTGAAGCTTTTAATTGAGAAATTCATTTTTCACATTCATCTGATAGACTTTAAATCCTTGATATCCAGTATAAGCAATGAACATTCTTATGGCTTCAAGTTTTGTAACAGGGGAAAAGGTTTCATCAAAATCTATTCCTTCCTCCCGTGAATACCCTTTGGCAACTAATCTGGCTTTGTTTTTTATGGTTATCCCATTTTCATCTGTTTGTTTCTAAACAGCCACTTGCAGCTAACCACTCGATAGTTCTTTGATCTGGGTAAATCCACAAGCTCAACCTGAGGGAGGGGGGG
>LIEC01012496.1:76206-99587 GCA_001925005.1 Drosera capensis | reverse complement strand
CATAAAAACAACTCTAATGCCTTGAAAACGCAACAAATTATGAAAAGAACTTGAAATGAGCTTAAAACACTATAAAACACTTAAAGATCCTAAAAACAACATAAAAACAATTGTAATGACTTAAAAACACAAGAAACCATTTAAAGAAACTTGAAATGAGCTTACAACACTCAAAAACAGTTGAAAAAGCTAAAAACAAGATAAAAACTATTCTTATGACTTGAAAACGCAAGAAACTATGAAAAGGACCTTGAAATGACCTTGAAACACTACAAAACCATTCAAAAGGCTAAAAACAACATAAAGACGACTCTAATGTATTGACAACGCAAGAAACTATGAAAAGAACCTTGAAATGAGCTTAAAAAACTGAAAAACACATCGAGATCCTAAAAACAACATAAAACAACTTTAAGGACTTGAAAACAGAAGAAACCATGAAAACAACCTTGAAATGAGCTTAAAACACTCAAAACCACTTCAAATGGATAAAAAAAACATAAAAATAACTCCAATAACTTGAAAACATAAGAAATTATGAAAAGAAACTTGAAATTAGCTTAAAACTTGAAAAACACTTCAGAACGCCATAAACAACATAAAATCAACTCTAATTCCTTAAAAACGCAAGGACCTATGAAAAGAACCTCAAAATGATCTTAAAAAGTAAAAAGCCAAAAAGCAACATAAAATCAAATCTAATGACATGAAAACGCAAGAAACAAAGAAAAAAACCTTGAATTGAGCATAAAACACTCAAAAACATTTCAAACACAGTTCAAAAACACTTCAAAAGGCTAAAAACAGCATAAAAACAACTCTAATGACTTGTAAACGCCAGAAACTATGAAAACAACCTTGAAATGATCTTAAAAAACACAAAAACACTTCAAAAGACTAAAAACAACATAAAAAACAATATAAGGATTTGAAAACGTAAGAAACTATGAAAAAAACCTTGAAATGAGTTTAAAACACTATAAAAACACATCAAAAGGCTAAAAACCACATAAAAACAACTCTAATGATTTGAAAACACAAGAAACTATGAAAAGAACCTTGAAATGATCTTAAAACACACAAAACCCCTTTCAAAGGCTAAAAACAACCTAAAAACAACTCTAATGACTTGAAAACGCAACAAAACTATGAAAATAACCTTAAAATGTGCTTAAAGTACTCCAAAGCACTTCAAAAGGCTATAATCAATTCTAATGACTTGAAAATGTAAGGAACTTTGAAAAAAAACCTTGAAATGATCTTTAAACACACAAAAACACTTCAAAAGGCTAAAAACAACATAAAAAAAAACTTTAATGATTTTACAATGTAAGAAACTATGAAAACAAGATTGAAATGAGCTTTAAAAACTCAAAAACATTTCAAAAGGCAAAAAACTATGAGAAGAACCTTGAAATGAGCTAAAAACACTCAGAACCACTTCAAATGGCTAAAAACAACATAAAAACAACTCTAATGACTTGAAAGTGCAAGAAAGTATGAAAAGAACCTTGAAATCAGCTTACAGCACTCAAAAACACTTCAAAAGGCTATAAACAACACAAAAACAACTCTAATGACTTGAAAAGGTAAGGAACTATGAAAAAAACCTTGAAATGAGCTTAAAACACAAAAAAAAAACTTCAAAAGGCCATAAACAACATAAAATCAACTCTAATTACTTGAAAACACAAGGACCTATGAAAAGAACCTTGAAATGAGCTTAAAACACTAAAAAAAAACACTTCAAAAACACTTCAAAAGGCTAAAAAAAACATAGAAACAACTCTAATGACTTGAAAATGCATGAAACTATGAAAAGAACCTTGAAATGAGCTTAGTACACTCAAAACCCCTTCAAATGGATAAAAACAACATAAAAACAACCCTAATGACTTTAAAATGCAAGAAACTATGTAAAACAAAACCTTCAAATCATCTTAAAACACTCAAAAATAACTTCAAAAACACTTCAAAAAGCCAAAAACAACATAAAAACAACTCTAATGACTTCAAAACGTACGAAACTATGAAAAGAATCTTGAAATGAGCTTAAAACACTAAAAACCCCTTCAAATGCCTAAAAACAACATAAAAACTACTCTAATGACTTAAAAATGCAAGAAACCATGAAAAGAACCTTGAAATGAGCGTAAACACTCAAAAACACTTCAAAAACACAACAAAAAACTTCAAAAAGCTAAAAACAACATAAAAACAACTCTAATGACTTGAAAATGTATGAAACTACGAAAAGAACTTTAAAATGATTTTAAAACACTCAAAACCCTTCAAAAGGCTAAAAACAACATAAAAACAACTCTAATGACTTGAAACGCAAGAAACAATAAAAAAAACCTTGAAATGAGCTTAAAACACTCAAATCCCCTTCAAATGGCTTAAAACAAAATAAAAACAACTTTAATGACTTCAAAACATCAGAAACAACGAAAAGAAACTTGAAATGAGCTTAAAACCTCAAAAACACTTCAAAAGGCTATAAACAACATAAAATCAACTCTAATTACTTGAAAATGCAAGGACCTATGAAATGACCCTTGAAATGATCTTAAAAAACTCAAAAAAACTTCAAAAGGCTAAAAACAACATAAAAATAACACTAATGACTTGAAAAAGCAAAAAACTATTAAAAAACCTTGAAATGAGCTTAAAACACTCAAAAACACTTCAAAAGGCTAAAAATAACATAAAAACAACTCTAATGACTTGAAAGCGCAAGAAATTATGAAAAGAACATTGAAATGAGATTAAAACACTCAAAAACACTTTAAAATGGCTAAAAACAACATAAAAACAACTGTAATGGCTTGAAAATGTAACAAACAATGAAAACAACCTTGAACTGAGTTTAAAACACTTAAAAACTCTTCAAATACACTTCAAAAGGCTAAAAATAACACCCAAAAACACTTAAATGTACTAAAAACAACTTTAATGACTTGAAAATGTAAAAAACCATGAAAAGAACATTGAAATGAGCTTAAAACACTCAAAAACAGTTAAAAGGCTAAAAACAAGATAAAAACAAATCTAATGACTTGAAAACGCAAGAAACTATGAAAAAAACCTTGAAATGATCTTGAAACACTCAAAAAACCATTCATACGGATAAAAACAACATAAAAACAACTCTAATGACTTGAAAACGGAAGAAACTATGAAAACAAACATTGAAACGAGCTTAAAGCACTCAAAAATACTTTAAATTATAAACATCATAAAAACAACTTTAATGACTTGAAAACATAAGGAACGATGAAAAGAACCTTGAAATGATCTTAAATTACACAAAAACACTTCAAAAACACGTCAAAAGGCTAAAAAACAACATAAAAAACACTCTAATGATTTGAAAACGTAAGAAACTATGAAAAAACCTTAAAATGAGCTTGAAACACCAAAAAAAAACACATCAAAAGGCTAAAACCAACATAAAAACAACTCTAATGACTTGAAAACGTAAGAAACTATGAAAATAACCTTGAAATGAGCTTAAAACACTCACCAACACTTCAAAAACACATCAAAAGGCTAAAAAAACAACAGAAAAACAACTCTAATGATTTGAAAACGCAAGAAACTATGAAAAAGACCTTGAATTGAGCTGAAAACACTCAAAACTCCTTCAAATTGCTAAAAACAACGTAAAAACAACTCTAATGACTTGAAAAAGCAAGGACATATGAAGAAAACCTTGAAATAATCTTAAAACAATCAAAACCCCTTCAAAAGGCTAAAACAACATAAAAACAACTCTGGTGACTTGAAAACGTAAGAAACTATGAAAATAAACTTGAAATGAGCTTAAAGCACTCAACAACACTTCAAAAACACTTGAAAAGTCTAAAAACAACATAAAAACAACTCTAATTGATGGAAAATGCAAGAAACTATGAAAAGATTCTTGAAATGAGCTCAAAACCCCTTCAAATGTCTAAAAACAAGATAAAACCAACTCTAATGACTTGAAAAGTCCAAGACACCATGAAAAGAACCTTGAAGTGAACTTAAAACACTCAAAAATACTTAAAATGGCTAAAAACAACATAAAAACAACTCTAATGGCTTGAAAATATAACAAACAATGAAAACAACCTTGAATTGAGCTTAAAACACTTAAAAACGCTTCAAATACACTTCAAAAGGCTAAAAATAACATAAAAACAACGCTACTGACTTGAAAACGTAAGAAATTACGAAACAAAACCTTGAAATGAGCTTAAAACACCCAAAAACACTTAAAAATCCTAAAAACAACATAAAACAACTTTAATGACTTGAAAATATAAGAAACCATGAAAAGAACATTGAAATGAGCTTAAAACACTCAAAAACAGTTAAAAGGCTAAAAACAAGATAAAAACAACTCTAATTACTTGAAAACACAAGAAACCATGAAAATAACCTTGAAATGAGCTTAAAACACTCACCAACACTTCAAAAACACATCAAAAAGCTAAAAACAATAACAGAAAAACAACATAAAAACAACTCTAATGATTTGAAAACGCAAAAAACTATGAAAAAGACCTTGAATTGAGCTTAAAACACTCAAAACACCTTCAAATTGCTAAAAACAACGTAAAAACAACTCTAATGACTTGAAAACGCAAGGACATATGAAAACAACCTTGAAATGATCTTAAAACAATCAAAACCCCTTCAAAAGGCTAAAAACAACATAAAAACAACTCTAATGACTTGAAAACGTAAGAAACTATGAAAATAACCTTGAAATGAGCTTAAAGCACTCAACAACACTTCAAAAACACATCAAATGGCTAAAGACAACATAAAAACAACTCTAATGATTTGAAAACGCAAGAAACTGTGAAAAGAACCTTGAAATGAACATAAAACACTTAAAACCCCTTCAATTGGCTAAAACCAACGTAAAAACTTCTCCAATGACTTGAAAACACAAGGACCTATGAAAAGAACCTTGAAATGATCCTAAAACACTCAAAAACCTTTCAAAAGCCTAAAAACAGTTGAAAACGCAAGAAATAATAAAAAGAACCATGACATGAGCTTAAAACACTCAAAAACACTAACAAATCCGAAAAACAACATAAAAACAACTCTAATGACTTAAAAATGCAAAAACCCATGAAAAGAACCTTAAAACACTCAAAAACAGTTGAAAAGGCTAAAAACAAGATAAAAACAACTCTAATGACTTGAAAACGCAAGAAACCATCAAAAGAAACTTCAAATGAGCTTAAAACACTCAAAAACATTTGAAAAGGCTAAAAACAACATAAAAACAACTCTAATGGATGGAAAATGCAAGAAACTATGAAACGATTCTTGAAATGGGCTCAAAACCCCTTCAAATGGCTAAAAACAAGGTAAAAACAACACTAATGACTTGAAAATGCAAGAAACTATGAAAAGAATCTTGAAATGAGCTTAACACACTCAAAACCGCTTCAAATCACTAAAAACAGTGTAAAAATAACACTAATAACTTGAAAACGCAAGAAATTATGAAAAAAGAAAACCTTGAAATGAGCTTAAAACACTCAAAAACACTGAAAAATCCTAAAAACAACATAAAAACAACTCTAATGACTTGAAAATGCAAGAAACCATGAAAAGAACATTGAAATGAGCTTAAAACACTGAAAAACAGTTGAAAAGGCTAAAAACAAGATAAAAACAACTCTAATGACTTCAAAATGCATGGACCTATAAAAAGAACCTCGAAATGATCTTAAAACACTCAAAAACCCTTTAAAAGGCTAAAAACAACATAAAAACAAATCTTCACTTGAAAACGCAAGAAACTATGAAAAGAAACTTGAAATGAGCTTAACACACTCAAAACCGCTTCAAATCACTAAAAAAACGTAAAAACAACACTAATGACTTGAAAACGAAAGAAATTATGAAAAAAAAACCTCGAAATGAGTTTAAAACACTCAAAAACACTGAAAAATCCTAAAAACAACATAAAAACAACTCTAATGAAGTGAAAATGCAAGAAACCATGAAATAAACATTGAAATGAGCTTAAAACACTGAAAAACAATTGAAAAACTCAACAACACTTCGAAATCCTATGAAAAGAACCTTAAAACGAGCTTAAAGCACTCAAAAATACTTCAAACTATAAACAACATAAAACAACTCTAATGACTTGAAAACGCAAGAAACCATGAAAAAAAACTTCAAATGAGCTTAAAACACTTGAAATGGCTAAAAACAACATAAAAACCTCAAATGGCTTGAAAATGCAAGAAACTATGAAAAGAACCTTGAAATGAACTTAAAACACTTAAAACCACTTCAAATACACTTCAAAAGTCTAAAAATAACATAAAAACAACGCTACTGATTTGAAAACGTAAGAAACTATGAAAAAAACCTTGAAATGAGCATAAAGCACTCAAAAACACTTCAAATGGCCATAAACATCATAAAAACTTCTCTAATGACTTGAAAATGAAAAAAAACTATGAAACAAACCTTGAAATGAGCTTAAAACACTCAAAAACAATTAAAAAGAACATAAAAACAACTCTAATGACTTGAGAATGCACGAAACAATAAAAAGAACCTTTGAATGAGCTTAAAACACTGAAAGCCCCTTCAAATGGATAAAAACAACATAAAAACAACTCCAATGACTTGAAAACATAAGAAACTATGAAAAGAAACTTGGAATGAGCTTAAAACTTGAAAAACACTTCAAAACACCATAAACAACATAAAATCAACTCTAATTCCTTAAAAAGGCAAGGACCTACGAAAAGAACCTTGAAATGATCTTAAAAAACTCAAAAACCCTTCAAAAGGCTAAAAACAACATAAAATCAAATCTAATGACTTGAAAATGCAAGAAACTATGAAAACAACCTTGAAATGAGGTTAAGATACTCGAAAACACTTCAAAAGGCCAAAAACAGCATAAAAACTTCACTAATTACTTGAAAATGCAAAAACTATGAAAAGAACCTTGAAATGAGTTTAAAACAAACAAAAACACTTTAAAAGGCATAAACAGTATAAAATCAACTCTAATGACATGAAATCAAGGAACTATGAAAAGAACCTTCAAATGATCTTAAAACAAACAAAAACACTTCGAAAGGCTAAAAACAACATAAAAACAACTCAAATGATTTGACAATGTAAGAAACTATGAAAAGAACCTTGAAATGAGCTTAAAAAAATCAAAAACATTTCAAAACACAACAAACTATTAGAAAACCTTGAAATGAGCTAAAAACACTCAAAACCCTTCAAATGGCTAAAAACAACTCTAACGACTTGAAAACATAAGAAACTATGAAAAGAACCTAGAAATGAGCATAAAACACTCAACAACACTTCAAAAACACATCAAAAGGCTAAAAACAACATAAAAACAACTCTAATGACTTGAAAACGCAAGAAACTATGAAAAGAACCTTGAAATGAGCTTAAAGTACTCTAAAACACTTCAAAAGGCTATAACCAACATAAAAACAACTTTACTGACTTGAAAACGTACGGAAATATAAAAAGAACCTTAAAATGATCTTAAAACAGACAAAAACACTTCAAAAGGCTAAAAACAACATAAAAAAACTCTAATGATTTGAAAACGTAAGAAACAATGAACAGAACCTTGAAATAAGCTTAAAACACTAAAAACAATTAAAAAAACACTTTAAAAGGCTTAAAACAAGATAAAAACAACTCCAATGACTTGAAAAAGCAAGAAACTATGAGAAGAACCTTGAAATGAGCTTAAAGTACTCTAAATCACTTCAAAAGGCTACCAACATAAAAACAACTCTACTGATTTGAAAACGTAAGCAACTATGAAAAGAACCTTGAAATGATCTTAAAACACACAAACACACTTCAAAAGGCTAAAAACAAGATAAAAACAACTCTAATGATTTGACAATTTAAGAAACTATGAAAAGAACCTTGAAATGAGATTAAAACACTCAAAAACATTTCAAAAGGCTAAAAACAACTCTAATGACTTGAAAACGCAAGAAACTATGAAAAAAACCTTGAAATGAGCTTAACACAATCAAAACCCCTTCAAATGGCTAAAAACAACGTAAAAACAACTCTAATGACTTGAAAACGCAAGGACCTATGAAAAGAACCTTGAAATGTTCCTAAAACACTCAAAAACCCTTCAAAAGGCTAAAAACAAAATAAAAACAACTCTAATGACTTGAAAACGCAAGAAATTATGAAAAGAACCTTGAAATGAGCTTACAACACTCAAAAACACTTAAAAATCCTAAAAACAACATAAAAACAACTCTAATGACTTGAAAATGCATAAAACCATTAAAAGAACCTTGAAATAAGCTTAAAACACTAAAAAAACAGTTGAAAAGGCTAAAACAAGATAAAAACTACTCTAATGACTTGAAAACGCAAGAAACTATGAAAAAACCCTTGAAATGATCATGAAACACTCAAAAACCATTCAATAGGCTAAAAACAACATAAAAACAACTCTCGTTTAAAAAGGAAACCCCGAATAATTTTATTTTGGTCAACCGAATAGCCCGTAAACCCGTAAGACCCTTTAAACTAGCTTTCGCTGACGGGCTCACCACCACAAAGCAGCTTGTCACCCAACAGATACATAAAAACGACTCTAATGACTTGAAAACGCAAGAAACCAGGAAAAGAAACTTGAAATGAGCTTAAAACACTCAAAAACATTTGAAATGGTTAAAAACAACATAAAAACAACTTAACTGCTTGAAAATACAAGAAACTATAAAGGAAACTATGAAGAGAACCATGAAATTAGGTTAAAACACTTAAAAACACTTAAAATACACTTCAAAAGGCTAAAAACAACATAAAAACAACGATACTGACTTGAAAACGTAAGAAACTATGAAAAGAATCTTGAAATAAGCATAAAGCACTCAAAAACACTTCAAAAGGCCATAAACAGCATAAAAACTACTCTAATGACTTGAAAAGGCAAGAAACTATGAAAACCACCTTGAAATGAGCTTAAAACACTCAAAAACAATTAAAATGCCCAAAAACAACATAAAAACAACTCTAATGACTTGAAAACGCAAGAAACAATAAAAGGAAAGTTGAAATGAGCTTAAAACACTGAAAACCCCTTCAAATGGATAAAAACAACATAAAAAAATTCTAATGAATTGAAAACATAAGAAACTATGAAAAGAAACTTGAAATGAGCTTAAAACTTGAAAAACACTACAAACGGACATAAACAATATAAAATCAACTCTAATTACTTAAAAACGCAAGGGCCTATGAAAAGAAGCTTGAAATGATCTTAAAAAACTCAAAAACCGTTCAAAAGACTAAAAAGAACATAAAAACAAATCTAATGACTTGAAAACGCAAAAAACTATGAAAAGAATCTTGAAATTAGCTTAAAACACTCAAAAACATTTCAAAAACACTTCAGAAGGCTAAAAACAATATAAAAACAACTCTAATGACTTGTAAACGTCGGAAACTATGAAAAGAAACTTGAAATGAGCTTAAGACACTAAAAAAACACTTCAAAATGCTAAAAGCAACATAAAAACAACTCTAATGACTTGAAAACATACGAAACTATGAAAAGAAACTTGAAATAAGCTTAATACCTGAAAAACACTTCAAAAGGCCATAAACAACATAAAATCAACTCTAATTACCTGAAAACGCAAGGACCTATGAAAAGAACCTTGAACATTTCTTAAAAAAACTCAAAAACCCTTCAAAAGGCTAAAAACAACATAAAAACAAATCTAATGACTTGAAAACGCAAGAAACTATGAAAAGAACCTTGAAATGAGCTTAAAACACTCAAAAACACTTCAAGAGGCTCAAAACAACATAAAAACAACCCTAATGACTTGAAAACGCAAGAAACTATGAAAAGAACCTTGAAATGAGATTAAAACACTCAAAAATATTTCAAAAACACTTCAAAAGGCTAAAAAAAACATAAAAACAACTCTAATGACTTGTAAACGCAAGAAACTATGAAAAGAACCTTGAAATGATCTTAAAACACACAAAACCCCTTCAAAAGGCTAAAAACAACCTAAAAACAACTCTAATGACTTGAAAACGTAAGAATCTATTAAAAAAACCTTTAAATGAGCTTTAAGCACTAAAAAAACACTTTAAAAGGCCATAAATAGCATAAAATCAACTCTAATGACTTGAAAACGTAAGGAACTATGAAAAGAACCTTGAAATGATCTTAAAACACACAAAAACCCTTCAAAAAGCTAAAAAACAACCTAAAAACAACTCTAATGACTTGAAAACGCAACAAACTATGAGAATAACCTTGAAATGAGCTAAAAACACTCAAACCCCTTTCAAATGGCTAAAAACAACATAAAAACAACTCTAATGACTTGAAAACGTAAGAAACTATGAAAAGAACCTTGAAATGAGCTTAAAACACTCAACAACACTTCAAAAACACATCAAAAGGCTAAAAGCAACAAAAAACAACTCTAATGACTTGAATACGCAAGAAACTATGAAAAGAACCTTGAAAACATTTCAAAAACACATTGGCGTATTTAAGTATTGTCATCCAATAATTCCTTTTTCATTTTCTTTTCATCCTATTTTGCATGTTATTCATTTGCGTCATCCAATATCTTGATTAAATACACCAAAATTTAGAATATTTGCAATGAAATTAATGTAATGAATTTCTTTATATATATTTCTATTCCACTCAATGCCTTGATGTTTTTTGTGAGGATGTGTGGAGAATATAAACATGAATTTTAAATCTTCTTCCTCATATATATTGAGTCGAGCATATGGAGCAAGATTTGTGTATTTGATGGCATTCAGGAGTATCTACGATATTACACTCTCCTTCATGTGAGTCTTAATTTTTATATATCCTTGTTGCTTTTCATTCTTTACCTTTAAATATTGAGGAGAATGTTTAGTTCGCCTTGGGGGGTGGATGGACGAGTAGGATCTTTTGTTTTCTTTTGAGTAATTTTTCATTAAAAGTTTTGCAAATTCGAAACAAAAGAATTAGAAAATCGAAAAAAAAAAGAGTAAGAGTAAAAGAAAAAAAAGGAAGCACATTGATGGAAAAAAAAGAAGAGAAAAAAAATTGCCAATGCAATTCAAAATAAACAAAAAGCTTCAAAAGTATTGGTGCAAGGCCTTAAAGTATCCAGTATAGGAGTTTCCAATAGAAGCAAAGTTTCCAGCAGAAACGGAGTTCCCACCAGAAGCGGAGTTCCCAGCAGAAATAGAGTTTCCAATAGAAGCGGAGTTTCTAGTGCAGGAGGTAGACCCAAAATTAAGAGCAAAGTTTTGCTGGCACTCCTGCATCAAAGGATTAAGAAAAGTACAGGAAAAGAATAAGTGGTCATGTGTCTCTACTTCCTTCTTACAGAAAACACATAGAGCACCATCCAGTAAGCCCATTCCCATAAGACGATCATGGGTATAGAGCCTTTGCCGCACCACTAGCCAAGTAATGAAGGCATGTCTTAGGATATTTTCTTTGAACCAAATAAGCTTGTGCCAAAATATCTTTGGAGCCCTTTCTCGAAGATGATTCCATGCGTGGACATTTGAGAATCCCCTCTTCCTCTCATCACCCAAAAGACACACATCCATCCCTCCATGGATAACAGAAAAGAAGAGAGCCATGAAATAAGTCTAGAATAGATGAAGGCCGCTGTCAAGATGAGTCATGAATAAAGGAGTACAGTGTAGTATCCCTTGGGATTCGAGTGTTATAGATAAAGGAGCTAGAGACCTTTAAATACAAGGCACCCAAAGAAGACCAATAGTCATACCATAGCTTAATAGATTGCCCGTCCCTAATCTTCCAACTGATTTGTTGTTGAGCCAATGGTCTAAGCTGCAACAATTGCCTCCAGTTGCATGAGCCATCCTTTGGAATTTTCATGGACCAAAAGTTGTCATTGCCCACAAGATTAGCATGTACCCAGTCAGTCCAAATGGGCTTCTCCCCCGAGGCTAGACCCGAAATATGTTTCAACATAAGTGCTTTGTTTCATGTTGGTAGCCGACAAAGCCTAAGTCCTCCTTCCTTCTTAGGGAGACATACAGTATTCCAAGCAACCTTCACACCCGTAGCACCCCAATGATGGGCCCTTCCACAAAAAAACTTCTGCATATACTTTCTATCCCAAGCAGCACACTCTTAGGCATCAGAAAGACTCCAGACCAGAATACTTGAATGAATTGCAACACCGACTTAACAAGTAATAACCTGCCAGCATGGGACAATGTTCGATTTGCACAACTAACAGCTCGTTTAAAAACTTTGTCAAGCAAGGCTCTACACTCTCTCGCTTTCAGCCGCTTCATGGTAAGGGGGACGCCCATGTATCGTACTAGCAAAGATCCCTTACCAAATCTAAAAATATATTGATCAGAATCAATGATAGAGGCGTCATCCCCCGCCACAAAGAATTCACTCTTAGAGGGATTAGGATGTAAACCTGAAACTGAGGAGAAGAGGTCAACCCCTTCCTTAAGAAGCTTTATAGATTCCAAGTTCCCTTCCGAGAATGACAATACATCATCAGCAAGGAACAGGTGGAATAGAGTGGTTCTCTTGCATCTCCAATGGAACTTGAATCCTGATTTATTAGTCTGAAAATCAAGAATTCCAGAAAATACCTCCATAGCTAAGAGAAAGAGATAGGGAGCACGTGGATCACCTTGCCTAAGTCCTCTTCCCGCTGAGAAATAACCATGAAATTCCCCGTTCACGTTGACAAAAAACTGAGCACTATACGTGAGTTCCATAATCTAGGGTATGAGCTGATATGGGAATCCAAAATTCACAAGGACTTGCTCTAGAAACTACCAGCTAAGAGTGTCATAAGCTTTCATCATATCGACCTTGAAAGCTATTCTCAGCAAGTATGGCTTCAGATGATAACCATGGAAAAGCTCTTGAGCTAACAGTATGTTATCACTCATCTTCATGCCTTTCACAAAAACACCCTGTGAAAGACTAATAAGAAAAGGCAACACATTGGCACATAGATTATCAAGAAGTTTTGCAATACACTTGTAAATTACGTTGCAATAGGAGATCGGTCTGAAATCGGTGATGTGAGTAGGATTGCCACATTTAGGAACCAAAACAATGACAGTAGAGTTAGCCTCCCTAAGAATCTTGTTGTCCTTAAAAAACTCCTGAATAGCCAAAATCACATCACTCCGGATTATATCCCAAGATCAATAAAGAATTCCACTGAGAAACCATCACGATCTGGAGATTTGTTTCGAGCATGGGAGACTAGGGTTTGCTGGATCTTTAGAATTATAAAAAGCATTATGTCCATATTGTTGTTGTGATGGTTGTGAAAACTTGCAAATTTGATTGGAATATCCATAAGATGAAAAAGTTGAGCAATTATTTGATTGATGTCCAATATTAAAATCACTTTCATATTAACTATTATTATTTTATTACTACATAATTGAATAATCAATTTTTCAATTTTGTCTAGCTTTGAAAGTTGAGAGTTATCAATGGATTGATTATTCATATTAGCATAATATTAGTGATTATAAGCCATGGTAAAAAATCAATTTATATACAAAGTCCTACCAACTACATAAATAAGTGTCATAACACACATTTCTGCAAGCCATTTCATCATCCCCTTTCGCCACATTTCATGAACTCCTCCTCATATCCCTAGGTGATCGCTAAACCAGGCACTTTTCACCACCCCATCATGATGGTGTGGATCATATCAACACTCTAATCACATGCAAGAATAAGGGTTCAACCCAAATAATACAATCCGCTTTAAGCATTCGCATACTAATCACCTCTTTACCCGAACCAAGTGTGCATCTCAATTCAATACTAAGGCAGGTCAAATAAAAATAAGCAAAGTAGGTGAAAAAGAGGTTGGCTATCTGGTTCTGTGGATCTTGGGTACGAGGATAGGAACAAAGAACAAGTCAAGAGTAAGCGAATCTATACATCCATCCCCATTAAGGTATTGTGCCTTAAACAGAAACACATTAGCCACACTAAACCAAATAAATAACACTTTCAAGTCATCCTTTTATTAGGATAGGTGATTTCTCAAATCTAAACAACTTGAGACAACAAAAAGTTCTTCTTCTTCTTTTTTAATGTGGAAGTATACAAAGGCAAATGGGTCTTAACACATTATGTGCCATATTACAACACTAAGAACAATCATGGATAAAGAGTTTTATCAAAGTAGATAATGTGTATGGCATTCGTGGATTCTAATCATGGATAAATATTTTTATTTCATGTTCATTTATGATAGGTCTTGTAATTAATTACAATAAAATAAGAGTTTTCAGATCTTAATTATTGGTTATCATAAAACATGCTATAACCAAACTAAGATAAATTCTCTATGTCAAAACAAGAATATAACATAGACAAAATATGTTGTATTATGAATATCTCTTTACACCTCATGATATTAACCTAACATACATTAGCGTTCTATCATGTCCATATTCATGTGAACATAGATTAATCAAACAAGATTGACATCAACCTATGAATTTGCAACAAACATCAAGCAAAAGAGAATGGATTGATTGTATTCATACATCTTCAATGTACTTAAGTGATCAATCATAATACAAATAATTGGTATTGGGAATAAATCAACACATAATCATGATACCATAAATATCAAACATAAAATTATTGTATTCAAAAATCATGTCTCATAAAATCCATGAGTGAGATCCAATCGCTATGCCACACTAAAAGTTTACGATATCATAGTCTTGAATAGGAATGGAAAAGATATCAAAAGCTTGATGAAAGTCATTACTAAACAAATTAGGAGAAGTGGAACAAAACAAAGACCAATGACAATTGATCTACAAACAACCGTAGACAATCTCTACAATGATCGAAGGCTCAACACTGCGAAAATTGGAATCTTCGTTGGTATCCTTCTCTTCGATTGCATCAAAGAGAAGACCAAAGTCGTAGCGCCAGCAATTTTTCCATGTTTTTTAGATAGATGATATCTAATAATTTTCACTCATTAATTACACATGTTCCCTCTTTTCACAAAGATTATCCCTACCGTTATAAAATAGTGCTATAGTAACATTCCACAAGTTAGGGATTTATTTTTTGACTTAGTCACCAACATATTTCTTATACTAATTTCTTATATTTTACACAATAAATATCATTGTTTTATCATACAACTTTATAATACAAACCAAATTCGACATATAAGTAATATTTTTTATGTACTATTATTATGAGTTAACTAGTATCAAATTAATTTTCTTAAAATAAATTTGTAAAATTATTCTCTTTTTTAATGTCTATTGCAATTAATAATTTTTTAAACTTGGTTGTTATTTTAATGTGAATTATTTTTTTAAAAGGAAATTTGAGCTTAAAATAACTACAAAAGCAATATAGGGAATAGATTGAATTTCCTTGGAATAGGGAAGGAAAGGAAGGTCAGGGTTTGGTTTAGTATTAGGAATTGGTTTGAGGATAGCGACAATTATAAAAAATCTATTAGACAGATTATTTTTTGGAGTGTTTTATATGTAGGGATAAGGAATGGTTTATGAAAACTATTGCAATTACTTCTATTCGTAACAGTTTTCATATCCCTATCCCTATTATATAGTGCTATAGTGTCACTATTTTTATATAAAGGTCAACTTTTTCACTCAGTCTCCCAATATATTCCATATATGGATTTCATATATGCTTTTACACATTTTTCATATATCGATTATTTATATAGATATATATTATTAACATTTTAATATAATTTTTTGTGATATATAAACAACTAAACGAGTTTTATATTTATCCAAAAATAATTTTTCTCATTAAGTGAAAATGTGTTGAAAATGTATTACTGGATTTTATGTATCAAAGAATTACTAACATTTGAGATGAAGTGTTATGATAGTCTGTAGATACTCTATCCGACAACGTTTTACTAGATTTGATGAATAAAAATATTACTAACATTTGAGATGAAGTGTTTTGATAGTCTGTAGGTACTCTATCAGATGACGTATATCATATAATAAGAATAAGAATATTTGTCTTGGATGAGATAACCCTTCAATGGAAACTCTGTACATAACAATTGGTCCATTACAGATAAATCTTTGGGTTCTATAGTTATTATGTCTGATTTAGTGGGTCTGTGAGTATCAGTTCAGTTGTAATTAGAACAGTTACCAGAATGGTTCAAGAAGGTCTACTGAATGTCGGTTTCAGATCAGATAAGTTAATTAGTCTTTTACGATTATCTGTTAAGCCATGCATCTGGTAAAGAAAGACTTTGTTGATTTTTAATCAGGATCCATTATTGGACTCTTGAAAATAATTAGGGATTGATTGGAGATATCCTTACGCCTTGCCTATATAAGGCGTAAGACTGCAAAGGGAACAAATATACGAAAGAAACACACTTCTGTATATATATCTTCGAATCAAAGGGTTCAAAGTTCTCTTTCTCTCTTTTCATCAAGAAACCTCTCAGGTATACATCAAGAATCAATTTTCTTAAGAACATCATAGTGAAGACATTGATTGGTACAAGTCTTCGTTCTATGTGATTGTGTTCCTTTTTGTCATTCTGTTAAGATTGTTTGATGGATCATGATGGGATTGATTGTCATTAGATTCATAGAAATCTGATTGCACGCAAAGGTTATTGAGTGATCCTGAAAACTCAATCTATTGAACTGTGATCCAAGGTGATCTAGTGGATTCCCTTCTTGGTTAATATACTACTAACAGGAGGAAGAATGGATTAACTTCAAATCAGTTAGTTAACACTGATTTGAGTCTAAACCACTATAAATTGTGTGTTCTTCATTTCTCATTTCATCTTTATTGATTCGTTCATAGTTGATTTCTTCGTCTGATCAAAATCACGATTCTGATAATAAGAATCTTGATTAAGGCACCATTTGATCATTGTTCTAATAGGGTAAATTATACATTTCATAGTTCTCTGTTCGTTAGCTGAATCGGTTAAAGGTTCTTGATCAAACATCATCTTTAGATTATCAACCTGTTAGTTATTAGATTGTTGATTGGTTGACAGATTGATTATCTTCTGTTGAAATCTTGATCGTGACTGTCTGTTGAGATCAGAGTTATTTCTCTAATCAAAATTGTTCAGATTATTAGTTTTTACCGGGTACATAATTTCTAGAATAGTCTATTCATCCCCCCTCTAGTCTATTCTTAATACAATCACGATCTTTCATAAAGTTATTATTTTGTAATATTTTTATTTGAATTAATAATTTTTAAGTTTTAAATTTTGTTAAAATTGTAATTATTATTAATTTTAATCGATAATAGTTTAAAATAATGATAGAAATGATGTAAGGAATCTGTTTTTGATTCTCTAGGTGCGAAAAAAGTGATAGATAAAGAATCTACATCCGTCCCAGATATATTACGAGCTACATGTATTTTTTATTATTTTATACATATTTATACGAGCTTTTTTTACTTGTAAAATCTAGTGAGAAAAAGTTTTTTTTAGCATACGATTAGATTATGTAATTTAAGCAATCATTGACGTTTCACGACAAACTATCGAAATAGAAAGTTTGCTCATACAATAACACGGATCAAATTTCATCTAGAAAACTACAAAAATCAAACAATCGTAATTTATCTGAGAAAAAATGAATATATTACATGAATAGGGATTAAAAAAATCTGAGCCATGAACTATATACATCCCTACATAGAGTTGAACACTAACCAAATAGTTCACGAACTACTCAAGTTCAACTCGACTACACTTGATTGTGAGTTTCGATCTCTAAAAATTTAGTTTTTTTTTTCTACGGTTAACATAATTGAGATCTGTTAGGATATTAAAGAGATTTAAGGACAAAAGAAGAGAAAGTGAAGGCCTGCATTATTAACATATTATGTCATTATAGGTTGTTATTGTTTGTGTTTGTAACATTAGTATTATTTGAAAGTTTTTTTTTTTCTTTTCTCATTTTTGTTTGTTATCATGTCGTAATACTTCATTTTGAGAATATATTAAATATTTTGCATCTTCCGATGATGATAAGTTTATTTTACATAATGTCAATGTCGTTATACCTCGACCGATTCGTGTACAGAGATATGGTGTTAAATAGAGGAAGGGCCGATTGTGCTCAATATTGTTTCCATTCTCTCGATTCAAATCGGAAACTGTGAAGGCCTGCGGTGCAAAAGACTAGCGGCGTTAATATACGCGCGGAACTCATAGGTCACTCCATTGTGTCGAGATAAGCTTCCCATTCCTCGAAGCTACGAAAATGGAGGAAGTCGACGAAGTCGAAGCCGAACCTCAGGTAGTTCTCGTATCACTTCCACACTATCCTCTTGCTCGCATAACTCCATGGCTTCTTCGATTATGATTATTTCTTCGGTTGATTCCGAAAACCTATTTTTCACCTTCAATGTTTTTCCAATACATGATCTGTTCAGGTTTGCAGGTAGCAGATTTGGCAGAATCTGAGTTTTTATGTTTCATTATGAAGTTACCACGATTGTTGTTGCTTTCCCTGCAATTTTCCCTCATTTGTACTATAGAACATATTTACGTTGCTGGTGTACGATTTTGTGTTGTGAATGATTGTTGAGGGATATATTTGTTGCTCATTGGTAGATGCGGTGTGATAAGAGTGCATTCTCTTCTGCTGATTCTGTTGTCTACCGAAGTTAAATGGAAAGAAGCTATTATGTTGCACACTATGATGTATTACACGTTCAATTTTCATCGATTATGAGTTCAGAGAATTCAATATGTTAAGTCTTTTGAGTAAGACCGAGTATGCTGTGGGCTTAGCAATAAAGTCCGTCTTAGACAAGGATCAGGATAAGATTACCTAGTCCAATTCAAGCTTGGTTTGCTGTCTTTGGCTGGAGGGGTGAGATATGATAATATGGGCTCGTTTTTATGCTTTCAGATTGGATGAGGGACCTATGGTATTTTTTGCCAGCCTTTGCGAGGGGGTCAAGCATCTGGTACATTTAGGAGCTGGTTATTTGAAGTTGACCATATTGACTCACTTGACAAGGGAAACAAATTTTTTTTGGGATAATCGTGAAAAAAACATTTGTATTTTGTTCCCAAGTAACTTTGACTAGCATGTAAGTGGAACAATTACAATACCTGTGAGCAAATAAAGTTAACTACTAAGCATCATATAAGATTTATCAGTATAGATTGGAGCGACTTGAAGTCATGATTTTATAAGAACTTTTTTCTATCTTGTTGGACCAATGTTAGGCCTCTTGATCAAGGTGACCCTGGTACAAGATAGGAGGCACTGAACTTGATCAGTTAATTCCTGACTCTAGATTCCTAGGAACTATGATAAATTACAGGACCACATTCTTTTGCTAAGCCTGATTATTCACGATCCTGTTGACCAGATTGTGTTCAATAACGTTGTGCACAGGTCTCCTATTTTTTCTCTTAAGATTTGACATGACATTGTCTGAAACAGATTACTGTTACTGATACCAGTCAATGTGCTTTTGTTCTTTTTTATTTTATTTTATTACCATGCAGGTTTACATGGCTTGTATCCTACATGGTCACAGGTAAACTTTTCTACAGAATGCCCCAACTAATAATTCGATGTGATAATAACTTACTAGGCAGGGGAAATGACATACTTGATTGTCAAATTTGTTCTCTGTTTTGTTGGCGTGTGGTAAATGCAGAGGCAAGAGTAGCGTATATCATTTCTAAACAATACGTTGACTTAACTAATTTTCTCAACAGAGTGGGAGTTTCCTATTATGATTCCAGCATCAGACAACTTCATGTGCTTGAATTTTGGGAGGATGCTGTTGATTATCCATTGATTGAATTGGGTATGAATGCCTCCTATCTGTTTAAATGATATTCGACCAGATGGATTGTTCATCATCTCTAAGATCAATCTTTATTTCCCCTGATTATCGTTCTGGTCTTTTCTTTGTATTTTGCTGGAACCAGTAAAATATCAAGCACGGCCCCAGACTATTTTCACAAGCACCAAAAGCGAAGAGTCATTTCTGCACGCTTTACGAAGAAATGGTGTGTTCTTATTGTTATTGATCACTTCTACTTATGTTTCTTGCACGCCTGCCATGTTTATTTATATGAAGAAATGCAGATGGAACAAATGAGTCCCCTACGGTGAAGCTGATGAAGAGTTCAATTTTCAGCTATGAGCAAGCTTGGCATAGGTGTCCTCTCTCTCCTGGAATTGACTCTTTTATCATACTTTATTTCCTGCTTCTGATCTCTGGAAGTTCAGTCTATTGCATAGATTTCGATAACATTAACAACAGAGAATGTCAGTACCAAGATAGAACAGGGAGACCTGGGAAATATTCAACATATCATATTGAACATCAGATGATAGTCGAAGACTTATTTATAATCAGATTGGAAAGTAGTGAAAGTTTGCATCTCAGTGAGCCCCCTCTTTGCCCCCCATCCTAAAGGAAAATGGAAATAAGAAAGGAAAGGAAAGAGGAAAGAAGCCCCCACTGCATATCGTTCACACTCATATTACATATATGCTCCTAATTATCTTTGCACTTGAACTTGTGATTACAAATTTTACAGTTGCAAATGTTTTTGTTTCATGTGAAACCTGTGCTGTTCAGAATTTGTGACATTTTATTTCTTATTTTCAACTTGGTGCAGACTGATATACGTTAGAGTCACTGGAATGGATGACGGACTAAATGTAAAGGAGAGAATTTGTTTTGTAAGTTATGATTGTCTTCTTGCAACTATATCTATCTCGTGCAGTGTACTGACAGTTTTTGATGGTTATGTTTTGTACATCTCCCAGTGTTCCTCCTATTCTTATCTTACTTATCTAATAACTGAGGTAAAAACCTTAGAAACTCTAACCTTAGAGGTTAGCGTTAGAAGAAGTCGTGTCCGTTCTGGACATCTGCAACGTCCTCCCATGCCTTTTTATGTAAAAATAGAATATGGGAAAAACGTCTTGAGACTAGTCATAACCTTTCTTTTTCAGACCCTCATCTTTCTAGTCATTAATTTCTCTCAACCATTTGACTGCTGTACTCAGTGATCGTAGACCACCCTTACGTGTCTCTTTCCTCAAGGAGGGAAGGAGATCTTGCTTCTTTGTTCTAAAGTGTGCTTTGTTACACCGACCAGTAGTCCACTCCCAGGATCCTTTTCCAGACTTGCCTCTTATGAGAGATCTTTTTATATCTTTCATACTGTGGGCCAATTCTCTTAGAAGAAATTCCCTAGCTTACCTGCTGACCCTCCATTATCAAATATTTGCCTATCAACATAGTCCTTGAGGCTGATTAGTTTTCCCATCAACCGTATCTTTCTCCTCCTTGTTTGGGAATTTCGCCCTTTTGGGTTGTCAGATGGTCTGTCTTCCTTCCATCGTGGCATTTGCATCACAAGATTTCCATAATAAGCTTTTAGCTGCAAATTAGTCTCCTTGCATTGAGGGGATTACTATATAGATCTGGTTCCCTAGTACACATAAAGGTGTGTTGGACCACCTTGCTTATTGGAGTCTTGGAGATTAACTTCAATTGCTGGTTATCAAACTATAATATTAATATCATTGTTCAACATGTAATCCGATCCAAGATGTATTAGAGTTTTTTTCTTAGTTTTAAACCTGTGGCATTTCTGTATATAATGTTTCTCTGCTTGGTGCAATGGTAGCTAAGTTCTCTGTTGGACATTGGGAGTGAAGTTCAAGTTCGTGCAATTGGGGGCCTTCTTGCAATACTGGAGAATGAAAGAATAGTAGATGCTCTTGAACAAAAAGAGTGTGGTGGTGCATCTATTGCTGTCGATTCAATCTCAGAAGTTTCACTGTATCCGGTTATTTGCTGCTATAATTTCATATGTTTGTTCATCTTCTTGCTTTGATGAATACATTTCGCTATAGCGGATTGTGACATCTTATTGCTGTGGCTATTGTGGGTGTGCAAGATTGTAGATTAGTCCGACCATCTTATTTCTTAAGTTAGGAACTTAAGAAATGGCCCTCTCTTACACTTGATTGCCTGTGCTGAAATTTGATGTCAAATTCGAGGTTCATGTTGCGTTGGACAAACAATAATAGAAGTATTACTTATTGATTAGACACTCATGTGTGTCTGTGTAGGCGATAGCTTCAAGTCTCCCACAAGCATATTGTAGCTCTCGGATCCACACAAGTCAAGAAAAAGAGGAACACCACTAAAGTCATGTAGCAATAGCCAATAACTAAAATTACTACCCAGTGAATCTCACATATTACTATTTGTTATTCCTCCAACTTGTTTGCTCCTGCTACTCCCCTATTGGCTTCTATTCTCTCGCCTTTTACCTTTGTTTATGTTGGATGTGGTTTGTGTTCTTTATTTTCCTCTATATATAGAGAGAAGTGCGTAGGTGCACCAACATGTAGTCAAAATATGCCTGGTCCATTCCTTTTGTTCTTTTTTTCTTTTTTTCTTTTTTGTTGTGTTTCCGAGTATTATCTGAAAGAAACCATCAATGTATATAAGTGCTTTTAGTAGATTTTAGACGAACTCTATGCATGACACATGATAATTTTAATACTGCCCAGGTAATCTTTATACAGAATTCCCTGTTCTTGTAATTTTAGTTGTCACTAATCTGGGGAAATTGTCTATTTCCATGGAAAGGAGAGTTTGACTTTCATCATGAACAGAAACAAATTCCTTACACTTGATGCTGAAGCTCATGAAGCCTTGCAGATCTTTCAGTTGGATAAACATCCCAGCCATATGGGAATTGGCAGAGCTAAAGAAGGGTAAATGATTAAAGTTGCTTAATATGTTGTGGCTCAAGAGGTGAATATAGATTCCGTAACATTAATTGTCCCGTTATAGGTTTTCTGTTTTTGGAATGATGAACAAGGTATGTGCCATATATTTGATTGTGAAGCCGGCAATATTCTTTCATTAGCTAAATTAGTTATATTTGTGTAGTGTTTAACACCAATGGGCAGGCGTCTCTTGAGGTAAATGAAGGCACTCTTCTCATATCATTTTGCTGGTGTGGCTCTTATAATCTGCTTGAGTAAAATCAGCAAGTGCGGTTCTTTGTATAGAAATTGGTTCCTCAGGCCAATAATTGATCTGGAAAGTTTGAATGCTCGTTTGGATGCTGTATCCTTTGAATCTTCATATAATAATTACTAATGATTGTCCAGTTACATTGTGAAAGTTCCTGAAGTTAATTCTTCTGAAAAGTGTGGAAAAAAAAATTCAAATTCTTTTTGCAATATTTAGATGTTAATACCTGGATGAAGCAGATTCCCCCCCACCCCACCCCCAC
>LIEC01012496.1:0-74509 GCA_001925005.1 Drosera capensis | reverse complement strand
AGAAAAACAGTAGAATTGAAGCTTTAACACATCAATGCTTGAGTGGAGAACAAATAAGATAACCAAGGCTACGGTTAACAAAAAAGTGAGAAATATCATTTAGTGATAGTTTTGAAACTTATTTTCCAATAAGCGGTACCATATTATTAAACTTATCAATAGGTTCTTTTTTTTTTTTTGAATATTATGCATTCATTTCCCATCATACCCCACATTGGATATTAGCTTTCCTTCATCGTATAATTCACTTTCCATCTTAAGATTTTTTCTTCTTCTTTAAAATTTAAATTAGATACAATCTAACCAATCAAAAGATAATTGTAGCGGAATAGAATCAAAAGATAATTGTAGCATACTAATATAGATCAGAAAAGGCTTCCCATTTCATCAAACCATTAAATGTAAATATTTCTATCCTCAAGCCTTTTCTGTATATGAAAGAGACAAAGCAAAGCAAAAGGATTGATGAAAGAATCCATGAAAGAGTCGACGAAAGAAGTTATGGGTTAACAGTCTGGTGCACTGTTACGAGACAGTACGTTTATAGTACATAAAAGAAAACGACATTGGTTTGTACTGTTTGGAACAGTATGTCTATTTCTTGTGGAAGAAGATGTCATTGATAATACGATATTGGACAATGCATATAGCCACATATACCATATGAAAAGGCATAGAAGAGGAGCCTCACAGTGCATCAATTCCACACATATATTACATCTTATTCCCATCAACATCCAAACTTTTGTTAATGTAAGAGGATGTCAACAGGTATACACAATTACACAGTGCAATTACACCATAAACAGTGCGCCTTACGTTTACCATCATCTTTTTCACTGTCAATGCACTGTTTATGAGTTAGTTTGGATGAATTGATCGAAAAGGAGAGGGGAGGAACCATTAATGAATATTCAAAATATATTACTCCTACAATCTTGCCTAATTAAAAGGGAGAATCATTTTGTTTCCCTTTCTAAAATTGTGAAAATAGGACTAATCATGTAGAGGTTGGGATTTGAACTCAGGGCAACCACACTGAAAATACTTGTCTCCACCACTCAAGCTGAGGGAACTCATACTAAGAACACGGAAAGTACATATTTTATGTCTGTACATATATATTAGTAAGGAAAAAAAGGACTAAAATGCCTTTAGCTAAGATATATGAACTTATTGGAACCATGGGAGGGGCCGAGATACCCCCCCCCCCCCCCCCCCCCTCTTGTTTCAGTTTGCATATAGCGTATCTTGGGGAATGACTACAGTCTGACAGTCTGATATTTTGATCGTGCATTCGTTTTTATTGGTAGAGCCTCTGTTCTTTACTACACTTGAACAATATATTTGAGGTTGGAATTTTTGGGAGACTTAGAGAGCAAGCCCTACAATTGCATGTGTATTTCATTGACAAGGTATATAATTGATCACCTTTGTTCAAGTTTCTCTCATCTCATTCTGGGTGTTGAATGTTATACACTGATTAATTCTATATATGCATGTGCTCGTTCACCTGTCCTGTAGGCCACTTCAAGCATCACAACGGAGCTAGCTTATGTTTATGAATTGGTTAGTTCATATTTGTTGTAGGTTCTGGGTTCATCTGTGCATTAGCTTATTACTTCTAAACAAAAATTACCTTGAAAAACTTTTCAGTAGCCATTTTTTATTACGTGAAAGAAATGGCTGCAGTTTTGCTGCATGTTCTGGCAGGGGCTTTCTCTTCTGTAGGCGGTCATATCATGTTTAACTGAGTCGGCATATGTTTTCCCTCTATCTTGCAGGTCATGGGTGTTATTGATGTGACTAGAGCAAAAGGGAAAGTCTATGGGACATTAGTGAAAGAGGGTTTCTGTGAAGAGGTAGTTCCATATCTTCAGTCTTTTATCAATCCATGATCCACTAATTCTTCAGGTTTCCAGGGAACTCTAGGGGGTCTTCGCACTCGTATGGGGTGCTAGGTTGATAATGTAGACAACCTACAAAACACAAACATTCTTGGAGAGCACCGACACCCTTGGAGTGCTCCGGAGTCATGTCAAACTCATGTCGATCTTTGACACACATCGGATAGGTGGATACCGTTCGACCCCTTAGTGACACTAAAAAGGGCGTCAAACACTTGATGGTTCTTTTATAGAAATTTTCCAAACATTAGTATGTGAATTAGATAGGGAGGTCTTAGCTTCTGTAGATAGAAATGATGTAGGTTATCAAGATATTGAACTATTGTCCTCTAATTTTACTTATAGATGTTTAATTTTACTCCTTTTGAAGTAAAGTTGGTAGACATGAAACTGGTTATACTTCCAATGAAGCAAAGTCATGTCTTATATGTACATGTATAATAGTATATACATGCCACATGTATAAATAAATGTTTGAACGTGTTGAGAATTCCATGCTTTAGAGAAATGTGTGTGGAAGTATTGTGGTGTATCGTGAAGCGTGTGTTGTTAGTACGTCAAATTATTCCCCCTTGAAAAGTAGCAGTGACAAGAAGGGATCGTTCCCACAAGGCTCCTTATTTCTCAACTTAAATTCTACAATCAAATCAAATCTTATAATTAAGATGAGGGATATTCTAAAGATATTACTCCCTCCATATTACTTCCAATGGAATAACAAAAGAAGTATATTAGATCTTGTTATTTATTTTTAGTATTATTTGTCGCAAGCAATATCAATTTTGCTTGTTTACCCAATAAACTCATTTCCTAGTTTCCTGTCCCAAGCTTGCATTGTTTGATTTCGTCTGTAATGGATTGTTAGCATCCATGCTGAAAGTTAGAGGTCACTACCTCGGTCATGTTATCCATTTTCCCGCACATATTCACTGCATGCTGTGGGAATCATTTGTGCACTATCCTCAGTTTACTCTCAATTGATAATTGTGTTAGGCGTGAGTGCTTTTCTGGGAAACCTTTTTTTGTCCTTGTTTACCCAATACATTTGATGATATAAACTCATTTCCTAGTTTTCTGTCCCAAGCTTGCGTTGTTCGATTTCGTCTGTAATGGATTGTTAGCATCCATGTTGAAAGTTAGAGGTCACTACCTCGGTCATGTTACCCATTTCCCCGCACATATTCACTGCATGCTGTGGGAATCATTTGTGCACTATCCTCAGTTTACTCTCAATTGATAATTGTGTTAGACGAGAGTGCTTTTCTGGGAAACCTTTTTTTTTTTTTTGTCCTTGTATAATATGTTTGAGCTTTCGGCAACGTCAATTTACCTATTAGACATTCCATACTTTTGCCCTATTTGTCCGCATAGATCGTTGTGAAGTATCAGTGCAGTTTCAGATAGGTTTCGCTCCCTCGTTTCTCTCATCTTTTCTTTTCTCCTGTTATGATTATGCCTCTTGCTAAATATTGATAATTCTAATAACCTATAGTGCCCACGATATGCTCGACATTTGTTTCCCATCCCTCGCGTAGCACATGCAATATCAGCATACATTTGAAGTAACTTTTTCTTGTTGGTGTCTAGTTGGATGAATTGCGGCAAATATACGAGGAATTGCCAGAGTTCCTTGAAGAGGTGATGAGTGTTCCATTATTTCCTTTGCAGTCAGTGAGACACCAAATTTGTTTACCTGTTCTTATGCAGGTTTCATCTTTGGAACTTGCACGTCTTCCTCGTTTGTTTGGGAAGAATGCTCCTTGTATCATGTACATACATCAGATAGGTTAATATACTTCTCTACCCAATTTTACTGTGGGACCCTGTGGTTAATTGTTATCTTCCAAACACTGCACATTGAAATGATACTCTCTGAGTACTGTGACGATTTTGTTGTATTTATCTGATCACTCAGAATCCGAGCTAACATCTGTTGTCATGTATTCGGCAATGTAAATATTACCGTGTATATGGTACCTTTGATAAAGGTATTAGTCCTGCCCAGCATTTCAGCTAGGAGGAAGTTGGTAGTCTGGAACATGATGATCACTCAAGTTTAAGTTTTCTTAATATGTATTTGATGTGTTTCTGCAGGATACTTATTGTGCGTGTTTGAACAGAAGCTTGATTTATCCATTCTACAGAATCTTGAGGACATTGAATTTGCTGTGAGTAGTTCACTTCATTAAACTGCAACAGTTTCTTGGGAATTTTATGAAGACAGTGATTTCAAAGGACTTCTCTGCAGTTTTCTGATGGGCACCGTGAGATGGCGAGATTCTTCTACCGCACTTCTAAGACAAGAGAGTTGGATGACCTACTTGGGGATATATATCATAAAGTTCTAGGTTTGAACTTCACTTTTTTGTTGCCTGCTCTGATTAGCGTTTCTAAGTGCTTGAACTTACCTAGATTCATTGAAAGTTGAGGACTTGTGATTCTTCTCAAGAAGGTGGAGCATAAGTATTTTTGCAAATAAACTTTAGTTCTAGTTCGCCTCATGTTTCCTACACCCGAGAGAGAATAACACTCTGAATCAGATCATTCAGATGCATACTGTTCCATGTCTTAATTATTCTGTTTGCCTGCATGCTAATTACATGTGTGCCTCTCTAATCGCAGACATGGAGAGGGCGATTCTTAGAGACTTGGTTTCACATGTCCTGTTATTCTCTAAGCATATACTTAAGGCTGTGAACTTTGCAGCAGAGCTTGATTGGCAAGAACTGATCAGCTACCCTACCTTATCAAGTTAGCTCTTCTACCACGATTTGTTCTGTATGACGTGGTACTTGTTTTTTCATCGTGCAGCATTCTTTCATTGGCACTGGTTGCTCGCCAAAACAACTATGTGCGGCCTGTTTTGACCCAAGAAACAATAATTGATATACACAATGGAAGGTTAGTGTTGTTTACTATCATTAGTTCGGATTTTTGGTAGATCTGATTGCTTGATATGGTATCAGAGCAGGTGTGACAGTGAGGTCACGAATTTGAATCTTGTAACTCCTCGTTGTTGTGTTTGTGTGTGTGTGGGGTGTTTGTTTGGAACTTGGTTTGTGTTGTGTCAATGCATTGTCTACGCGAAGCTCAAGTGGGATTTCACGTGCGGGAGAGTGTTGAGATACAAATAATATAATGGATCTACTATCATTAGCTTGGACTTTTGGTAGAATTGGTTCTTCGAAGTTAGCAACACCCGTGACAAACTTCTGGTAAAAACGGATAGGCAAGTTCTCTCTAGAAATTTAGTGGAAGTTTGTTTGAAATCTGAGTTTGTTGGCTTGCAAAGAATACTGAAGAGGGGATAAACCGAGTATTAGAACTTTTCTTCAAACTTTGAGTTCTTGGAGAAAGGCTTGAGTCTTATTGAAAGGTTTGAGTCTTGTTTCACACAATCAATAATTGTTTTATACTTTGATGGTGATTGCTAAATGATCCACATAAAAAGCTAAAAGATAGAGGGCATAGTGTTGATATTGTTTCGTTTCTTGTCAAAACCATGCTAAGAGATTTATATCCAATATCCCGTTTTGAGAATTTTCCACTGTGACTTCTTTCACTAGTAGACTGTCACACCCTCGCTGATGCGGACCAAGGATGACACGTGCTTGGACGTTCCTGCGGACGTGGTGTCATGTTAGCGAGCGTGGGGCAACGCTAACGAGACAGGAAGCAGGACACGTTGCAAGAGCGAGCGAGCGTCAGCAAGGCGCGTTGCAAAGTCGAGTGAACGTTTGTGAGGCAAGACAGGTTGCGTTAAGACTTACATGTGCGAGGCATGTTCCAAGAGTTTGCGAACATTGTCACTAGCGAAGGCAAAGGCGCGAGGCATATTTAGCGTGGAGTTTGGACTAAGACGTGCGTGTGTTATGTTCTAAGGGCAAACTAACGTTGCGAGATTCTAAGTGTTTGGAAAACGAAGACCGATGGCAAGTTCCTTTGGCGTTGTGCAAGTTTGCCTTAGGTTGAATTTTGACTACTTGAGGAGGGGCAACAATTGTTCTTGCCCGATTTAGTTTTTGTTGTTATCTATTATAGGAGAAAGAGGTGTCCTTAGATCAAAGCCAAACCAAAGGTCGTATGTCTGTTCCCCATGCTTGGCGCCACGTTCAAGGGTTGGGTTTGGATGTTGGGTAACATGCAAAAGCCTTGGTTTGATGGTGGTCCAAGGTGAAATGTTGATCGGGTTCGAATGCTAAGGAATTCTTGAATCGGGCTTGCAAAGTTCGAAGTCCAGGTGAGAGTGGCAGCGTGGACGGGTCTCGAACGAAGCTAAGGATTTTAAAGGCCCAATCAATTAGGGTGGATTAATTGGCAAGTCGTTGGGAACAAATCATGCGGGAAGATTTGTGAATATATTATCGTGGAAGATAAAGATCAAGTAGATCAAGAGAAGCAAGAAGATATCTTGAGGAAAAACTTAGCAAAAGATATAGTTCCTGGTCATAATCTTGTTTCATGATATTTTTTGTGGGTTTTTTCTGCGATGTAAAATCTTTTAGCTTAGGCCATAAATATAAAGCCTTTAAAAGCAGTAGGAACATATCACAACATATCACGAGATAATAAGAGATCAGATTGTTCGTGTAGAGTTTTGTGTACTCAGGCTGAGAAGATCCTTTGTTGTAATCGGGTTTATAATAAAGTTGGACTCAACATTAAATAGCGGCGTTTCTTGGGAGGCAACCAAGCTTAGTTTAGTTTGATATTGGTATCATTTCTGTTATGTGCATGTGTGATTTTGAGTGGCTTTTAAGTTTATCTAGTGATGATCGTTCTTTCAAGTTTATGTTGATTTTGTTTCTTTCAAGTTTATGTTGATTTTGTTTTATGAGAAATCCTGTACACATCTTGTGTGCTTTCATTTTTGTGATTTTCACTTTGTGTGAGTGTATGGTGTGCGTGCATTCGTTCGTTCGATGATTGAGACAAGATCTCAAAACGTGGGTAGGCTGCGCGAATCAAGCCGCATATGCGAAAAAAATTAGGCAAAAACTTGGCCCTGTGACAGATAGTACTAGAGCCAAGTTGGTTGTAGTTGGCGATGAGTTCAAGGCCATGGTTGATGGTTCGAATGTTAAGATAAGAGAGCGGGTTACGAGTCTGGAGAATTTTGTTGGGGTTCTGCTCTCCGATGAAGCTATCGTGTAGGTGAATCAATGCCGTTCCTTGGGAGATGATATAAGAGGATTAGAGCAAGGGCAGTTTTTAAGGAAGATGAAGTTTTGATTTTGAGAAGGGTGTTGGTTGCTAGGAGTAATGCCTCTTCATTATCTTTGGAAGGCGTGGCTAGGACGTCTTCAGGAATGAAACTTCCTGAGCCCAAGTCCTTCAGCGATGCACGAGATGCTAAGGATTTGGAGAACATCTTGTGGGACATGGAACAATATTTCTTTGTTGTGAAGATTGCAGATGGCGAGAAAGATGACGATCACAGCGATGATCAATGAGCTTGGAGAGCAAGGATCGACAAGCGGGATGTGTTGAAAAAGAAATTGAGGGATCAGTTCATGTCGATGTGGGACGCGAGACAAAAGCTGAAGGCGTTGAAATAGTCAGGGATTGTTTGTGAGTATGTGAAGGAATTTTGTTCGTTGATGTTAGATATCAGCATGTCTGAGGAAGTCAAGCTGTTTAACTTTCTTTTGGGGTTAGAGCCATGGGCGCAGTCCAAGTTAAGGAGGTGAAACGTAAAAGATTTGTCTTGCGCAATTGCTGCAGCGGAGAGCCTCGTTGATTTTAGGGCGGATAAATCTATTTCGGGAGAGAACCAAACATAATAGAAAGGACAAAGGGTCCAAAGAGAAAGGGAACTTGTTATCAATTGATAAACAAGATCTTAGTCTAGTCTTTCCTTGGTGACTAGTGTATTCAGGCCAAGAGGTGAGTATCACCTTTTTTTTAGCTTACAAGACAACTTCTGTTTACAAGTTAAACAACTTGTACAAAAGATGAAGACCCACGATCTTTTTACAAATTCAGTAATCTGAACTCTGCTGTAGATGATGTTCTTCTGTAGACTATTGAACTCTCTTCACTGTGTATTTCAGGATTCAGCTCTCTTGAGTAATTTTTGAATGTTGATTGTTTTGCACTCTTGCCTTTCAATCCTTATTCAACAACCTTACTTCAATGAGTTTCATCGGTTTTCTTTTATGGGCTCAGGAAACAAACCTAATCAACAAGGTATTGTTTTTGACATGACATTTTGCCACTCATGTCCCCCACCATCTTGTTTCTAATGTTGGCAGTCAACTAACTCCAAAAATTATACCGTTTTAACTCAAATCTTCGTTTGACTGACTCCAGACCTCTGACCTCACTATCGGCAACCATCTCTGCTGCACCTTAGTCTACATATTGTATTGTGAGATCTCGTCTTCATCAGTCCCTGCTGCAACCTCGTCTGCACATTGATGTATTATGTGTTAGCCATCGTCTGCAAGCTCAATCGTAGATCATGAAGCCTTTGACGTTTTTTTGTTGCTCATCAATGCCATAGTTGTTTAGTCAAAATTCTTTGTAGTAGTCTGCATCTGGTGGCTTATCTGATCTCCATCGTCTGTAGCCGTCTGCTCTCCAACATCCAACCTAGACTACAACTACCTATTTGACTTTTAGCCTAAGCATACTAACTATATTATGACTAATGCATCTCAATTTTGATTACATCAATTTCTATACATTTGTAGGGATTGTATATTCCTATCAGTTAGGTAGCATAAGCCTTGGGTGGCCAAAGGTGAAACGTGGATCGGGTTCGATTCCTATGGAATTCTTGAATTGGACTTGTGAAATTTGAAATTCAGCTGAGGGAGACAGCATGGACAGACCTCGAACGAAGCTAAGGATTGAAAAGGCCCAATCAATTGGAATGGATTGATTAACAAGTCGCTAGGAACAAATTTTATGAGAAGATTTGTGAAGATATTGTTGTGGAAGATTAAGATCAAGAAGATCAAGGGAAGTAAGAAGATAGCTCGAGGAATAGGTTGGCAAAAGATATATTGTGGGGTAAAAGATATAGTTCTTGGTTGTAATCTTGTTTGATGATATTTTTCGTGTTTTTTTTTTTTTTTTTGGATATAAAATCTTTTAGCTTTACTTATAAATATAGAGCCTTTGAAAGCAGTAGGAACATATCACGACATATCATGAGATCATGAGAGATCAGATTGTTTGTGAAGAGTTTTGTGCACCCAGGTCGAGAAGATCCTTTGTTGTAATCAGGTTAATAATAAAGGTTGGGAGAAATCCTGTAAACATCTTGCATGCATTTGTTCATTCGGTGGCTGAGACAAGATCTCAGAACGTGGGTAGGCTGACTGATTCGCGTGGAATCAAGTCGCAGAGGCAAAAAAAGTTAGGCGAAAATTTGACCTATGACATATACCATGTTCTCCCTCTATTACACTAATCTCCCATATCAATGCTTGAGACCTTGTGCATTCCTCCCTCCGTCCCACAAAAAATACAGCATTTGCAAAAGCCACTATTGAACACGTATTTTGATGACTTTCGTTCTCATATCTTACAATGATATATCGTCGCATGAAAGTACAAAAATATGCTACAACTAATGCTTCACAAGAAATTTGCCTGAAACAATGTTTATTCGTCCCAGCGATGGTGGTCAAAGTTTTTCTCGATAAACTCCCAAGTCAAACTTTTGGATTCTTCATAGGACGGAGGAAGTACAATTTCTTAGCACTACAAATGCCTATCTAAGCACACCTAGTTCTCGTCTCCCATACTGAACACCTAGTACGTAGGCAACACCTTGTCTCCTGCAAGGCTTGAGCCTCGTCCAGTTCAGTAACCTCGAATGGGAACAATCCTCCTTTGATCAACAACCTAGCTAAACACCAGCTCTTTGTCTTCGATTGAGATGTGTGAATCAACTCCAGGATATCGATGGATCTTCATATTCAGTGTATGGATGTGATGGAGTTGGGTTGTGGAACTCTCGATGGAAATTTAGCTTGTTTTCTATTGTGAGTGTGTAGGCTCTGGTATTGCTTCGGCATTGGATATCTTGCATCAGAGTGATGGTCCTCTCCTTTTATAGATCTCTAAGGGGTGCAATTTTTTGATCCTTAGTCTAGTTTGGACAACAATCAGATTTATTTCCCATTTTAGCATCGACCACTTTCGCTACATGTAAAAGTTTCCAAACCTTATTTGCAATATTTTGCTCAAGTATTGTTAGTTCATCATGATAATATTCATAATACTGTATAAGGACTAAACAAACCAGATTCTATGACAAAATAGAGACTTTTGAAATCTGCACTGTATTTATGAATACTCTGGAGTGTCTGAGCCTTTCTACTCTTTTCAATTTTTCTTTTCTCACCTTGAAGGCCCAAGTCTTGCTTGTGTTTTCTCATGAACCTGCACTAAGATCAACCTTGTTGTTCATTGATTGTTAACTTCAAAACATTTGGGGTTCAAGTTTCAACAGAGCTTTACCATTTTATTTTGTTTTAGAAATGCAATGCAAACTGGACTAGCTCTGAGCAACAACTTTCATTAATTTACAGGCACATTTTGCAGGAAATGACGGTCGATATGTTTATTCCAAATGACACCAAGATGATCGATACCGGTGAGTGGTCAAATAATGACTCAAAATGTGATAATCATCTGAATTCAATTAATCTGCAGCATAATTTTTCAACTAATTGTTCCTCTCAAACTTATGGTTGCTCGCTCATAGGAAAGACTCATATCATCAGTGGTCCCAATTATTCAGGAAAGAGTATCTACATTAAGCAGGTTAGCATTTGCACTGGATTTTTATTTGAATTAACGGGAAATAGTTTCTCTGACTGGTAGTGTGCCTAAGTAGTGGTAGAAGATAATGGCATAGGCATGGAGATGCTCTGAAACTGTTGGCTTCTTTTGCAACCAAGCCAGATCTGTCATTTTGCTTCATGTATTTGACTCTTTTTTGGGTAGTAAGTTGTTACCAAACCTCAAGTTGTCGGTGTTCTCAAAGTTTCTAGGTACCTTGGATTTTTTTTTGAAAAAATACTTTGAGGAATTTATTGTTGGGTCGCTGCACCAAGTTGAAAAAAGTAGCTTATGTTTCACACTTGCCTTATGTCTGGTATACATCTCTCACCAATTGTATCTATAAGGCCGTTTATGCTGCCATTGTATGTGATATAGAGCATCGTATTTGGTCGTTATTTACTTTCTTTGTACCTAGGAAATATAAGGTCGAAGTTTAGTTAGTCACTTTTAGTATTCCTAAGTTCATGAATGAGTTAGTTGACGTATTTAGCAGTTTAGAATGTTCTTAAGAGACTTACAAATTGTGGTCTTGTAACAATGCAAAGGGGATTTGAGAGTTGAATAGAAATCATATTTAAATTCTTAAAGATTTGTTTATCCCAATGCTATGGTGAACTGTGTTTCTTAGTCAATTGAAGTCCTAAATTTTTTAGAGTTTCCACCCAAACCGATTGAGTCACTCTTCCTTCCTACATCAGTGGTATCAGAACAAGTTTTGTTCGTTGGGAGATTTGCAAGGAGCTAGTCGAGATGTCTCGGAGCACATTTCCTAATCCTACAACCTTCGACCCGAATTATTGCCGACAACCATCATCCCAAGAGCGGCAAACCATCAATTTCGACGTGTTGTAACATCAAGTGGCGAAATTAACCAAAGAGTTTGATGTTCCAATATATGATGAGTATGATGATGATGGGAAACTTCTTTTGAAGAAGAAGTCACATGTTCAAAAGAAAAAAGAGGTGTATGATGACGTCATGAATTTTGATGGAGTCGAAACCTCGATAATCATCATCGATGCTGTAACGATGAAGAAGAAGCCTGAATGAAGGAAGCATTCCGAGAATATTATTAGTCTTATTCCAGAAACATTTCAAGATAAGAGATTGTATAATAACCAACAAATCTCATTTATTGTTTCAATCTCAAGTCTTGAAGATTTGTTTATCCCAATCCTATGGTGAACTGCACGTTTGAGAATTTCGACCCAAATCATTTGAGTCACTCTTCTTTCCTGCATCAGTATGCTTTAAGGTATTTTGGTGTTTCTATCATGTCTATATGTTCATTCTGGAATCTGTATAGATCTGTCTTCGAGGGGGTTGAAGTCTGATGTCTCTAAATTGTCTTAAATAATAAGCTCAAAGTTGGGACTGCCCCTTTTCAGGTTGCATTGATTGTCTTCCTTTCTCACATCGGAAGCTATGTTCCAGCAGATGCTGCTACAGTGGGATTAACAGACAGGTATTCCTGTAGATTTCTTACTTTACTTATCAACAACATTCACTGGACTTGTGATGTCTATGACACAGGATATTTTGTGCTACTGGAACCAAATTTATGACAGCTGAACAATCTACATTTATGATTGATCTACATCAAGTGGGTATGATGCTAAGGTATGTGAAAATTTAGAGGCTGAATATTGTGACCTTCATTTTACATTAACAATTAGATATATGATGGATCATTTCTTTAGTGGACTATAACTTGGAATCTTCTTAATAATGTTAATTCCTCGTCAATTTCAACAAATTAAAGTGCTGGAGGTTTGACAGGCAGGCAACTTCACGTTCTTTATGTCTGTTGGATGAATTTGGAAAAGGAACTCTTACAGAAGGTTGATCTTCTTTTGTCATCGGTCATACCTGATTTTTGTTTTCATGTGTAAATGATATACTCCCCTCCGTCCCAAATAAATTCTAATATTTGTTGAGTTGACATGGAGATTAAGGAATTCATTGATGTTGTTCAATTTTACCAAGACACCCTTTTGGTTTTAGGCATAAGTGATCAGAAAAGTGTGAGTGGGTAGAAAGTGAATGGTTAAAATTGTGAGAAAAAGTAATTATGATAAGGATAATATGATATAAAGTAGGTATAATTTAGACATTTAGACACAAATAACTTAGTCAAATTTGAGAACAAAAGAAATTATATAGGACATCCATATTTAATAATGTATCGTAATTTATGTGGGACGGAGGGAGTACATAAGAATGTGGCTTTCATGCATAATTGACCTTTCATGTGTAATTGGATTTGTGGTGCGGTTTCAGATGGAATAGGTCTCCTTGGCGGAACTATAAAATACTTTGAGGCAAGTAATGATCCTCCAAAGGTATGCAAGCAACCAGAACACCTCCTCACCTCACCCCTTCCCCGTCCTCCCTCCCAAAAAAAGCACGTGCACAGACACACAAAAGCACCCACCTCCTATTCCAAGCCCTCTCTAAAAAGAAGAAACCAGGGAGAAAAAGAATGTCGATGATGCTTTACGTACTTTGGAAATATGTGCAGCCTAACCCTATCCCAGTTGCACTGTATCTTTATCTAGTTTATGCTGCATTTGGGCGTTGGATTTGATGTTATCCCCAAAATTTCCTTTCTGTTTGTCTATTCAGCAGGACCATGAGTTTCCAGTTATGTTGGATTTTGGTTTTTTTATTTTAAATCAGACATTTAGCTGCTTATTTGGAAGCTTATGACTTTAGTCGTAAGACCTATAACTTCCTTTCAACGAAAAAAGCCTTTTTTAACCAAAAAAGCCCCTTGTGTTCGGTTGTAATGCTGGTTTGGTATAGACTAGTCCTTTTTATTTATTTCCCTCTATTAATTTCAAAAATATGCATGATTGAAGGCTCTATGATATACATTTTGCCAGGTATGTTCAGCTACGTGTAGGTGTAACAAAATATTTGTATCCGAAAATCATGTCATTACAATCCGATGGCTATCTCTCTGTATAATAGAATTAAGGTAGAAAAATTAATCGAAGTTAAATCTAGTCTAATATCTTTAATATCTAATGCAATAAAATATCTTTTGTTATTTTTAAACCATTTCAGTACAAGCATAGAAACAAATATGATAATTATGCATTCTTCACAAACCTACTTTCAATAGGGGGGCAAAAAGAAACAAATTATGAAATGCCAAATCATCACAGGGGATGCTGAAAATCAACAGCATACAAGTGATACAAGTAAAAAAGTTGATGAGGAAACACAAATAACGAGAAGGGCCCTTTTCTCTCGTGATTTACCACATCTTCACTCAAGAATTAATGCATGTATAGTATAGCTATGAGGCAAAAACTTTTCATAATTGCCTAAAATCTTAATTTTATGCAGCATTACACTCCCATGGGCACAATTTCAATAAACGTCATATACAACTCTAGCATTATAAGCACATGTGATTTTTACAGCCACTTGAAGCTAAAGAGAAGGCAAGAGTAGAAATATAAGTAGAACTAGCATTTTGTAAACATAAACCTATTAAGCTTGTGCAAGATGATCTGTCCTAATTCGTACTATTTGCTTATGATGCGGTTGGGCTGAAAAACACAGGAATTGTTATCGCCAAGTGCGATGTTTGGCCAGACTCATGGGGAGGCTAGTACAGATACGTACAGAGTATCTTGAATGTGTCCTTAAACAACTCTTGGGAGGGGGAGGAGATGACAATCAAGCTACCTGTAGTTTCAAAGCTAGAAGAACAGTACGAAGATGTGTGACCCAAACGTTCATTTGAATCTTTAGGGCACTCAAAGGATAATTGTCTCTTGGTTGATGCTACATGGTTAAGATGCTGGTAGATCGGAGGCAAGATACATAGGAACTTTGAATCAATTAGGTGACAATTGAAGCAAAGCACACTACTAAAGCTAGGTGAGCAAAAATGCCATGCGACTGGAAGTTGTGATGGCACCATTAGAAGTGATAACTTAGGGAGTAAATTGCATTTGTATGTACAAAGGTGGTACCAACTTCATCCCTCCACTGTTCATAAGTGAAAATTTGATGTCAGATATTGTTAGTATTGATAATGTCGAGGGGAGTCATTAAAATGTACCTTTTTCTTCTAAATTTATCATTGTGGATTACCCAAGGTATTTGCTGTTCTGCGCTCATGTATGTGTTGTCCAATTCCAATTCTTACTGATGACATTTGATTTAGCAGGTTCTTGTTTGCACCCACTTGACAGAGATATTCAACAAAAGTTTCTTGCCTCCGGTATATCCTATGACTTATTTCCAAAGTTATCCTGAGTTAATGCCACAATGTCTTACCTTCTTTCAGTCTGAGAAAATCAAATTCTACACTATGAGTGTGTTGAAGCCTGGAGAGAGGGGTACCCAGGTTGAAGACATAGTGTTTTTATATCGGTACTCTCCATTTCATCTAAGCTCCTGCAATATCACACCAAATAGTCTTTATTTATGAATGTGATTAAGTGCAAGCTAATCATCAGCCTTTGAAATTTGTATGCATCACTTTGTATGAACTGCCCATGATGGTCTTACAATGCTTTGCATAATGATTGCAGATTAGTTCCAGGACAGGCACTCCTTTGTTATGGTAAGTGCTATTCCTTGTGGTTGCAGATACCTATTAGAAACTGTTTTACTAACCGCTCAGCTGATGGCTCACAGGGCTGCATTGTGCCTTGCTTGCTGGTACGTGTCTAACAAACGCTTTCATGAAACTAGTGCCTTGTGGAAGAAAGCAAGTAAACATATGCCTTGCTATGCATGATTTTCTAGTTTTTACTTCTCGTCGAATAGAAAATTATAGTTCTTTGATCGTTTTTTAGCTAAGATTTGACTCAATGGCTCCCTTAGTATTATTTTTTATTGCTGAATTTGCAACCTTTTGCCATACAGAAGATTTGAAATTACTTGTTTAAAGCTAACGTTCAAGCTTAATTACTTGACCTGTTTGGCTTAGCTTTGCCTTTTGCCTTGTAGAAGCCATGAATTTACGTCCTGGCTAAAAGTTAACTTTCAATGCTTGATTACTTGACCCCTTTGCGGCTTTTTCCAGCAGTTCCTTCTTATGTTAAATGGCCTATGAAACATAGAGTAGCCATCCTATTTTGTAGCATATACTGTCTAGGATGACTTCCCCGGTTATTTACCTTAGATAGCTTGAGCCATGTTCCACTCTGGGCCTTACAAATACTAACTGATCCGATAAATATTTCAGACAAATGGTCATAATCTGGAGGCTTAGTCTTGGAAAATTTGAGGATGATACTGGACCTCATTTTATCATTGCCCTTGTGGTGGCCTCTACTGGCTATGATTTTCTGAGTACTGCTAATCAGAGATCGTCATGTTTTTCAGGTGTTCCAAAGGAACTTATAACGAGAGCAGCATGCATACTGGACAGTGTTGGAAGAGGTATGCTTGTTGAGCGACTCAAGCATGAAAAAATAAGCGCTCAAGATCAGCAATGCAAGGTAATACTGTTCAGCTTGATTCAAAATGTATTCAGGTTGCCATGATTTTTTCAACAATCAGAATGAACTAAGATCCCTTGGTAGTCCATAAAAGATCGGTTGGTAGAAATAACAAATTGAAATGGCGATGCAGATTTTCCAGCTTTTGTCAGGCAGCACGATTTTTTGTGCCCCCTCATGGAATCTATTCTAATCTTCCCTTCTTTTCTTGATAACATAATGAAGGATGCACTGGAGAACATGTTGACTTTTGATGCCCAAAATGGTGATCTTGATCAATTTTTCCAAGATAGTTTCCCTTCTCACAAGACATGAAAGGTATATTCGTTTTCCGTGGGTTCTTCTGTTGAGGAGATGTTCTGCCAAAACCTAAGCCTGTGGTAGAAGGCTACAATACTATTTACATCGCAGTATTCAACATATCCTGTAAATGCCTTTCCGGAGGACTTTGACGCATTGTCTATGCAATGACGTTTTCATTTCAGCTCTATGTATTCGGAATAGCAAAACTGATACTCATGACCTATAGTTGCAACTGCTATACTACCGAATAGGGGAATTCTCTCCATCAGAAGTTGAAATTTATGTAGACATAGTTTCCAACATCATGATGTTATGACTTGGGCTAATGTGATTCCCATGTTTGGTACGGAAGTCCTTGCTTTTACATTACAAAACAACTATCTGCCTCAAGTTCAGTGGATGATGAAACCAGATGCCTTCTGCCTCTATCTGGCACCTAGTTCCAGCTATCCAGTCATCTTGTGCCTTGTCTGGCCAAAATGTACTGGTGTACATTGTCGAGAATGAGAATGCATTTTCCAATACTCTACAGATCTATCATGAGATATTGCTAATTTATCAGAGCCTATTGTATGGCGTGATCATGTATGGCTGTGAAATTTCATTCAATTTAGTATAAGTTTGTATTTCTTTCCATTTTTGACCACGTATTTCCTTTTGTTACGTGTAAGAATATCTAGCGGAATGTCAATTTTGTCCCATAAATTAGTAGCTCTTGAATCAAGATTCAGACGAGCTTGATGGCATAGAAGAAAGTGCTTTTTAGCAAGCTATCTGGAATATATTCTCAGAATCATTTTGTGATGACTATTTGAAAATATCCGAGTGAACTTCTCTTTACAATGTGATACCCGATTAGTTTCATGACACATTTAGTACACAATCAAACTTAGGTTTTCATTTTGATATCCAATAATCTAAAATACCCAAAATACTCATTCTAACCTGACTACTCTCTTCGTAAACTAACCCAATACACCATTCTAACTCAAATCATACCCAACCACTATTTGTTGTTGGAATCTCATCTTCAACTACAACAACAATCTCTCATTCGTCGTCATAATTGATGATGGTGGCGACAAAGGCGAGTTTTGTGGATTCTCAGGTGTACGTGGTTGGGGTTTCACACTCGCCACAATCCTCAAACAAGTTCTTCAAGTTGAGGGACTAAAAAATTTCCCTCGAAGCCATTGGCTCCATTATTGAGGGCATAAAATGTATTTATTTTGTAGATTATAATTTTATTTTGATTGATATTTTGTATATATCATATTATTTTGAGGTTATATTTTATCGATTTGATATGATGTCTACCTCGAGCATGTGTTCATGTGTAGGAACTGTTGATGGTGAAATGAGGTGATTTAAAAGGTGGGTTTTGTGTTTCTTGTCGTGATAATGATGTAAAATTTTGGGATTGTATTTATGGGTGTGGCTTATGATGGGATTATTGAATGTGAATGACGTGCGATGAAGAATTTGAATTAGGAGTATTGGATTTGTGAGGAAGATTACATGTGAAGTGTATGATTTTGTAGTTATAAACTTATATGTCAAAGGAAGTGAATTGGATAGGAATTTTCTTACAATTTTGGGTTTTGTGAAACAGAGCGTTTTGTAAAAATAATGAAACAGAGTTCTTATTAGAACAGTCGATCTGTACCACCATTCATCCTCGTAGTTTCCCCAACCTTCGTCTTCATCTTACCCCCTTCTTGGTCCTTAGGTTTCACATTATCCATGTCTTGTCTCATGTCCCTTGCCTTTCGCTACAACCTCACCACTGACCCCCGACTCACTAACCCTAACCACCTTATGGAACATTGTCTCTACCTCGTTTTTCCTCCCTCGAGCCATCTAGCAATCCCCTCACTGAGATCGACTCCGACTCCGACGATCGCCATTGAAATCATGAGAGGGCCCTCTCCTCACCAACCCTCCACAACGATAATATTTAGCTGTAAGGGTTTTATTCCACGAACAAAAACAAAAACTAAACAAACATATTCAGCACATCATTAAAGAAATGCGCACAACACAAAGAAACGATTCATGGATGCCCAAAGCACAAACGTACAAGACATGTATAAGTGGGCATGCCTTGGTTAATTCCTCATAATCTGAGACTCCATACTACGAAACTGTATGTTCATAGTTTTACAAGGATAATAGAATTTTACGTCGCCAGACCTGGAATATTAATGTGGGTCAAATGCATAACAGTAGTATTGAATGCATGTGTATAGCTGCCTAGCTCATGAGAATCCACAAATCTTTTTTTTCCCCTGTTGATAATTCAGTTCACAATTAGATAAAACACGTTACTCAATGAATCGAAACACCCTACGGGTTAATTCATTGAAGTTAACTAATTATCTAGTTGCAGTGTGTGCCCATCCATGCATGAAATTTAAAGCACATACGTAAAGTGTGCTACTCGAGATATCGGAAAAAGGATAGAACCAAAACCATCATCCCATAATATGCATTTCAAACGGAGTACAACTTTCTTTCGTAAATATATCACACCTTAAATATTTTGAAATTTAGAATGCCACGACTTTTCTCAATCTCTCAGCAAAATAAAAAAAACTCCTTGTTCTTGATAGTATATCATGGGTCATTCTTAGACGCCTCTGAAGTAAAATCAATTTAGGTCAAAGTAGTAAAACCATTGCCCAAACACTGGCTGTGAACAAAACCTGTAGCCAGTTATATCGGGACATAGAGCTAGCATTAGCTTTGTCTGACTGTGCCGGGGACACTGCAGGGCATGCCAAACCCAGCTTGCCTTCTGTGCATTCACTAGAAAAAAGACCTGATGGGTAGTTTCCATTGAGATTTATGTAGCTGAACATGGTGGTTGCACAGTTAGTGTTGAGGTTATCAATATCATCAACATAAGGGCAGGCAAATGCTTTAAAAGCAGCACAGCAGATATCAGGTGGATATAAAGGTCCTTTGCATTTGCTTGTGAGAATCGTGTAGTTCGCAAACTCAAAATTTATGGGGCAATCTGCGATGACACACAATGAAGTCAATGATCAGATTCAGAGATCTTATAATTATCATTAATTACCTATTTACCAACAAAAGAACCGAGTTGTTATATCCAGACTTGACTATAAAGATGGGATCAAAGTTTGTGGTCAACACAAATATCTTTGTAATTACAGCAAAAACATCATGTACCTGCTTTAGGCCTTTTAGGAGGATAAGTACATTCTAACATTTCATATGTTCTACTTAAATAAACAAGGACAGGAAAATCCATCTAATAATAGTACGAGAGAATTCCTCATTGAACCGAAGTGCATTGATCTTAAGGGTGGCACCATATTGGCCATGTCACTCTCAGACTCCTTATGTTTGGGCATTAGACTTTCAAGTAAATAATCGATTTTTGTTTTTCAGTTAAGTATAGTTGTCGTCCTGTACTTTTGTAAGAGTTGTATGGAGTCTCTCTTAAGATTCTTGCCTTGATAGTTAATGACTTCTTCAAGCAGTGCCGGGATCAAGAACGAAGCCCTCTAGGTTTCTCTGAGGCCTGAAGGATAGAAGACTACAGTCGCACAAATGGTACTAGTATCTTGAGGTAGAGCATGGTGAATTACTCTCTCTTTGGATTACTGTTTTTACGCAATAATTATGGACATCATCATGCCCTTCTAAGCATGATGGACTGAGATCAACCGACAGCTTCCCGACCTAGATACACTTTTGCCCATATACAATCAAGCAAACACAAGTCAACGTCCCCTTAGTAAATGGAACAATCAGAAGAAATAAAATCTCTCTTAATCTCACACGGACCACACTTACGGACCTTAATAAATATTTTGCCTCAACTAAAAATTAAACAAGGACCCTTAGATCTCTAAATCACACATCAAATGATATTATCGTGCCCGAATCAATCAAGTTCGGACAAACCTAACCACCAAGAAGTAAAGAGTCGACGATGTTGAGTAGTAGATGAACATTACTCTGTGGAGTCTGCATAAGCTTGCGACCGATCGCGACTTCGGGAACAGAATCTGCACAACATCATGAAATTGAGCAGACAAAAATCACTGAATCATTACCAAAATGATAAGAAATCGATGCACATATCACCTAATGCTAATATATCATTACAGGATGCTAAAGATTGAGAAAGACCTGCGAAGGAAGATGAAAGGGGAACATTGGTCAAAAAAACAAAGATCGCCGCCGTAGCTGCCGCCAATAAAACATCTAAGTTCTGCCACTTCCTCTTCATCTTACTTGGTAACGACAGTTCTAAGACAAGCGCCAGATGATTAAGCTAGGAATTCAAGAGTCGGGAAGGAGAAGGAAAAGAGAGGGAAGATGGTGGAAGAAAAAGTAGGAGAATAGAGCTGGCGCATATTTCCCCCTTTTCTATGATGCTGGCCTGTAAATGTTAGTCACGCGTTCAAGTGAAAAAAGGAAAGGAAGAGTTCTAGTAGCATCGTCAATGACTATCTCATTTCATTGTTTCGAGTTTTCTTTTTTAATGACTTTAAAAAAAAAAAACAATATTATGACCTAAAAACTACACATATAAACTAAGACTCAAGAAAAAAATAAAAGGTGACTCAAAAACAATAACTCACTCAAACAGACTAAAAACTATGATGTCCTCAAAAGAAATGACTGACACATATTCGCATATGTACATATGCTACATTATTTCCTTACATTGCATTACCTAATCTCTCAATTGCTTCTACTTCCAAATCTAAACTTGCTTCATTTATTTATAATCATTGCAATGTTCATGTTATGAATACCAGATGAGATTATCACATTCTATATTCATATCTTCATATCTTCATATACTCAATTTCACGAAAAAACCCTTCTTTGGATTGTTTTGTGTATAAGAGTCAAGTTTGGTTTGAGAGAATTTATTTTAAGAAAAAAGTTATAATTGGGGATGAATTATGATGAGTGATGTATGGTTGGAAGGAGTAAGAAGTTTTCAGAAGAAGTGATATGTTGTTTCTCTAACATTAAAAAAAAAAAAAAAAAAAAAAAAAAAAAAAAAAAAAAAAAAAAAAGAGGAGATGATTGTCAAAGCAGTCCATGAAGCAAAAAGCATAAGATTTATCATATCCCTTACCACGATAATCAAAATCATCATCTATTCCTATAGACTAGAGAGGGGACACGATACTCGATAATCAAAATCAATATCCCTTACGTAAGAAGAAGAAGGTTTTATATTAGTTTCCGTAGCATTTCAAATAACCTAAAAGTACTGTTCCCCAACAACGACGGCACAATTCGACACGTCCGTCGTAAAATATGTAAATTATATCCTGAATATACCACATAAATAATAATAGGATATTAATAACTATAATAGTGACAAATAGGGTCGAACCAAATTAGGAACGAAGATTAAAAATTAAATATTATGATCTTATATAAAATAAATCACATAAATTAGGGGGGTTTTGATTTTGATATAAAGAATAAAGTGAAAGTAAGATAAGAAAATAAAATTGAAAAAAATAAAATAATCAAGGTTTTTATATAAAAGATATTAAATTGATATAATTTGGAATCATGTGGATTATGATTAAATCATAGATTATATTTTTCTCTCCGATTCAATATTGCACAATGTAGATTGTACCTAATTAAGCTAACATTATAAACTAGAGTTGTAGCCAAATGAGAATGAGCTACATTAATATTAATTAATCTAGGAAAAATGAGAATATACCTTTCTTAAATAATATTGATCGTAAATAATAATTCAACCCACTTTATTTAGTAAGCAAATGAGAATGACTTACAACTAACTATTATGACATGGATAACTTTAATTATGAAAATGAGAATGACATAATTATAGTTTTTCTATTACGTTTTACCAAATGAGAATGACAATTGCAATAATAAAAATTATATAACCTAGAATAGCTAATTCCAAGCTCTACGATATTTATCTATTAATTAAGATCAATTCATGCATAAAAATCATGTAATATAAAATTGGAGATAGTAAGATGTGTATTCCAACAGTCTCAATAATTCAATATTTCACAATCATCTAAATAGATATCAAACATTATGCACACACCAATCTCAATTAATTTATTGTGGCATTAAAAAATGAAACTCGATCCATATCAATGAAGAATTCATAAACAATCAACATTAACATCAATAACGAATTCAAAAAACTAATTGTAAACAAAGTTTGATAGATTCCCCGTGATTATAAACTATTTGAGATTGAAGTTGTGTCAGGACATTGATGATGCGGAACGATCGTCATCTTTGTCTAGATGACGGATTGATGTTGATGATCTTCTTTCTGAATGTGTAGGATCTTGTTCCCTGATTGAGTAAATTAATCAATCACAGACAAGATAAGAAATATATCAAATCTTTTACGTGTAATGCGACACTGCTGGTGTCATAATCCTTTAGATGATACGGCCTGTGTTTGTCATGAAAGCTCCGATATTATGAAGAAACCCGGCCCGTGTCATCTCAGTTATCATCAACAGGGGCTGAGTCATTTTGGACAGTGACTCCGGTTCTTCAAGCTGCACAAGCTGTATTATTTGATGCTCAACGACATGACCCGTGTTGCTTACTAAATTTACATTCTCTTTTTCATCTCATCCAAACATCATCATATCCTTATTTATTTAAGAGACTCCATACCACTCTTACAAAAGTACAAGACGACAACTACACTTACCTCAAAAACAAAAATCGATTATTTACTTGAAAGTCAATTGGTAAAAAAAAAAAAAAAAAAAGGAGTCTGCGAGCGACATAGCCAATATGGTGCCACCCTTAAGATCAATGCACTTCGGTTCAATGTGGAATTCTCTTGTACTATTATTAGATGGATTTTCCTGTCCTTATTTATTTAAGTAGAACATATAAAATGTTAGAATGAACTTATCCTCCCAAAAGGCCTAAAGCAGGTACATGATGTTTTTACTGTAATTACAAAAATATTTATGTCGACCACAAACTTTGATCTGATCGGGATCATTTTTATTTAAATTTAATCATCTTTTACTTAGCATTTTTGATGAAAAATATGTTGAACATGGTTATTTTTATATGCGAGGATTAAATTATTGAAAGCGTTAAGTCACAAAATAACCACAATTCACCATCTTTGGAACAATTCAGCGGCCCAATCCAGCAGCCCAGCCCACAAGCTTTGGAGGCCCAAAGTATTCAAACCCAGCCACCACTTCGATCATGCCCAAAGCCACAGCCATAACGCGCACGCACACCATAACCCATCATGCCAACAGCCGGACCATGCGCAGCGAACCACGACAAAACATGAAAAGCAGCCTAACCTCGGCTCATGCACAGTCATCCACAAGCATGCTTTAAAGATCGGATCTTGGGAAGATGATTTTTCCACAGGTGTGATTCAAAGGTATGATTTGATGACACCCTTACAGGATTGACGAATTCATCTATAAAAGGCGAATAGGAGGAAGAACAGAGATCAACAATTAAGATGGTTCTCTGAATAAAACAAATCAAAGAAAAAACCAAACACCAAATCAAAGACGAAGGCGGACAACGATGGCGAAGCCAACGATGGACAGACACCGAGAAGAGGACGAGACGAGATACCAAGGAGAAGAGGAGAAGGCGGCGGCCGCACCTGGGGGAAAAAGGAGGAAGAAGAAAGGAAAGGAGTTAGGGTTTGAGAAGAAGATTGGGCTTGAAGCCCATTAGCCACTCCATTCGGCCCAACAGCATCATTCGGTCCAACTCAAAGCCCAACTCAAATTGGTGCACCTTTTTCTTAAAATTCACGTTGGTTGGTTCATTAAATGTTATGTTTGTTTTCCAAACATTATAATCATGAACTAAATTCCAAAAGGCTAAGGTGAAGGTTTGCTAATTCATAACTACACATTATTATTAAGCTATGATTAAGTGGATATTAAGCTCTTAATGTTTTCATAAGATTGATCACCTTATGAATGATATGTGTCGTACAATTGAGACTAAAATAAGATATTGTATGAATGCTCAAGTAATAAATATCGTGGATTAAATTGATATAGAAATATGAGTCATAGCCACGTTAATATTATATTGAAGTGAATTTGTAAAGCTAAGCCCTAGCCACCTCTCATTTTGATTAAACTCATTCTATCTTTATTATTTAGACAATCATCAATTATTTCATCGTATAGATAAAACAAGGATAATATAATTTCGGTAATTGTTTACACAATCCCTATGGGTTTGATAATCCGGTTTTTATTTACCAAATATTACACGATCAGTGCATTTGCCGTTTTACTAGTTAAAAATTACATTGGTCAAGTATTTGACGCCATTGTCGGGGATTGTGTTTTAAACAATATTGAAATTCTTATTTTTTACTTTAATCTAGAATTTATTCTTTGTTGCACTTTCTGTTTTCCTACTTGCATTTTCACTTTCTATTAAAAAAATATTATTAATGTGTATGCCTAGGGGACGAATGAAGGGACAAAAATTTGTTAGTCTTGATCCAAAAATCAAGGAAATTTTGCATAGACCTAAAAGGAGGACAATGTGTGATTTTGTAATTCCATAAGTGGGTGGTGTTAGATCAAGTATAATGAAGTCGCTAATTCAAGCAAACAACTTTGAAATTAAGCCTCAAGTTATACAAATGATCCAATAATCCAACTCATTTGAAGGTTCCCCTATAGAAAATCCCAATGCCCATATCGCTAGCTTTTTGGGGTTATGTGATACCTTTAAATACAATGGTTCCGACGATACGATAAGGTTACGACTTTTTCTATTTTTCTTAAGAGAGAGCAAAAGCGTGGTTGTATTCGCTTCCACCCAATTTCATCACCACTTGGGAAGATATGGCACAAAAATTTCTAACAAACTTTTATCCCCTAGAAAAACGGCTAAGATGCATAATGAAATCTCAAGTTTTGTACAATCCGATTGGGAATCTTTATATGAAGCTTGGGAAAGATTTATGGAGTTGTTAAGACAGTGTCCGCACCATGGCCTTCCATTTTGGATGCAAATCCAAACATATTATAATGGATTAGTGCCCACTAGTCGTGCACCATTGACAATGCTGCTGGAGGTACGCTCATGAACAAAAAAACACCAGAAGAAAGTTATGAACTAATTAATGAAATTGCCACAAATAGCTTTCAATTGCACACTAAGCGTTATCAACCAAAAACATTAGCTGGAATTAGAGAAACTAATCCCCTTACACGTAACACTGCACATCTTGAAACACTAAATAAAAAGATAGATAATATGAGTGTTTAAGTGATACAGGTAAAGACACCAAGCTGTGATTTATGTGGAGTAATGGGGCATAAAAATACAACATGCCAAGTTGGCAATAAATTTGATGGTTCCTCATCAGAAGAGGCAAATTATGTTGGCAACTATCAGAAATACAATCCTTATTCCAACACATATAATCCCGGATGGAGGGATCATCTAAACTTCTCATGGAGCAAGCAAGAAGCTAGACAACAACCTCCAGGATTCACGCCTCACGAGAAAAAGTCCAACCTAGAAGAACTAATGACAAAATTTATCAGAACATCTGAATTCCGCTTCAGCCATGTGGAGGCATCGGTGAGGAATCTAGAAATTCAAATGGGACAATTAGCAAACATGGTTTCTGGGCGAATATATGGTACATTGCCCAATGACGCTGAAAAGAATCCTAAAAAGCATGTCAAAGCAATAACATTAAGAAATGGTAAGAAAATTAATAAACAACAGGAGGATATATCCAACGAAACAGAAAAAGGGGAAATGACGACTGAAGCATCTGATTCAGAGTTGCTCACAGACAACTCCGACCATAAAGTGAAAAAATCTCTATCTTTTGTTAGTCCACCTCCTTTTCCTTTGGCATTGAAAAAATCAAAATTTGACAAGCATTTTGCAAAATTTTTAGATGTGTTCAAAAAATTGCATATTAATATACCTTTTGCAAATGTTTTACAACAGATGCCAAGTTACGCAAAATTTTTAAAGGAGATCTTGAACAACAAAAGAAAATTGGAGGAACATGAAATGGTGAACCTCATTGAAGAATGCTCTGCCATCGAAGCTGAAAGATCTAGGGATTTTTTATATCCCTTGCACCATTGGTCCCATTCAATTTGGTAAGATACTTTGTGATTTAGGAGCAAGTATTAATCTGATGCCTATCACTGTATTCAAAAGATTGGGACTAGGTGAACCAACACCCACTACAATAACTTTACAACTTGCGGATAGATCAACCAAATATTCAAGAGGTGGAGGTACTTTGTGGTGGTGAGCCCGTCAGCGAAAGCTGGTTTAAAGGGTCCTCCGGGTTTGCAGGTTATTCGATTGATCAAAGGGAAATGCTTCGAGATTTCCTTTAAAAGAAAACCAAATATCCATGAGGTATCGTAAAGGATGTGTTAGTCAAGGTAGATAAATTCATTTTCAGACTGATTTTATTGTATTGGACATGGATGAAGATATTAATATACCTTTAATTTTAGAAAGACCATTTCTCATCACAGGAAAGGCATTAATTGATGTTTAAGACGGTAAAGTGATTCTTAGAGTTGGAGAGGAGCAAGCCACATTAAATATTTTTAAGGCAATGAAGCATTCTAATGATGTTTCTACATGTTTTAGAACTACGATTCTTTGGTTTTAAATTTTTACAGGAACATATAGTTAAAGACCTAGTGAAAACTTGCCTACTCAACTCTAATAGACACGATTTCAACAAGGAAGGAATCAAGGAGGCAGTTCGAAGCTTGGAAATGAATCCACCATTTCAAAGGAGTTCCAGGCCAAAATTTAAAACTTTGGAGAATGGAGATTTACATCGGAGGAGAATGGAGCACTACAAAAGACTCCATTCTGGTGCAAGAGCCAAAGTCCTTAGCATGACGAAGTCTAGTTATAAACTATAACTAAAGCGCTATTTGGGAGGCAACCCAAGCCTGGTGGACTCGTCACTTATCAGATTTGCATTTCTTTCCCTTTCTTTTTTAATTATTATTATTTGTTAATTCTCCTCTTCATTATAATGTTACATTGGGGACAATGTAAGATTTAAGTTTGGGGGAGAGACTTATGATATAAAAAATATAACTAAAAAAGAATTGGTTACAAGTTTACAATTACTAGTAAAAAAGAAATGGTGAGTTTTTGAGTCTTTAGATTGAACAACAATGTCAATCTTTTTCTTTGTTGAGTGATTTTTTTTATGAATTTGTATCTCTAGAACTTATTGTAAACCTTTTTGAGACTACAATAATGTGTATACATGATTATGATAAAGGAATTCTTAAAATAAGCACCACAATAACCAAAACAGAGCCAACCTAAAATCATTGAAATGACATTTTGTACTCTTTTGAGCATTCTTGGATATTTTTCAAAAGCTTATTCATTGAACTTCAAATTATCATCTATACTTCCTCGTCAACCTAGGAACTTTTGGAGTATGAAATTTCAACCTAGAAACAAGTGTGAGTATGGTATGAAAGAAAGAAGTGTGAAAAAACAAAATATCACTATATAGTGATCAAATTGTTGAAGGCATTGAGTTACAAAACAACCAAGCCCATTTGGAACAATTCAGCGGCCCAATCCAGCAGCCCAACCCATAAGCTTTGGAGGCCCAAACCTATTTTGAGGTCCAAAGTATTAAAGCCCAGCAGCCACTTCGATCACGCCCAACGCACCACCACCCATCACGTCAGCAGCCGAACCATGCGTAGCCAACCACGACAAAAAATGAAAAGCAGCCCAACCTCGGCTCATGCATAGTCATCCACAAGCATGCTTCAAAGATTGGATCTTGGGAAGATGATTTTTCCACGAGCGTGATTCAAAGTTATGATTTGATGACACCCTTGCTGGATTGACGAATTCATCTATAAAAGACGAAGAGGAGGACGAACAGAGATGAACAATAAAGATGATTCTCTCAACAAAATAAATCAAAGAAGAAACCAAACACCAAATCCATCGGACCACCAAGGAGTCGTTGACCCGACCCAACCAAAGGCGAACCTAACAATCGCACAAAGGCGAACCCAACATCCACCAAACATAGCCAGTCCCTGCGGCTGGCTGACGACGTCGAGGCGACAATGAAGACTGAGGGAGGTTGGCGGCGTTTGGTAGCATGACGCATGAGGAGGTTGGCTGAGGATGACGCTCGGGCTGGCTGGATTAGGATGAGATGGCAACGAGGCGGACGAAGGCTGACAGCAGAGGTGAACTCGACGACAGACAGACTAGCAGAAGCGTGGAAGCTTAGGTTGCGGATATTGGATGAGAAGGCGAAGGCTGCACTTGGGGGAAAAAGGAGGAAAAAGAAAGGGGAAGGAGTTAGGGTTTGAGAAGAAGATTGGGCTTCAAGTCCATTAGCCACTCCATTCGGCCTAACAGCATGATTCGGCCTAACTCAAATTGGTGTACTTTTTCCTTAAAATTTATGTTGGTTGGTTTATTAAATATTATGTTTTGTTTTTCAAACATTAGAATCAAGAACAAAATTTCAAAAGGCTAAGATGAAGGTTTGGTAATTCATAAATGTACATTATTATTAAGCTATGATTGTTATGACTCATGATTAAGTGGAGATTACGCTCTTAATGTTTTCATAAGATCGATCATTTTTTGAATGATATGTGTCGTACAATTGAGATCGAAAGAAGATATTGTATGAATGCTCAAATAATAAACACCGTTGATTAAGTAGATATAGAAATATATAACTTGATACATGCATTAGTTATAGGCATAAATGTCACATTTCTATGTTGAAAACTAAACGATTTCACAAAACTTAATGCATTAGTGTTTTTCTAAATTCATATTAGAAATAATATGGGTTGTTAAACAATAGTAGCATTATTATTGCTCGAAAGAGAATATGAATGATTTTAGGGAATCGTGTTGTTACATGAAAATATGAGTCATAGCCACGTTAATATTACATTGAAGTGAATTTGCAAAGTTAAGTTAGCCACCTCTTATTTTGATTAAACTCATTCTATCTTTATTATTTAGACAATCACCAATTATTTTTTCGTCTAGATAAAACAAGGATAACATAATGTCCGTAATTGATTACACAATCCCTGTGGGTTCGACAATCCGGTATTTATTTATCAAATATTACATGACCAGTGCATTTGCTGTTTTACGAGTTGAAAATTACATTGGTCATGATCCCATCTTTATAGTCAAGTCTCGATTTAACAACTCGGTTCTTGTTTTCGTAAATAGGTAATTAATGATAATTATAAGATCTATGAATCTGATCATTGGCTTCATTGTGTGTCATCGCAGATTGCCGCATAAATTTTTAGTTTGCGAACTACACGATTCTCACATGCAAATGCAAAGGACCTTCATATCTACCTGATATCTGTTGTGCTACTTTTAAAGCATTTGCCTGCCCCTATGTTGATGTTATTCATAACCTCAACACTAACTATGCAACCACCATGTTCAGCTACATAAATCTCAATAGAAACTACCCATCAGATCTTTTTTCTAGTGAATACAGAGAAGGCAAGCTGGGTTTGGCATGCCCTGGAGTTTCCCCGGCACAGTGAGACAAAGCTAACTGGCTACATGTTTTGTTCACAGCCAGTGTTTGGGCAATGGTTTTACTACTTTGACCTAAATTGATTTTACTTCAGAGGCGTCTAAGAATGACCCATGATATACTATCAAGAACAAGGAGTTTTATTTATTTTGCTGAGATATTGAGAAAAGTCGTGGCATTCTAAATATCAAAATATTTAAGGTGTAATATATTTACGGAAGAAAGTTGTACTCCGTTTGAAATGCATATTATGGGACGATGGTTATGCTTCTATCCTTTTTCCGATACCTCGACTAGTACACTTTACGTATGTGCTTTAAATTTGATGCATGGATGGGCACACTCTGCAACTAGATAATCAGCTAACTTCAATGAATTAACCCATAGGGTGTTTCGATTCATTGAGTAACATGTTTTATCTGATTGTGAACTGAATTAGCAACAGGGAAAAAAAAAGATTTGTGGATTCTCATGAGTTAGGCAGCTATACACATTACGCATTCAATACTACTATTTTGCATTTGAGCCACGTTAATATTCAAGGTCTGGAGACGTAAAATTCTATTATCCTTGTAAAACTATTAACATACATTTTCGTAGTATGGAGTCTCAGATTCGGAGGAATTAACCAAGACATTACATGTCTTGTAGGCGTGTGCTTTGGGCATCCATGATCCTTTTCTTTTTGTTATGTGTATTTCTTTAATGATGTGATGAATATGTTTGTTTAGTTATTATTTTTGTTCGTGGAATAAAATCCTTACTGCTAAATATTATCGTTGTGGAGGGTTGGTAAGGAGAGGGTCCTCTCACAATTTCAACGGCGATCGTCGGAGTCGGAGTCGATCTCATTGAGGGGATTGCTGGATGGCTCGAGGGAGGAAAAAGGAGGTAGAGACAATGTTCCATACGGTTAGGGTTCATGAGTCGAGGGTTAGTGGTGAGGTTGTAGCGAAAGGCAAGGGACATGAGACGAAGACATGGATAATGTGAAACCTATAGACCAAGAAGGGGGTAAGATGAAGATGAAGGTTGGGGAAACTACGAGGATGAATGGTGGTAAAGATCGACTATTCTAACAAGAGCTCTATTTCATTTTTTTTTCCTGTCACTCTGTTTCACAAAACCCAAAATTTTAAGAAAAGTCCTATCCAATTCACTTCCTTTGAGATACATGTTTATGACTACAAAATCACACACTTCACATGTAATCTTCCTCACAAATCCAATACTCCCAATTCGGAATCTTCATCGCACACCATTCATATTCAATAATCTCATCATAAACCACACCCACAAATACAATCCTAAAATTTTACATCATTATCACGACAAGAAACGAAAAAACCCACCTTTTATGTTCCTATCCTTATTTCACATACATTTAACAAGAGGTATGGTTGATTACGAGGTAGAAATCGAAAATATTTAAGTCGACATCTTTATGTTCCTATCCTTATTTAACGTCATAAATGTTTTAACTCGATGTCTATATTACTTCCTGAGAAGAACATAATTCACCTTTAACAAGAACATCAACTCCAGGCAACTGAACGTCAGGGATTGGGTCCTCAGAAAAGCACAATGTGAAGCCTAAACTTTGGGAGGCAAGCTCTCATAGAATTCGGAGGGACCTTACATGATCATAACAAGCAAAAGCAAGGGAGCTTACAAGATTGCTCGGCCAAATAGCCAAGAGTTACCTCGAACCTTCAATGCAAATGATCTGAAATGATACTATGTTTAAATCTGAGGTTGAAAGATGTACCACTTTGAGTTATACAGAGGCTGACACTGTATTAAAATTATAACTTCTTGTAACCCAGAAGTGATCCAAAGTGGTTGTAGCTCTGAAGTGATAAGATGTGCAACTTTAAGTTATGATTAATAAAGCATTGAGCCCAAAACCTCAGCTGCACCAATAGTACTGAGAAAGAATAATATTCTCAAGAGATCTTTACTACAAAGTAGGATCTCTACTGCAAAACCTCAAATCAATTGCAGCAAACTACCTATACGTGCATATGATAAATATAATGAGAAGTAGAAGGCAAGAAACTCTAAAAGAGAATTTAGAGAAAGGCCCTATGAAGCTCAACATACACCTAACTACTCAGTATGAAATAACTTCTCAAGATCAACTTGGAGAAAACCATATTCGAGACACACATGCTCATGTCAAGAGCAGTAGAACAAGTGGAGAAGACCACTAAGAAGCATAAGACCAAAGGTCTACTGCTTTACCTGTGACAAGATCTCCCACAAATCATTTGAATGCTGGAACTCACACAAGAAGATAATTCAAGTGTGGATTCCAAAAGCTAACCAATAAGGACCCAAATGAGTGGGTACCATGTACAAGCTCTTCATGTTTTCATTACAAGAAAACCAAAAGGGCATATGGTACTTAGACAGTAGATGCTCAGGACATATGATAGGAGACAAATCCAACCTTGAAGATTTCAGAAAAGAACAAGGATCTCTTATCATATTTGGAGAAGGAAAGGTAGGTACAACTAAAGGTTTAAAGATGTTGCTTATGTTAAGGGCTTAGAACATAACCTCCTATCTATTAGTCAGTTGTGTGATAAAAATTATGATGTGACATTAACTCATGATACATGCCAAGTAAAATATAAAATCACACAAGAAGTCAAATTATTAGGAATTAGAAAAGAAAACATATATGCAGTACACTTTGATTGATCACAATCAGAACAAATTACTTGTTTCTACACTAAAGAAGCTGAAGATACAAATTGGCTATGACACAAAAGATTAGCTCATCTTAACTACAAAACTATAGCAAGATTATCCTCAGAAAACCTAGTAAGAGGACGACCACAAATAAAATTTAAAAAGGATAAATTATACAGACCATGACTGGAAGGAAAGCAGACTAGGACAAGCTTTAAACCTTTAAAATCCTCAGAATCAATTAGGATTCTTGAATTATTACATATGGATCTTTTTGGTCCAGTTGAGATGAAAAGTTAAAGTAGAAAAAGATACACACTAGTTATAGTAGATGATTACTCCAGATATACTTGGGTAATGTTTTTACATAAAAAGAGTGAAACATGTAGTCTGCTGATAATGTTCCTTAGACAGATATAAAATGAAAAAGGAATAGAAGTAATCACAATTAAAAGTGATCATGGTACTGAGTCGGATCAGATAGGAATAGATATCTACTACAATGATCATGGAATTAAACATAATTTCTCAACACCAAGAGTACCCCAACAAAATGGTGTGGCTGAGAGAAAGAATAGAACACTTATAGAGATAACTAGAACAATGCTTTCTGATGCAAACTTATCCAAAAGCTTCTGGGCAGAAGCAGTTAAAACAGTTTGCTACACTCAAAATACGTGCATAATTCACAAGCTTTATAAGAAAACCCCCTATGAATTGTGGAAAGGAAAAACACCAAATGTTAAATACTTTCATGCCTTTGGATGCATTTGTTATATACATAATAATGATAAAAACTATTTACAGAAATTTGATCCTAAGGCAGATGAGGCAAACTTCTTAGGATACTCAACAAACAACAAAGCTTTTAGAGTATATAATAAAAGAACACAGATTAATTGCTAATGGATATTCACAGGAAGAAGGAATTGACTTAGATAGTGCTAGTCATAGGAAAACACCTATGAGCACATCAATTAAGATAGATAAAGATGAACTTGGAAAGAAAATAAACCAAACAATGTACAGAGGAGTAATAGGATCATTATTATACCTTATTGCAAGCAGACCAGACATTCAATATGCAGTGTGTGTCTGTGCAAGATATCAATCTGATCCTAAAGAAACCCATTTCACACCAGTAAAGGGAATCCTAAGATATCTCAAAGGAACTCCAAATCTTGGTGTATGCTATCCTAGGGAATTAGATTTTACACTGATAGGCTATTCAGATGCGGATTTTGTTGGATGTACAGTTGACAGAAAGAGCACAAGTGGATCATGTCAATTCATTGGAGCAAGATTAATATCATGGTTCAACAAGGAGACTACTGTGTCTACCTCTAATGTAAAAGCCGAATACATTGCTGCTGGAAGCTGTACTGCACAAATACTATGGATGAGGTCACAACTTGTAGACTACGATATAATATCCTCTAAAACCTCTATATTTTGTGACAATATGTCTACAATGGCTATTTCAGAAAAATCCAGTTTTTCATTCAAGAACCAAGGACATTGATGTTAGATATCATTTTATCAGGGATAATGTACAGAAAAGTCATATTAAATTGGAATACATTCCAAGAGAAAAACAAGTTGCAGACATTTTTACAAAACCTCTTGATGAAAAGAAGTTTATTTAATTTCATGGAGAATTGGGTATACTTGATTTAAAATAATAAAACTAGCCAAAATGCTTTACTACTCTTTTGCATGTGTAGAAAGCAGACTAGCATATGTCCAGACTAGTAATATTGCTCTACTGCTCTACTACTTTGTTAACATGTAGAGTGCAAACTAGAATCAATGTTGCTCTATTACATTTATTTTTAGGAAACTAAATCCGTTTTAAAACGTTAAATAACTGCCTTCCTAAAATAATTCATAACGGTCAAATGATGATTGCCATTGCGTAACGGCTAGAAAAAGCACTGAAAACGGTCATATTCTCCAAACGAGTATGAAAAATGTAGATTTTCAATTAGAAAATCACTTTTCTCTCTAATCACACTCTCGCAGAACAAACGCTCAAACTCTCTCTCTCTCTCTCTAAACTCTTGAGCGCTCTACTGCACGAAATCGAAACCCTAACTTCTTGAAAATACTTCAAATTCGATTTCTAAAACATCATAATTCTTTCAAATTACTTCAAAATTGGCCAACACACTCTCAAGCCCATTAAAGAAAAGCCAGAAATCCTCATAATCTCAGAGGAGTCCTTCGAAAAGAATTGAACTTCAAACAGGTATCGTGTTTCATTTCAGTTCAATTCGCGACGAGCAAGAAGAGGTCAGAGACATAGCTGGACTCAAGTCTCTGTGCGAATGTACAAGCAGCATATATGATGATGAAGTTCTTGACTTCATAAAAAAGAGGTAAGTTGCAGACAGTCTTCAATAAATTACTTATACTTCTACTGCAAGACGAATAACAATCCAGGTGAATTCTGACGACCTTTCATAATACTTCAATCTTCTAAATGTAGATTCAAGAATCATTCCATCAGAAGTTGTCAAATTGGGAAGGCAAGCAATGCTCAGCCAAGAAAGATGGAATGAAGGGATAAGAACAATGAAGAGATTCTTATCAAAAGAGCACAAGTTACTTGCTGATATTGTGAAGAAGGTCATTCACTCTAGAGAATTCAGTGAGGATCAAATAACCACTGACCAGCAGGATATCATGTGTGCAATTCTTACGAAAACAAGGGTCAACTGGGCCAGTTTACTCATGTATCAACTTGCCAGATCAGTAAAGGCCAGACTATCATTATTCGGAAGGATAATCAGCATCTTTCTCAAACAAAAGTTGAAGCTCTCGGAAAAATAAGGAAGGCCATGGAACCAATCCTAGCCAATTAACGTCAAGAAGATAGGCAGAGTACCCAAAGGACTCACAAAGAAACCTGCAGACCAGACGGAAGGCCAAGCAGATCACCGTGGTAGTGCAGACTACTGCAGTACAGACACGGTCTGCAAAGAAGCAGATCAAGAAGATGCCAGCTCAACAGAAACAAAAGAAACCAAGAGTAACAAGGAGGAAAATCATTGTGCATACCTCCGATTAGGAAACCGAATATGACAAGCCAGATGCAGAACCAACCATAATCAACGAAGAAGAAACACAGTCTGTAATAGTGCAGACTGAGAAAATCATTGAGCAGTCTGCAATAGTATAGATTGCGCTGATAACTGAGTCTTCTTCTTCTTCAAGAATCCCACCAAAATTATCTGAAATTGTCGCTCTTCATGATGCAAATATGGAAATTCAATTTCTGAAGCAAGGAGCAGATGAAGACCTAAAGAATATGACCTTGGAAGGCCAAGTGAGCTTTCATGAGATACGAGAAGGTCCTCGAGTTGAGTTTAGACAAAGGCTCACTGCAAAAGGATATATCCATGATGAACCAACCCCAGTTACCTCTATTGCACCTACTCTCACCATCAGAACTCTTGTAGCAGAGCAACCAACAACAACAACAATTGCTCCATTCGTGAGTAATGAAATGGAAACCACAATAATTGCAGATGACCAACCAACCACTACAACTGCAGCATGGGTAACAACAACATCCACAACTCAGGAAAAGCCCTCTCCTGAGAAGGTCATTTTGTTAGTAATGCCGACGGTCAAGGCCTTCGAGGCAAGTCTACTATAGCAGAAAGTCATTGATACTGAACTGCTTGCAGAAAGGACATGAGCAAAGATGAAGAAGAAGGTCCAAAGCGACAAATTGATTCAGGAGTTCGTGTCACAACATATTCTATCTATCAAGAGACCAAGAACAACACCAACACCGACACCAACACCAACCCCAAAAACACCAGCAAGGGCAACCACTTCAAGAAGAACAATAAGGTCTACAAGAGCAAAGTTGACTCCCCAAGGACCCAAAACACTATACCAGATCAATCCAGACCAATCCCAGACATTGATTGGTGACATAACTTGAATGACAGAAGGGGAGATTCATCAACTTGTTGAACTTCAAAAAAAGGGAGTAAGGAGGTCAACAAGACCTAAGGAACCTCACTTCATGATCAATAGAGCTCTTGAATACAAAGACTCCATATTGAAGACTAAAAGGCTCAAACATGCCCTACTTAAGAACATTGAGTTCGTCAACACTCCGGAAGTCGAAGCAAAACTCAAAAGGATCTTGGAAAAACATATCAAAGCGGCCACCAAAGAGGCCTATGAATACCTCTCTCGACCTGATCTGGGAGAACATCCACCAGCAGGTGATGATGGAGATGATAATGGAGGTGACCAACCTCAACAAGACCCTGATGATGGTGAAGATGACATCATTAACCAAGTAGCTATTGAAGGAGTACAAATACAGCTGACTGTAGCTGAGCAACCTGAAGAAACTCCTGCAGCAGAGGAGGTTACAGACGAGACATCTGCAGCTGAAGGAGGTGCCCCTCCAGCAGTCACCCAAGCAGAACTACAAACTACAGAAGAAAGTCATGATGACCTCTCAACTGACGAATCAGTTGCAAAAACATCACTCATCATTGCTCTTGCAGCAGAGGAGGCACATGATGATGCTACAAATGAAGGACAAACTACTCAACAACACACACAAGAACTCCCTGATGTTGAAGAAGACTCACCTACAGCCGAGGTCACATCCATTGAAGTCCTCACAAATAAAGAAGAATTCATTTTCCCTATAGCCGAGCCAAATGATGGAGACGACTTCAATCTAGTTGCAGCAGAGGAACAACAAGCAACCCTATCTAGAGATATTCAACACATCGTCTTACTCCACCATCAGCATTTGGGCTAGCATAAACGACTCCAAATGTACCCTTTGTAGTCCTAGAGACAATGTACAGTGATACCTCAGCAACCAAAATGACCCCAAGTGCAATCAAAGACCTCAAGAAAGCATTTGAGGAACATGAAGTTCAATTTCTCTTTGTCCAACCACATCAACAAGGTGAAAGACTCCCTCTTCACCCTCAGAAGACACGACACAGTACAGACTGGATGTAATGCTCCAAGATTTTCAGTCCAATACCTACCATACACGTGGCGTTACCGCTGCTTCAAAGTCCCTTTGAAGTAAGGCGACAAGATTACAAAGGATTTAAGTATCAGAAACATAGGACACTAACAAGAAATATCCAACTTACATGTCTTAAATTACATGAAAATTGTACATCCAAAAATATAAGCGAAATGTTACAGAAAGCCGAATCTATTCATCATCGCTATGTAACGATCCCTTCCACTATCTTTTATTTCCTGAAATGAACACGTAACCGTGAGCTCGAAAGCCCAATAACACATGATACACCTCCATTCCAGGGGTCCGACATGCTTATTATATCATGCGTTTCCCATACGCAAACAGGATGCAATGCAAACAACACCGAGCAACCATATGCCAAATAGGAATATAAATAAGTAAATATATATATATATAACAAAATAATAAATCAAATTGGCCAGCTTGATCCTTATTTCATTACCTTTCGCCTTTATTTAAGCTTTTAAGGCTCTTCATGTATTTTATGTCATGTTGATCTCCGTGACTTGCGTGGCTTGAACAGGTTAATGACATGGGAGGAGTTACCACATGAATTTAGTATGTTACCTAGCACGGCTGTACTAGTAACAATTAAACAAGCTGAATGGTCTCTACAGAAGACCCAAGGCGGTTATTAATAACCAAACACGGCTATCTCTTGATGCCGCTGCATGCACGTGAAAGGGTTTATACCCTCCCTAGTTAGTCAAGAAATCGTAACTCTCCCAGGCATTAAATTCATAGGATTTTCTTCGTGTTCAAAACTTCAAGATTCTCAAACACTTCCTCGTATTTAGGATTTCAGGCTTCTCAAGCATTTCTTCGTATTCAGGATTTCAGATTTCTTAGGTATGTAACATGAAATTAATCATATTACCCATGTATAGAAGGTGACCACCATGGCGTTCGTAATTGAAGAATTCAGACATATAATATGAGATTAATCATATTAATCCATGTATAGCAGGTAACTACCATGGTGTTCATAATTCAAGATTTCAGGCATATAATATGAAATTAATCATATTAATTCATGTATAGCAGGCGACTACCATGGCGTTTCATAAGTTCATATAACGTTATATTTTTATAACGTTGAGGATTAATAATTCGTTACAAAAATAATATTCAATCAACACAGGATATCACACATCATGAGTAAAAAATATTCAAGAATAGTCATTATACTCTATAATATTTACAGGTTGCATCGTTACCCTTTTAGGCAAGTAAATCAAGACAATCAAGCATATCAGGATTTTATTCTCTTATTTATCATGTAAGTATGTGATCAAACAATCACACAGATCAAGTCACGCACACACAATTTAGGGTAACGATGTGTATTATCTTGTCATTTTTATACAGTCCCCCAAGAAATTCCAAGCTTAATCCTTCTCCTTTGTAGCGTTCGTACCTTTTCTTGTCTCTGCTCTCGAACAGGATGCGCAGGTTTGATGTGAAAATTAATGTGAATTGTGACCGGTATTTATAGACAATTGTTAAGATTTTTAACAAGAGTGGTTAAGATATTTACGAGATTTTCACGTCATCCAAATCATCTCAAACTTATCCCAAAATATCTTAAGTACGTGAATAATTATCTATCAAAAAAAATAAAATAAAAATTCCAGGATATTACATCTCTCCCTCCTTTCAAGAAGTTTCGTCCTCGAAACTTGATTATTATAAAATCATGAAGTTACTTAAGAATAAATAAGGATATCGCATAAGCAAGTCTAAATAACAGCTTAATATTACTAGTTACAACTGCTCCTCGTTCTGAGCTCCCTGAGGGTTCATCATATAGACTCGTCCCGTCGGCTGTTTTCCCTTGGCATTCTGATTAACAGATGGATTTGATGATTGGGTCATAACTTGACATGAAACAGAAGGCTTCCCAGTATTATCACTCGGATTGTCGTCCTTCTATGGACAGGAAGATATTTTATGTCCCAAATTACCACAACGATAACATGCTCCTGAAATAGTCCTACAATCTCTAGAGTAATGTCCGATTCTTCCACAGGTGTAACACTTTACATTGCTTGTAGACTTACTATGGCTACCACCTCCAGTGCTTCGACTCATTTCTTGTGTCGTTTGTTGGCTGTGAGGTGCCTTAGAGAATGTTCGAGTATTATTACTCTGTTGTGAAGGTGCTCCCTCTCTCTCGTTAGAGGCGTTACCAGCAACCTCGGAGTTTGATCCACCAGCTTGCGTGTTCCACCCAGTTTTTCTCTTCTTCAAGCCTTGTCCCTCATCATCATCCCGATCAAGGATAGCACGTTCTAGTTTCACTACTCCATCATACATCTTCTGATAGGTGGCAAAGGTTTGAGGAGCCAGGCCGATACGTAGTTTATAGTTCAAGACGTTAAGAAATTGCCTCTGCTTTTCCGCATCCTGTGCATAGAATGGTGGTTGGAATCGCAACAGATTCATGAATTTCGAAGCATACTCCGATACAATCATGGTTCTTTATTTCAAGTTGAGGAACTCATTGGAGAGACTGGTGGATAGAACCTTGCTCTAATTACAGCCTTGAAGTCCACCCATCCAAATCCTTCCTCTTCAGTCCTTTCCTCAGTAGTGCTCCACCAGGCATCAGCTTCGCCTTCAAGATAATACGAGGCAAAGATGATCCTTAAGTTATCAGGGCACTGAACTACATCGAGTAACTTCTCACAACTTCTAAGCCAATCTTCAAGGGTTACCGGGTTGCCTTCACCGCTAAAGCGCTTAGGGCGATAGGCATTTAGGCGATGGAGATACTTATCGCCATCCGCTCCTTGGTCTTCATTTTCCTTTTGGGCCCTTTTTGCTAGCTCCCCTACCAGGGCTTGGATAGCGTTCACCAAAGGTGTGTCAATAAGAGGTGCATTAACTAGAACAGGTGCATTACCCAATGCAGGTTGTGCGTCGTATGACATATTTACAAGTCCTATTGACTCAACGTGAGATCCTTGTTGTTCTACTTCTTCTCCGTCTTCTACAGGCGTAGCATTCTGATTTTGGATCACGTCCAAGGAATTCTGGGGCACGTTTTCGTGACTGAAATATCACACTTATCAATGTCATGCATTCTTCCTTTTAGGTTTAATACCATCCATTTCAGGCTTGAAATTCCATTTTCAAATACATTATTTTTCTTTAATTCATGTAAAGCTCATGGATAATCATCATATCAGGCTCGGGATGGAACATATCATGAACTAGACATCACTCAAGCATTCAAGGTTCAAGAAATGAAACAACTTTTACTTATTACTACTTAATCCATAGAAAATAGTACATAGGCCACCAATCCTCATATGCCCACTCGTTTAAAACCTTTCTCAAATATCGGGGTCTACTCCATTCCATTAAGATAACCAAATATATGATTTCTCATGTAATCACTGGATTCTAAATCGTGAAACTCTTAAGTCAGTTCCATGAGATCATAACTTAAAATTCTTCAAGTTAAACATCAAAGAATAGAACATCCATTACGTCATCCCATGTTCCTTTCTTAAACCCACGCTCTGATACCAATCTGTAATGACCCGGTGACTTTTCAGGCTCAGGACTGATCCCACAGGCAAACACTAGTCCTTTCAGTGTGCTTTGCCTCACTTGCAAACACCTTGAGAAACTTCCCAGGAGGTCACCCATCCCAGCATTACTCCACGTCAAGCTCTCTTAACTGCGAAGTTCTAAAGTGATGGGCTACCGAAAAGGAAGGTGCACTTTGTTGGTATAGGTAGTACTATCAAACCATTTAAACGGGTCCTTATACTCCACCACTCAATCAAGAGATCTATGGAATGCACTCATGGATCAGGACTGTCTTCCACGATCTCCTAGAAACTTTGGAGCCAATTGTAGCAGACCTAGCAACAGAAAAGGAACAAAGAAAAACAACCTTTAATAAGTTTGGAGAGACATTAAGGAATCTAGCTACCAGAGTCATTGATCAGATGAAGCAAATCAGATCAGTGAATCTTCACAATCAAAGAATCCATACCTCCAACTTCAGTAAATTCAAGGGGCAACAGTCTTCTACATTATGAAAGCTCAATGAAACAATGCAGACCACCAAGCAGCAGATTGATGAGCACATGCGAATCAATGACATCAAATTTGGTCTCCTCGAAACCAAATTGCAGGTAGTTCAGAGAAATATCTTCTCTGAACTCAAGGGCATTCACACTACTCTTGAACCACTAACCTCCACCCTGAATGCTAACAAAAGGGGGGGAGAAACCATCTGACGAAGAGCAGCAAAGAAGGTCCAAGCCTAGAGACAAGCCGCAACGAAGGTCCAAGCCTGTAGACGAGCAGCAGCAAAGGACCCCCTCTAAAACTCAGGGGGAGAAACCCTCTAAAGCAAAGAGGAAAAGCTCAGAGGAACAAGGAAAGGAGCCCAAAAGGTCTAAGCATCATAGGGAAGAATCTTATGAAGAACGAAGAGGACGCTTCAAAAGTAATTAAGTTGAACTGAGTTTCAACAAATTGTACTTAGTAAGAAAGTAAAGTAAAACTTAGATTGCTCAATTTATGTTTTTATATTGTTATTAACAATGTAATTAAGTTGAACTGAGTTTCAACAAATTGTACTTAGTAAGAAAGTAAAGTGTACTTGTTGTATTACATAGAAGTTTTTGTTAGCATCAATTTAGGGGGAGATTGATAGGAATATGCAATCCCTCCATTTATATAGAAATTGATGTAACAAAACTTAGGTGTATTATTTATAATGTAGTTAGTGTGTTTAGTGTAGAAGTCAAGTAGGAAGTTGCAGTCTAGGTCAGATGCCAATGAGCAAATATAGAGACATTGTGCAGACCACTAGACTTCTACAGAGGAATTTCGAGGAACAACTATCACATTAATAAGCAACAAAAGAACTCAAAGGCTTCAGGATGAAGGATTGAGCTTGTAGACAAGGACCAACATGGCAAGGCATGAATTGAGTCGGATCTGAGTGCAGACAAGGGTTGCAACAGAGACTTGGTGTAGACTAGGGTTGCAGTATAGGATGCAGAGTAGGATGTAGCAGAGACTGGGTGCAGTGGGTGAAAACTAGAAGTTACAGCAGACTGGATTGCAGTAGAGGTGATTGCCAGGGTGGGGTCAGGGTTTAAAGTCACTCACGTGAGGATTTTTGTTAAAGTAGCAATGAAATAAATTCTGGGGATAGTGGACTGCCAATATCAGGAACGAGATGGTGGGGAACACTAGTGGCAAAGTGTTATTCCAGGAATAGTGCGTTGTCTGCCACAGGTTCGTTCCTTGAGCCTTTAAAAGGGAACCGGTGAGGTTTATTGAGAAGTGCTGTTGAACGTGGATTGAAAAAACAAAAAGTGCAAAGCAATCTAGCAATTCAGAGATTACTCAAGAAAGTCAAATCGTGAATATACAGTTGAGAGTATCACTAGTCTGCAGAAGAAGAAAGTCTTACCGCAGAGTGCAGAGTTTGGATTTGTGCAAAGCATCTAGGTTCTTTTGTCTTGTGCACAAGTTAGATAACTTGTAAAAAGGATGTTTCTTGTAAGCTCAAACAAGTGGATAGTGATACTCACCTCTTGGCTTGACTACACTCCTCACCAAGGGAAGACTGGACTAAGTTCTCGATCATCATTCGATATCGAGTGTCTGAACCAGTATAAATATTGTGTCTATTTATTGTTTTCATTACATTGATATTTAGAATTGCTTCTAATAAATCATCACAGCTAAAAAGAGATAAACTCAAAGAGTTACAAATCTCTACTGCAGACTACCAGTTGTTATCTGCAGACTACCAGAGTAATCTGCATAGAACAGCAGTCTCCATAAAATTAGTATTCCTCATAAAAAGACCATTAAACTGTTAAACAACCTATTAACCCCCCCTCTAGGTTGAAAGTCGAACCTTTCACTAGGGTTGTGAGAGAGACTGGGTGCATAGTAGAAGTAGAAGTAGACTGGATTGCAACAGAGATGATTGCTAGGATGGGGTCAGAGGTTTGAAGCCAGTCAAATAAGGATTTGAGTTAAAGTAGTAACGACACAAATTCTGGGGATGATGGACTGCCAACATCAGGAACGAGATGGTGTGGCACACTAGTGGCAAAGTGTCATTCCAAGAACAATGCGTTGTTTGTCATAGGTTCAATCCTTGAGCCTTTAAAAGGAAATCGGTGAGGCTTATTGAGAAGTGTTGTTGAACAAGGATTGAAAAGCAAAGAGTGCAAAGCAATCTAGAATTCAAAGATTACTCAAGAAATCCAAATCGAGAAGATACAGTTGAAAGTGTCACTAGTCTGCAAAAGAACAAGTCTTGCAGCAGAGTCCAGAGTTTGGATTTGTGCAAAGCATCTAGGTTCTTTATCTTTTGTATAAGTTATACAACTTTTAAAAAGAAAGTTTCTTGTAAGCTCAAACAAAGAGATAGTGATACTCACCTCTTGCCTTGACTACACTGGTCTCCAAGGGAAGACTGAACTAAGCTCTCGATCATCATTTGACATCAAGTGTCTGAACCAATATAAATACTGTGTCTATTTATTGCTTTCACCATATTGATATTTAGAATTGCTTTTAATAAATCATCACAGCCAAAAAGAGATAAACTCAAAGAGTTACAAATCTCTACTACAGACTAGCAATTGTTATCTGCAGACTACCTGAGTAGTTTCCATAGAACAATAATCTGCATAAAATTAGTATTTCGTATAAAAGCTTATTAAACTTTTAAACAATCTATCCATCCCCCCTCTAGGTTGAAATTCAAACCTTACACCTTCACCCATATTAGAGAGAGATACATGGAAGTCTTCAAAACTCCTTTCCTTGGCAGTCTTCTCAGCTTTCAACTCATCTGTAGTTGGATCCAATCTGTTGAGAAGTTCCTTGAATGCATCCTTCGTTTATTGATGCATATTATTGATTTCTTGATCCAGTTTTTTGAGTTTGTATTCCACAGCAGTCTTTGATTAAGGTAACTGTTGATGTGCAAACGGTTGAGTCCCTGCCATTGTTTTTATAGTAGCGGATGGCCTTTCATGGATTGGTGTTATTTTGACATCTGCAAGGGCATGCCTTAGACTCCTACCTACACTTTAAGATGTCATCTGAATGTCAGATGTACCACTATAAAATTGGCCTTGGGGGAAGCCTATAGATGATGGATTTGCCCTAGTCTGCACTATTCCAAATGAAGATGGTGAGGGGGGAAAGGGTGAAAACTTCAGGTTTAGTAGGAATGTATCTTGACATTGGATATTTTCCTAACTAGAGTGAGTTTCACTCATTAGATGTTTTATTGATTTCTTCAAGGGTGACACCTTTGAAAGTGTTGTCTGTTGTAGTCTGCTCCTTTGTTGGTAATGAGGTTGTTTCTACTTATTCATTCTTCACTATGACCACTTCTTCTATCTGTGTGAGTGTAGTCAAGTTTGTATTCATTTTTCACTATGACCACTTTCTCAATAGTCTGGTAATAGTTTATAGTAGTTTCTTCTGTGGTAGCCTCTACTACATACCTAATTGATGATGCTGTTGAGGAGTCCTTCTTTATTGGTGATTCTTCTGTTGTTGTTTCCTCCTATATTATTGATTGTGATGGGGTAGGTTCTGCTATTTGGGACTCGACTGTTGGCTCTTCTATAGTAGATGGTTTTTCTATTGATTGCTCCTGGATCCCGTCTTCAGCTACCTTATCAATGATGTCATCATCATCATGGCCTTCTAGTTATGGAAATTCATCATCACCATCATCATCATCTCTTTATGATTGTGCTTTGTCGACAATTTCCCTTATGAGAATCATAAATTTCTAACGTCGTTGCCATGACATGCTTGTCTACCAGACTTTTCAATTCAGAATCCATTTTAGGAGTTAGGATTTTAGGGTTTTAGGGACTCTTTTGTTGGTGCAGACAGTGCTTCTGTCTCAATTTCTATAAGCTGTGCAATAGGGAGCACCGATATTGTTTCCTTTTCTGAGGTGTGTAGGACAAGCCTCTTCCTTATCTTCTAAGTCTACTTCGATCTGGCTTCTGGTGGCTTCTTGATCATCTTCCCTTTGACCTTTTCAGGCTTCTTCTTATCAGGCAGATATACAACCTTTGCTGTAGTCTGCACTACAGCAAAGGCTGATATACAACCTTCTTGTTAGGCTTCTTTTTTTCAGGATTCTTCTGTCTCTATTTCTATAAGCTGTGCAGTAGGGAGCACCGATATTGTTTCCTCTTCTGAGGTGTGCAGGACAAGCTTCTTCCTTATCTTCTAAGTCTACTTCGATCTGGCTTCTGGTGGCTTCTTGATCATCTTCCCTTTGACCTTTTTAGGCTTCTTCTTGTCAAGCTGATATACAACCTTCTTGTCAGGCTTCTTCTTTTCAGGCTTCTCCTGTCTCTATGTTTATAAGCCGTGCAATAGGGAGCACCGATATTGTTTCCTCTTTTGAGGTGTGTAGGACAAGCTTCTTCCTTATCTTCTAAGTCTACTTCGATCTGGCTTCTGGTGGCTTCTTGATCATCTTCCCTTTGACCTTTTCAGGCTTCTTCTTGTCAGGCAGATATACAACCTTTGCTGTAGTCTGCACTACAGCAAAGGCTGATATACAACCTTCTTGTTAGGCTTCTTTTTTTCAGGATTCTTCTGTCTCTATTTCTATAAGCTGTGCAGTAGGGAGCACCGATATTGTTTCCTCTTCTTAGGTGTGCAGGACAAGCTTCTTCCTTATCTTCTAAGTCTACTTCGATCTGGCTTCTGGTGGCTTCTTGATCATCTTCCCTTTGACCTTTTCAGGCTTCTTCTTGTCAGGATGATATACAACCTATTGTTGTAGTCTGCACTACTGCTGGTTTCTTTGAGAAACCTATTGGCTGCTTTCTAATCTTTCGCGCATTAATTTTCTTGGCCATAGTCCATGGCCTTCCTCCCTTGTCTAGCTTGCGTTTTTATTTTAGAATGTTGCTTATGACTTTTCCAAATAAAGGTTATATGGCCTCTACTGCCTTTTGTCAATTGATACATAAGTAGCTTGGCCTAGTTGAGTTTATGCTTGGTGAGTGTGGCACACATAATTTTTTGCTAGTCAGAGGTGATCTGATCCTTTTAGAAGTCTCTTGACATGATCACCTTCTTGACTACGTTTACAAATAGTTTGTGTGCTTTGGACAAATACTTCTTCATTAATCGTATTCCTTCTTTCTGCCTATCCTCGCTCAGCATTGCATGTCTCCCATCATTTACCACAGAGATTGGTATATCTCTGGATCCTTTATATAGAACTCTGAAGAGCTTTTTGAAATCATTGGGACTGATGTTGATCCCAATTCGTCTAGTGGATGTGTATGTGATGAATTGAAAGTCCTCTCTAATATTTGCCTTTCCGATGAAGTTGAGTAGCTCTTCTTCATATATTCTGCTTGTTTTCTCAAAGAAGTACTTGAGGCTTGCTTCCTGAATCATTTGATTTATTCCTCAACATCTCGAAATTAAGAACCACTCCGTTCTGTAATTCGATTCTTCTTGTTAGGGTTGGTTGCTCTTTATATTTTTCACTCTTAAGAGGAGTGCTAGATCGGGTGTTAGCCATTTTTTAAGTACCAGACTTTTCATTTTTTAAGTCCTCTTTAGCATTGTCTACCAGAATTTTCAATTTAGAATCCATTTTAGGAGTTAGGATTTTAGGGTTTTAGGGACTCTTTTGTTGGTGCAGACAGTGCTTCTGTCTCTATTTCTATAAGCTGTGCAGTAGGGAGCACCGATATTGTTTCCTCTTCTGAGGTGTGCAGGACAAGCTTCTTCCTTATCTTCTAAGTCTACTTCGATCTGGCTTCTGGTGGCTTCTTGATCATCTTCCCTTTGACCTTTTCAGGCTTCTTCTTGTCAGGCTTCTTCTTTTCAGGATTCTTCTGTCTCTATTTCTATAAGCTGTGCAGTAGGGAGCACCGATATTGTTTCCTTTTCTGAGGTGTGCAGGACAAGCTTCTTCCTTATCTTCTAAGTCTACTTCGATCTGGCTTCTGGTGGCTTCTTGTTCATCTTCCCTTTGACCTTTTCAGGCTTCTTCTTATCAGGCTGATATACAACCTTTGCTGTAGTCTGCACTACAGCAAAGGCTGATATACAACCTTCTTGTCAGGCTTCTTTTTTTCAGGATTCTTCTGTCTCTATTTCTATAAGCTGTGTAGTAGGGAGCACCAATATTGTTTCCTCTTCTTAGGTGTGCAGGACAAGCTTCTTCCTTATCTTCTAAGTCTACTTCGATCTGGCTTCTGGTGGCTTCTTGATCATTTTCCCTTTGACCTTTTTAGGCTTCTTCTTGTCAAGCTGATATATAACCTTCTTGTCAGGCTTCTTCTTTTCAGGCTTCTCCTGTCTCTATGTTTATAAGCCGTGCAATAGGGAGCACCGATATTGTTTCCTCTTCTGAGGTGTGTAGGACAAACTTCTTCCTTATCTTCTAAGTCTACTTCGATCTGGCTTCTGGTGGCTTCTTGATCATCTTCCCTTTGACCTTTTCAGGCTTCTTCTTGTCAGGATGATATACAACCTATTGCTGTAGTCTGCACTACTGCTGGTTTCTTTGAGAAACCTATTGGCTGCTTTCTAATCTTTCGCGGACTAATTTTCTTGGCCATAGTCCATGGCCTTCCTCCCTTGTCTAGCTTGCGTTTTTATTTTAGAATGTTGCTTATGACTTTTCCAAATAAAGGTTATCAGGCCTCTACTGCCTTTGTCAATTGATACATAAGTAGCTTGGCCCAGTTGAGTTTATGCTTGGTGAGTGTGGCACACATAATTTTTTGCTAGTCAGAGGTGATCTGATCCTTTGAGAAGTCTCTTGACATGATCACCTTCTTGACTACGTTTGCAAATAGTTTGTGTGCTTTGGACAAATACTTCTTCATTAATCGTATTCCTTCTTTCTGCCTATCCTCGCTCAGCATTGCATGTCTCCCATCATTTACCACAGAGATTGGTATATCTCTGGATCCTTTATATAGAACTCTGAAGAGCTTTTTGAAATCATTGGGACTGATGTTGATCCCAATTCGTCTAGTGGATGTGTATGTGATGAATTGAAAGTCCTCTCTAATATTTTGCCTTTCCGATGAAGTTGAGTAGCTCTTCGTCATATATTCTGCTTGTTTTCTCAAAGAAGTACTTGAGGCTTGCTTCCTGAATCATTTGATTTATTCCTCAACATCTCGAAATTAAGAACCACTCTGTTGTGTAATTCGATTCTTCTTGTTAGGGTTGGTTGCTCTTTAGATTTTTCACTCTTAAGAGGAGTGCTAGATCGGGTGTTAGCCATTTTTTAAGTAGAATCAAAGAGAATTTTCAAATTCTTGAAAGTGAGTTCTCAGATTTACAAACTAGCATTTTGTAGTAGAGCGCAAGGGAGAGTATTAGAATGCTTAGAGTAAGAGAGTGAGAGAGTAAAAGTGTTTTTTTGGTTGAATTTTTTTTTTTCAAATTTATACTCTTTGAAGAAGTTACCGTTTCCATGTAGTCACTGATTTGACTATTATGGAATTTTAGGCAATCAGTTTTAAATGTTCTTTCTTTCCAAAAATCAAAATACATTAGAGTAAGAGTAATGTTGGCCTACATTCCCAATGTGTAGTAAAGCAGTAGGCAATTTTGGCCATTTTATTGATTTAAACCAATTGTAATGTCCATAGGTATAACCTAGAGGGGGAGGGGGTGAATAGGTTATTTTAAAATTTATCAGTGTAATGCAACGGAATAATGAATGTCAATACACTGATATTCTTTGTAGATTATTATGCTGGTCTGCAGTAGAGACTCAAACTTTGAGAGTTCATCTCTGTTTGCTGTTGTGATTAATTCCTAACAATTCTAATAGCTCATAATAATAAAAAGTAAATAAAGAACATAGGATTTATACTGGTTCAGATACTCGTTATCAACTAATAATCGAGAGCTTAGTTCAGTCTTCCCTTGGTGATCAGTTTAGTCATTCCAAAAGATGAGTTCACTATCTTATTCTTTTTTGGGCATACAAGGAAATCCCTTTAAAAGCTAGCTCACTTGTCAAAGGCGAAGAACATATCCTTCACTGGACTCTGCTGTAGTTTTTATTCTTTAGTGCAGACTAGTGTGTAAGGTTCAAGTTTCAACCAGAGAGAGGGGGGGGGGGGAATAGGTTGCTTCAAACTTTTGGTGCAGAATACTAGTTCTTTGCAAAGTGTTGTTCTATGACTGTTGGTAGTCTTGGTTGTTCTATGACTGTTGGTTTCAAATTATAAGGTTCAAGTTTCAACCTAGAGGGAGGAGGGTGAATAGGTTGTTTCAAACTTTTGATGCAGAATATTAGTTCTTTGCACAGTGCTGTTTTATGAAGACTACTCAGGTAGTCTGCAAATGACTGTTGGTAGTCTACAGCAGAGAGTTCTAACTCCTTGAGTTTATCTCTATTTGGGTGTGATGATGTGTTAATAACAATTCTAAATATCAATGGAGTAAAAATAGTAAATAGACATAATATTTATACTGGTTCAGACACTCGATATCAAATGATGATCGAGAGCTTAGTCTAGTCTTTCTTTGGTGACCAGTGTAGTCAATCCAAGAGGTGAGTATCACTATCCTCTTGTTTGAGCTTACAAGAAACTTCCTTTTACAAGTTGTCTAACTTATACAAAAGATAAAGAACCTAATACTTTGCATAGATCCAATCTTTGGACTCTGCTGCAAGATTAGTTCTTCTACAGACTAGTGTTACCCTCAACTGTATCTTCACGATTTAGCTTGCTTGTGTAATCTCTGAATTTCTGATCACTTTGCGCTCTTTGCCTTTCAATCCTTATTCAACAGCCTTACAACAATAAGCCTCAACGGTTCCTTTTTAAAGGCTCAAGGAACGAACCTTTGTAGGCAGCGTACTGTTTCCTGTAGTCCACTCATGTCCCCCACCATTTCTTTTTTTATGCTGGCGGTCCACTCACTCTAGAATTTGTGTCGTTGCTACTTTAACTCAAATCTTCACTTGACTGACTTCAAACCTGTTATCCCATCCTGGAAATCATCTCTGTTGTAATCTAGTCTACTGTAACCTTTAGTATGCACATAGTCTCTGATACTTGGTGTAATCTAGTCTACCGTAACCAAGTAATCCATACTTGGTGTCGTTGATGCGGATGTTCTCATTCAGTTGTTGCTGAGTGGTTTGTAGAGCCTTGTGAAGTTTGTATATACTTGCTTTGTGCTGGCCTCTGAGTTTTCGTAAATCAGATGAGGTTATGCGATATTGTTGTAGATTCAAGGCATTTGCTCGTTGCATTTGATCAATAACCTCGTTCGCTAAATGGTTGAGTGTGTTGCGAAAGTTATCAAAGGTCTTGTGTCTACAATCGACTGCATAGTTTCAGGAAGGTCATGAAAGGCTTGTTTGGTCCATTCATGCATCTTGAGAGTGTCTTGCTCTAATCTTCCCATTCTGGAGTCGGCAGTGGCTTCTGAGGAAGAGAAGTATCTCCTCTCTGCATGTGGTTGGGGTGGAGCTGAAATGATTTATAAATCATCATTAGAGGTAGCCTTTATTGGTGTTACTGCAAATGGAGAAGTGATTCCTTCTGGAAATCCCATGGATGGTGGATCTTCTTTTATCTTTCCAAAAGAGGAGGGGGTGTGAACAAGAGATTCTCTAGATCATGTATACTCAGATGAGGGGGAGTTGCTTGTATTCCCTGGACTGCAGCTTGTGTGAAGTCGTCTGTATCCTTTCCCTCAACTGTAATTGGAGTTTTTGCTCTGGATGTGATGGCTGGTAGAGCATTATCTTTGAGTGATTCCTTTGTGGTATCAACTGTTGGACGTTTTACTGTGGTTTGTTGATCTTCAGCTTGTTCTTTGTGTATCTCCTCTGCTGCAAGACCAATGACTATTGAGGTTTCTGTGACCAATTCCTCTTCTGAGGATGATTCAACCTGCTCTGCTTTTAGAGTTGCTTCTTGCTTTGCTGTTGGTCTTTCTATAGAAAGCTTGACTTCTTGCTCTTCTGCAACCGTGGCAGAAGGAACATCTGGTTCAAGTTCTGAGGGTTCGTCTGCTGGCTCAGCTGCAGTCATATGCATTTGTACTCTTTCGACAACAATTTTGTCGATGATGTCATCTTCATCATCATGAAGATCTGGTTGTGGTTGATCACCGCCATCATCACCTGATGGTTGGTGTTCTCCTAAATCAGGCCGAGAGAGATATTCATATACCTTCTCGGTGGCGGCTTTGACATGTTTGACCAAGATCTTTTTCAGCTCAGCCTCGATTTCTGATGAGTTTATAAACTCAATATATCTGAGGAGGGCATGTGTCTGAGTTTGGTGGTCTTCAAGGCGGAATCCTTGTATTCAAGAGCTCCATTAATAAGAAAGTGAGGTTCCTTGGGTCTTGTTGACCTGCTGACTTCCTTCTTTTGAAGTTCAACCATTTGATGGATCTCCCATTCTGTCATTCCAATAATGTCTCCAATCAGTTTCTATGATTGGGCTGGATTGATTTTGTACAGTGTTTTTGGTCCTTGGGGAATTAACTTTGGTCTTGCAAACCTTGTTATTCTTCCTGCTTTGGTTGTCCTTCCAGATGTTGTTGGTGTTGGTTTCTTGATTGGTAGAATGTGTTGTGATACAAATTCCTTGATCAATTCATCACTTTGGGCCTTCTTCTGCATCTTAGCTTATTTTCTTTCAGCAAGCAGTTGAGTGTCTCTGACTTTCTGTTGTAGTAGACTTGCTTCGACTGCTTTGACCGCGTGCATGACTATTTCAATGATCTTCTCAGGACAAGGCCTTTCCTGAGTTGTGGATGTTGTTGTTGCCTATGCTGTAGTTGCAGTTGTTGGTTGGTCATCTGCAATTGATGAAGTTTCCATTCCACTGCTTAAGAATGGAACAATTGTTGTTGTTGTTGTTTGCTCTTCTGCAAGTGGTCTGATTGTGAGGGTGCATGCAGCAGAGTTAGCTTGAGTAGGGTCCGCTTGCAAGATTGATAGTTTGGCTCTATTGCTCTTATTTCTTCATGAGTGTAGCCTTCTGCAATCAGCTTCTATCTAAACTCGGCTCGAGGTCCTTCTCTAATTTCTTGAAAGCTCACTTGAGCTTCCAAATTAGTTTTCTCAGGTTTTCATCTGCTGCTACCTTTAGGAATTGAATTGCCACGTTTGCATCGTGGAGTGTAGCAATTTATAGTACCTTGGGTGGGATTTTGGAGGAAGATGGCTCAATAATCTGCCGAGTCTGCACTATTGCAGACTGTGTTTCCTCCTCCTCCATGACGAGTGGCTCTACAGTAGGTTGATCTGACACAGTTTCCTCATCAGAGGTTTGCACAAGAATTTTTCTCCATGTGACTCTTGGTTGTTTTATTTTTTGTTGTGTTTTGGGGACTGACATCTTCTTGATCTGCTTCTGTGTAGATTGTATCTGTACTACAATGGTCTGCACAGCTGTAGTGGTCTGCTTGGCCTACTGTCTTGTCTGCATTTCTGCAGTCTTTGGTGGATGGTCTGCAAGTTTGACCACGGCCTACATCGCTGTAGTTTTCCTTGTCAGTCCAATAGGCTGCTTGCTTATTTTCTTAATGTTGATTTGTTTTGCTATGTTCCATGGTCTTCCCTCCTTTTCAAAAAGATGTAATTTTTATTTGAGAAAGATGCTGATGACATCAATGTGCTTGGTTCTTGAATGAAAAACTGAATTTTATGAAATAGTCATTACAGACATATTGTCACAAAATATGGAGGTTTTAGAAAACATCATACCATAGTCTGCAAGTTGTGATTTCATTCACAGTATTTGTACAGCACAGCTTTCAACAGCAATGTATTCAACTTCTATAATAGAGGTAGACACAATCGTCTACTTCTTGCTAAACCATGATATTAGTCTTGTTCCAATGAATTGACATGTTCCACTCGTACCTTTTCTATCAACTATACATCCTGCAAAATCTGCATCTGAAAAACCAATCAGTGTAAAATCTGATTCCCTAGGATACTCTACACCAAGGTTTGGAGTTCCTTTGAGATATCTTAGGATTCTTTTTATTGTAATTTAATAGGATTCCTTGGGATCAGATTGATACATTGCACAAACATAGACTGCATATTGAATGTTTGGTCTGTTTGCAGTAAGGTATAGTAATGATTCTATTACTTCTCTATACATTGGTTGATTTATCTTTCTCCATGTTCATCCTTTTCTGTTTGAATTGATATGCTCATAGGGGTTTTCATATGACTAGCACTTTCTAAGCCATCCTTCTTGATTGTGTTCTTCAAGTACTCGGATTGATTTAAAAAAATTCCACTTTTTATTTATGGTACTTGAAGTCCTAGGAAATATTTTAGTTGTCCCATTAAACTTATTTGAAATTTTAATTTCATCAATTCTGCAAAGCGTTCACATAGTTTATCATTAGTGCAACCAAATATAATGTCATCAACATAGATTTGTACTAACAATATATGTTCCTTATGCTTCTTGAGGAATAGTGTGGTATCAACCTTACCTCTTTCAAATTTATTTTGACATAAAAATGTTGAAAGGGTTTGATACCTAGGTGCCTGTTTTAATCCATATAATGCTTTGTCTAACCTATATACATAATCTGGATATTCATAATCTTCAAAGCCAGGAGGTTGTTCAACATAGACCTCCTCTTGCAGCTTTCCATTTAGAAATACACTTTTTACATCAATTTGATAGAATTTAAATCCTTGATATGCAGCATAGGCAAGGAACATCCTTGTGGCTTCTAATCTTGCTACAGGGACAAAGGTTTCATCAAAGTCTATTCCTTCTTCTTGTGAGTATTCCTTAGCAACTAATCTAGTTTTGTTTCTGATGACTATTCCATTTTCATCAGATTTATTTCTAAATACCCATTTGTAGCCTACAACTGGATAGTTCTTTGGTCTTTGTGTTAGATCCCATACCTCATTTTGTTAGATCTACCGAGTTTGGATAATTTAGGGCTTCATTTATTTTTGTAGGCTCTATTTTTGATATAAAGCATGCAGACATAAATTCTCCATATGTTGCCCTTCTAGTCTGCATAAGTGCATCTTTATCTCCAATGATGTTATCCTGTGTATGTGCCTTGATCCATCTTCTTTTATCTTGTTCATTAGTTTCCAGTTGTTGTTGAGTTTGTTCTTCAGTATCTGCTACATTGTCATTGTTTGCAGATGACTCTGCCTTGTCTACAATGTCAGTGACCTCTTCTATAGCGTATTCATTACATGCACATTCCTCATCAAATATATTTGCATTTCTTATGAATGTTTCTGATTCATCAAATAATACGTTTACTGATTCCTCAACAGTTTGTGTTATTTTATTGAATACTCTAAAGGCTTTGCTCTTTGTAGAATACTCTAAGAAGGTTGCCTCATCTGTCTTAGGATCAAATTTCTACAAATGGCTTTTATCATTGTTGTGTATGCAACATATGCATCCAAAAGCATGAAAGTATTTGACACTTGGTGTCTTTTCTTTCCATAATTCATAGGGAGTCTTTTTATATAATTTGTGAATTGTGTATCTATTCTGAGTATAGCAAGCTATACTAACTGCTTCTGCCCAGAAGTTCTTAGTTAAGTTTGCATCAGATAGCATTGTCCTAGTTGTCACATGAGTGTTCTATTTTTTTCTCTCAACAATACCATTTTGTTGAGATGTTCTTGGTGCTGAGAAGTTGTGCTTGATTCCATAATCATTACAGTAGACATCTATTTATGTTTAATCAAATTTAGTGCCATGATCACTTTTTATTGTGATTATTTCTATGCCTTTTTCATTCTGAATTTGTCTTAGGAATCTAGTCAGCATACTACAAGTTTCACTCTTTTTGTGTAGGAATATTACCCAAGTATATCTTGAGTAATCATCTACTATAACTGCAGTGTATTTCTTCCTATTCAAGCTTTCTACCTCAACTGGACCAAAGAGATCCATATGCAATAACTCAAGAATTCTAATTGATTCAAATGAATTTAGAGGTTTAAAGCTAGCTCTAGCCTCCTTGCCTTCTTGGTATGGTTTGCAAAGTTTATCGAGTTTATCCTTTTTAAACTTTATTTGGGGAAGTCCTCTTACTAGGTTTTCTGAAGACAATCTGGCTATAGTTTTGAAATTAAGATGAGCTAATCTTTTGTGCCATAACTAGTTTGTATCTTCAGCTTCTTTAGTGTAGAAACATGTTATTTGTTCTGACTGTGATGAATCAAAGTCTACTGCATAAATGTTTCTTTTTCTAATTCCTAGTAATTTGACTTCTTGTGTGATTTTATCCTTTACTTGGCATGTATCATAAGTAAATGATGCATCATAATTTTTATCACACAATTGACTAATGGATAGCAGGTTATGTTCTAAGCCCTTAACATAAGCAACATCTCTAAAGATTAAGGAGCCTATACCAAAGGTTCCATAACCTTTAGCGGTATCTGTCTTTCCTCCTCCAAATATGACAAGAGGTCCTTGTTGTTTTCTGTAATCTTCAAGGTTAGATTTGTTTCCTGTCATATGTCCTGAGCATCCACTGTTCAGATACCCTATGCCCTTTTGTTTTTTCCTTCAATGAAAGCATGGAGAGCTTGTACATGGTACCCACTAATTTTGGGTCCTTATTGGTTAGCTTTTGGAATCCACACTTGAATTATCTTTTTGTGTGAGTTCCAACATTCAAATGATTTGTGGCCAATTTTGCCACAAGTAAAGTAGGAGACCTTTGGTCTTATGTTTCTTAGTGGTTTGCTCCATTTAGTCTGCTGCTCTTGACATGAGCAAGTGTGTCTCAAATATGGTTTTCTCCAAGTTGTTCTTGAGAAGTTATTCCATAATGAGTAGTTAGGTACATGTTGAGCTTCATAAGGCCTTTCTCCGAATTCCCTTTAAGAGTTCCTTGTCTTCTGATTCTTATTGTATTTTATCATAAGCATGTTCTGGTAATCTGCTCCAATTCCTTTGAGATTGAGCAATAGAGATCTTACTTTCTTACTTTGTAGTAGAGATCTCTTGAGCATATTGTTCTTACTCAATACTATTTGTGGAGCTGAGCTGCTGTTGCTTTGCACAGTCTGTGCAGCAGAGCGTTGGCTCTTATGCACATATGCTACAATAGAGACATTCTTCTTTTGCACACTTGCTGTAGTGGAAATGATTCTTTTCTGCAGAACTTTTCCAGTGGTTTGCTTAACTTCCTTGGTAGTGACCTTTTTATCCGTATTGTTGTTCAACCAATCATTGTATCCCAATCCAGTTTTATCATGGGAGGATTGACCTATGTTGATCAGTTTTTGCAGATCTAAGGTCTTGCCATTCCAAGCATCCACTTGCTTTTGAAGCTCAGTGTTTCTCAATGTAAGTGTTTCAATACTGCATTTAGAAGTTTCACTCTTTCATTTCCTTCTTTCAATTTATCTTGAGCATTGATTGGACTATTACTAGTCTCTTTCCTTTCTTCCAGACGTGACTTTGTCTTGATCCTTCTTGAACTTTGGTGTAGTCAAATCTTGTGTTGATCGTCTGCAGTTTGTAGAGCAGACTTCCTTTTCTACATCCTTGGTTTTTTACGGGAAGTTCTTTTTGAAAGTTCTTTTCTTGAATTGCTTCTTGAACTTTTTTTCCATCAATGCTAGTTCTTCAGATAGAGCTTGTTCATTTGCAGACGAGGTATCACTGGTTTCCTCTTCTGCTATGGATTTCAGAACCTTTTCTTGAGCTTTGAAGGCCAAGGTCTTCTTCCTTGCTTCGTCTATTTGCTTCTTCTACTCAACTTCAAGATTGTAGGTATGCAATACACCATATAGTTGAGGCAGAGACATCTTTGTTAGATCTCTCGACTCCCTTATAGTTGTTATCTTTGTGTTCCAGATTTCACCAAGAGATCTCACAAACTTTAGGTTGACTTTCTTGTTTCCGAAAGTCTTACCTAAGGTTTTGAGATTGTTGATGAGGACATTGAACCGTTTGAAGAAAGTTTTCGGATTCTCATCAGATCTCATTGAGACTAGTTCATATTGTTGTATCAATACATCCTTCTTGTTTTCCCTGATCTCATTAGTTAATTTTTTAGGAGTAGAGCCTTGCATGATTCATTTGCTGTCTTAGTATGAACCACAATTTCAAACATTTTATCATCCAGGGATTTGAATATTTGATTGTATATGGGCAAAAGTGTATCTAGGTCGGGAAGCTGTCGTGTTGATCTCATCCATCATGCTTAGAGGGGCATGATGATGTCCATAAATATTGACTAGTAAACCGTAAAAACAGGAATCCAAAGAGAAAGTAATTCACCATGCTCTACTTCAAGATACTAGTACCATTTGTGCGACTGTAACTAGTCTTCTATCCTTCAGGCCTCAGGAAAACGTATAGGGTTTCATTCTTGATCCCGGCACTGCTTGAAGAATTCATTAACTATCAAGGAAAGAATCTTAAGAGAGACTCCATACAACTCTTACAAAAGTACAGGACGACAACTATAATTAACTGAAAACTAAAATTGAGTATTTACTTGAAAGTCGGATGCCCAAACATAAGGAGTCTGAGAGCGACATGGCCAATATGGTGCCACCCTTAAGACCAAAGCACTCTAGTTCAATGAGGAATTCTCTCGTATTAGTATTGGATGGATTTTCCTGTCCTTGTTTATTTAAGTAGAAGATATAAAATGTTAGAATGAACTTATCCTCCTAAAAGGCCTAAAGCAGGTGCATGATGTTGCTTGCTGTAATTACGAAGATATTTGTGTCGACAACAAACTGTGATCCCATCTTTATATTCAAGTCTCGATATAACAACTCGGTACTTTTGTTGGTAAATAATGATAACTATAAGATCTCTGAATCTGATCATTGACTTCATTGTGTGTCATTGAAGATTGCCCCATAAATTTTGAGTTTGCGAACTACACGATTCTCACAAGCAAATGCAAAGGACCTTTATATCCACCTGATATCTGCTGTGCTGCTTTTAAAGCATTTGCCTGCCCTTATGTTGATGATATTGATAACCTCAACACTGACTGTGCAACCACCATGTTCAGCTACATAAATCTCAATGGAAACTACCCATCAGGTCTTTTTTCTAGTGAATGCAGAGAAGGCAAGCTGGGTTTGGCATGCCCTGCAGTTTCCCCGGCACAGTCAGACAAAGCTAATGCTAGCTCTATGTCCCGATATAACTGGATACAGGTTTTGTTCACAGCCAGTGTTTGGGCAATCGTTCTACTTACTTTAACGTAAATTGGTTTTACTTCAGAGGCGTCTAAGAATGATGCATGATATACTATCAAGAACATGGAGTTTTATTTATTTTGCTGAGCGATTGAGAAAAATCGGGGCATTCTAAATTTCAAAATATTTAAGGTGTGATATACTTACGATAGAAAGTTATACTTGTACTCCTTTTGAAATGCATATTGTGGGACGATGGTTATGCTTCTATCCTTTTTTCGATATCTCACTATTATATTTTACGTATGTGCTTTAAATTTCATGCATGGATGGGCACACTCTGTAACTAGATAATGAGCTAACTTCAATGAATTAACCCCTAGGGTGTTTCGATTCATTGAGTAACATGTTTTATCTGATTATGAACTGAATTATCCACAGGGGAAAAAGAAGATTTGTGGATTCTCATGAGCTAGGCAGCTATACACATTAGGCATTCAATACTACTGTTACGCATTTGACCCACATTAATATTCAAGGTCAGACGACGTAAAATTATATTATCCTAACCAAGACTTGCCACTTAATACATGTTATAGGTTGTATAATGTTCATATTATTTGTATATATTCTTCCTACTTATTTGAGATAAATTGAAGCATACTTGATTGATTTTATCTACATTTTGTCTTAAAGGATGTCAAATGAAGAATAGAGACAAAAGGAGATATAAAGTACAAAAGGAGAAGTTTTCCATCCCAAAGCCGCAGCAGCTATAGTCCACATATGGAGAAGTTTTGAAATTTTCCTTTTATGCCCTTGTAACCTGGATTCCCCATATAAAAAACACTTGAGGACATTTTGAGCTAAAGATGAGAAGGAGAGCTGTAGAGGTGGCTGAGAGCAATTTTGAGCTTCAAAACAAGAAAGCTAAAACAAGAAAGCTATGGAAAAGGCTAAGGGTAATTTTCAGCAAGTTCTGGAAAGGCTGAAGGCAATTTTCAGCAAGTGGAAACGGCTGAGGATAATTTTCAGCAAGTTCTGGAAACGGCTTAGACAATATTCAGCAAACTCTAGAAAACGCTGAGGGCAACTTTCAGCAAGCTCTGGAACGGCTGAGGGCAACTTTCAGCAAGCTCTTGAAATCCATGTTTCGGTGGTCTCAAACCCCTCCTTTGTCAAGAACGCATAACTAAACTTCAATTCTAGTTGGAGGATTGTCTCATGTTTTGACTCTTCTATGTATCGTGAAATCATATTTCATTGTTCTTGAATATCTAGGTATTCTTCATGTGTTCTCATTATCATTGCTTTGACGTATTGAATGATAGACGTATTGTTTGATTCTCAAAGTTATGTAGAACCATTTAGAACCTCAAATACATAATCGTTTGAATGATTCTAATGATGTGGTAGTTAGCATCGATTGCACTTTGAGAACCTTCAAATCCATAATTGTTTGCATGTTCTAATGTGTAGTAGTTGTTAAGGGAATACATGTGTAGTGTAAATGAACTGCGCTTCGTGAGTTTGTTGGCTAGAATTGATAGTCTCTTTAGAACTTAATGTTAAGGCTAAATCCTAAGAGCTTCTCTAGGGTTGTCCATCAATAAAGGCAATTCTTAGCAAGCTTTTTCTAATTGTCGACAAATTAAGGAGAGATAGATTCTTAACAACCATACCAATTTATTCTTGAGCGTATGAACTATTCATAGACCGATGATCAATATTTGAGTCAAAATAAAGATAATATCTTCAACTAGACTCTTCTCCACATTTTGATTCTCATCTTTGTTATTAGACTCTTCTCCACATTTTGATTCTCATCTTTGTTATTTCAAACTCTTGCATTGAATTGTTTCTCAATTAGTATAGTAATCAATCTCAAACAAAACCCCCTTGTTACATTCATTGTGAAGTTAATCTAATCCATTCCCTGTGGATACGATGTTGCTCATCGTTATACACAAATAGTTAGAGAGGATAATTATTTTTGGAGGATTCGACACCTATCAAATTTTGGCGCCGTTGTCGGGAAATGGTATCTTTAGATTTATTTTACTTTGTTTCTTTTAACTGTTTTTGTTTTTTCTTGTATGCTTCGATATTCTAGTACAGGTGAATTACAATACGATCCGAAGATAGAAAAGATGCTTCACCGGTTGAGAAAATATTTTAGAGAACATTCTAGACGAGTGTCATCATCCCAATCAGATTTGCAGTTAGATTCCTTTGATTCACCTAGTGGTATTGAAGAAACAACAATGGCTAACGCTACTGAAAGAACTCTGAGAGAATTTGCCTCATCAAATCTGAATCAACAACCACTTTTCATTGAATGTATAGATCTTGGGGTAGGTTTCGAATTAAAATCAGGACTCATTCACTTACTCCCTTACTTTCATGGTCTTGCAGGTGAAGATCCTCATAAGCAACTCAAAGAATTTCATGTGGTGTGTTCAACAATGAAGCCCTATGGTGTTACAGAAGAGCAAATCAAGCTACGCGCCTTTCCTTTCTCTTTGGCTGATAAAGTGAGCAAATCAAGCTACAAGTATAGATATGTTGTGCTATGAAGGATTGGTTGTACTACTTACCTTTTGGATCCATAACCACATGGAATGAAATAAAGAAACAATTTCTTGAAAATTCTTTCCGTGCCTCACGCGCAGCCAACATAAGGAAAGATATATGTGGTATAACACAACTCAATGGAGAAACATTATATGAGTATTGGGAGAGATTTAAACAATTTTGTTCTAGCTGTCAACAACATCAAATTCCTGAGCAACTTCTCATTCAATATTTTTATGAGGGATTACGAACCATGGATAAGAATATGATAGATGCAGCAAGTGGAGGAGCATTGGTACACAAGACCCCTACTCAAGCAAGGAATTTGATCTTCAATATGGCTTCTAATTCACAACAATTTGGCACTAGGAAAGATTATGCACCAAGGAAGCAAAATGAGGTATATTCATCATCCATTGATCAACGTTTGGAAAGCCTAACTGCTCGTGGAAAAATTGGTTGTAGGTAACATGCAACAAGTGAAAGCTTGTGGTATTTGTTCTAATACGGATCATGCGACTGATGCATGCCCAACACTTCACGAGGAGCCATATGAACAAGCCAATGCTGTTGGAGGATTCCCAGGTCCACCCCAAAGAAGATATGATCCTTATTCAAACACTTATAACCCTAGATGGAAGGATCATCTCCCAACCTTCAATATGGAGCGCGTCCTCCGGGTTTCCAACAACCATATCAACAACCTAAACCACCTTTTCAATCTCCTTTTCAAGAACACCCATCATCTTCAAAATCTGGTATGTCTTTAGAAGATATTATTAAAAAACTTGTAACTAACACGTAACAATTCCAATAGGAAACAAGAACTTGCATACAGAATCCAAAAAAAATCAAGTGAGCCAACTAGCCACTTCGTTGAGCAAATTGGAGTATCATGCCTCGGGGAAATTCCCTTCATAAACCATTGTGAATCCAAAGGAAAATGCAAGTGCAATCATCCTGAGAAGTGACAAAGAGCTAGAACCACCCAAGTTGGCACACAAACATGATGAAGAAAAAAATTGGAGGTTAGCACATCCGCACATCAAATTGCCCAACCTAAGGAATCAAAGGGCGAAGAACCGAAGAAGATGGTAATACCTCCTCCTTTCCCTAGCCATTTTGCAAAGTCTAAAAAGGAGGAGCAAGAAAAGGAAATTCTGGAGATATTTCGCCGAGTTGAGGTAAACATTCCATTTCTCGATGCCATTAAGCAAGTGCCTCGATATGCAAAGTTTCTCAAAGAATTATGTACATCAAAGAGAAAACTAATTGGAAATGAGAAAGTCCACATGGGGGAAAATGTTTCAGCTGTGATACAAAAGAAATTGGCTCCGAAATGCAAGGATCCTGGTATGTTCACGATCCCTTGTAAGATAGGTAATATTCATATTGGAAAAGCCATGTTATATCTAGGATCATCGATTAATGTTATGCCCCGTTCAATTTATGAATCTTTGAATATTGGAAAGTTAAAAGAAACGGGTGTGATTATCCAACTTGCCGATAGATCTAATTCATATCCGGATTGTGTTCTTGAAGACATATTAGTTCAAGTCAAGGATTTGGTTTTTCCTGTTGATTTTTATGTGATTGATATGGGGGAAGATAATTCCTCCAATTCAAGCCCTATTTTGTTAGGAAGACCATTTCTTAAAATATTTAGAACTGTTATTGATGTTCATGATGGTACGCTTACAATGGAATTTGATGCTGAAGTAATTAAGTTCAATATTTTTGATTCCATGAAGTATACTAATGATAATCATTCAGTTTTTTGTTTGTATGTTATTGATTCTTTGATACAGCAAACTTTTGGACTCGATGATTAAGATCCATTAAAAGTTGTCCTTGATAGAGATGACTTGCAACTGCTTGTAGAAAACTTGAGCTCAATTTTGAACTCCAAGACACAATTGCTGAACTTAACTCTCCTTTACATGTTGTACATAATGCGTCTTACATTGGGTTTCCTACATGTAACACTAAAATTTTTCCCTCCCATGTGCAGGCATCGAAAGTTGAGCTTAAGATGTTGCCGAGCCACCTCAAGTATGTGTTCTTAGGGGAAGATGAAACACTCCCTATGATCATTTCCAACAATCTAACTCCTTTACAAGATGAACAACTAATTCGGTTTTTAAAAGACCAAAAAGAAGCAATTCGGTGGACTATAGCCGATATCAAGAGGATAAGCCCGTCCACATGTGTGCACAAGATACTAATGGAGGAAGGTTCAAAACCTTTAAGACAAGCCCAACGCCGATTGAATCTTCCGATGATGGAAGTGGTGAAGAAAGAAATCCAAAAGCTTTTGGAGGCAGATTTTCATCAAATTCCAGTGGCGCCTTGCACCAATAAATTGACATGAACCACTTGTGCTTTTCTCTATCAACTCTACAACCTACAAAGTCTACATCTGAAAACCTATCAGTGTGAAATCTGCTTCCTTAGGATACCATACATCAAGGTTTGGAGTTCCTTTGAGATATCTCAGTATTCTCTTTACTACGGTGTAGTGGGATTCCTTAGGATCAGATTGATACCTTGCACAGACACAGACTGCATATTAAATGTCTGGTCTACTTGTTATAAAGTATAATAATGATCTTATTACTCCTCTATACATGGTTTGATTTATCTTTTTTTCATGGTCATCTTTATCGATTTTAATTGATGTGCTCATGGGAGTTTTCATACGACTGGCACTTTCCAAGCCATACTACTTTTTAATTGTGTTCCTTAAGTATTTAGATTGATTTAGAAAGATTCTACTTTCTAATTATTGTACTTGAAGTCCTAGGACACGGAGCATGGTATGAAATCCTCTCAACATTTCTATGTAAAAATAAATTTGAAAGAAGTAAGGTAGATATCACTTTTTTTTCTCAACAAACATAAGGAACATATATTGTTAGTACAAATCTATGTTGATGATATTATATTTGATTGCACTACTAATAAGCTTTGTGAACCCTTTTCAGAACTAATGAAATACAAATTTCAAATGACTTTAATAGGGGAACTTTTTTTAATCCATACAATGCCTTATCTATCCTATATGTATTTTGGATATTCAGAGTCTTCAAAGCCATGAGGTTGTTCAACATAAACTTCCTCTTGTAGCTTTCCATTTAGAAATGCACTTTCTATATCTATTTGATAGACTTTAAATCCTTGATATACAGCATAGGCAAGGAACATTCTTATGGCTTCTAATCTTGCTACAGGGGCAAAGATTTCATCAAAATCAATTCCTTCTTCTTGTGAGTATCCCTTAGCAACTAGCCTAGCTTTGTTTCTCATGACTATTCCATTTTCATCAGATTTGTTTTCTAAATATTCATTTATAGCCTACAACTGGATAGTTCTTGGGTCTTGGTGTTAAATACCATACCTCATTTCTTTAGAACTCATTTAGTTCTTCTTGCATAGCATCTACCCAGTTTGGATCATTTAAGGCTTCATTTATTATGTTAGGTTTTATTTCTGATATAAATTAAGAAAACAGTCATTCTACATTTGTTGTCCTTCTAGTCTGCACAGGTGCATTCTTATTTCCAATTATGTCATCCTATGTGTGTGCCTTGATCCATCTTCTTTTATCTTGTTCATTAGTTTCCAATTGTTGTTGAGTTTGTTCTTCTGTCTCTGCTGTATTGTCATTATGTGCTAACGACTCTTCCTTGTCTGCAATTTCAATGACCACTTCTACAGCCTATTCATTACATGCATATTCCTCATCAAATACATTAGCATCTCTTATGAATGTTTCTCATTCATCAAATGATACGTGAACTGACTCCTCAAAGGTTTGTGTATAGAATTTGTAGAATACCCTAAGAATGTTCCCTTATCTATCTTAGGATCAAATTTCTATAAATAGCTTTTTACCATTATTGTGTATATAACACATACATCCAAAAGCATGAAATTATTTGACACTTGCTGTCTTTCCTTTCCATAATTCATAGGGATTCTTGATATATAGTTTGTGAATTATGCATCTATTCTGTGTATAGCAAGCTATATTGACTGCTTCTTCCCAAAAGTTTTTAGATAAATTTGAATCAGCAAGCATTGTCCTAGTTGTTTGTATGAGTGTTCTATTTTTCATTTCAGCAACACCATTCTCCAAGTTGTTCTGGAGAAGTTGTTCCATGCTGAGTAGTTAGGTGCATACTAAGCTTCATAAGCCTTTTCAATGAATCCCTTTTTCAGATTCTTAGCCTTTTGTATCTTATGGTATTTTTCATCAACTTGTACTAGTGTTTTGCTCCATCCCTTCTGGGTTTGAGCAGTAGAGATCTTAAATTACAGTAGAGATCTCTTCTACATACTATTCTTACTTTTTAGTACTTTTTGTGCAGTGGAGCCTTTGCTCTTTTGCACACCTGCTGTAATAGAGGTATTCCTCTTATGCATGTCTCTTGTAGTGGAGGTGTTCCTCTTCTGCACAGTTTTTGCAATAGTCTTTTTTGCTTCCTTGGAAATGACTTTCTTATCTTCATTATTGTGCAGCCAGTCATTATATCCTAACCAATTTTGTCATGAAAGGATTGACCTGTATTTAGCAATTTTTACAGACATAAAGTCTTACCATTCCAAGCATCCACTTGCTTCTGAAGCTCAGTGTTTCTCAAGATAAATGTTTCCACTATTGTATTGAGAAATTTCACCTTTTCATTTGCTTCTTTTAGTTCATCTTGAGCATTGATTAGGCTATTATTAGTCTCTTCATCTGTTAAATTGCATTTCTCTTTGAGACTTGCAATCTGCTTAATATTTTCTTTATTTTCCTTTAAAAGGGAAACAAAGTTATCGGAGGTTTCTTGAAATGCTTCCTTCAATTCCTCTATGGTAGCATTTGAATTAGAAAGATCAAATACCTGTTGCTTTTCATCATCCTTGGTGATGAGACATAGTTGAGCGTTGGAGATTGTGTCTTCATCATCAGAGTCTGTGTCGCTCCATGTCTTTGCAACATAGGCTTTACCTCTTTCTTTTCTTTCAGGGTTGCCTTTGTGTTGGTCCTTTTTGAATTTTGGTGCAAACAAGTCTTGTGTTGGTCGTCCGCATTGTGCAGCAAAGGGCCTTGGTCTGTCACAGTTGTAGCACACTTTCTTTTCTGCTTCCTTTGTTTTTGAGTGAAAGTTCTTTTTGAAATTCCTCTTCTGCTATGGATTTCAAGATCTTTTCTTGTGCTTGGAAGGCTAAGGTCTACTTTCTAGCATCGTCGATTTGCTTCTTCTGCTCAACTTCGAGATTGTATGTATTAAATACTCCGTATAGTTGAGCCAAGGACATCTTCATTAGATCTCTAGATTCCCTTATAGTTGTGGTCTTTGTGCTCCAGATTTCACCAAGAGATCTCACAAACTTTAGGTTGACTTTCTTGTTTTTCCTAAGGTTTTGAGATTGTTGATGAGAATATTGAACCTGGTTATATGAACCGCTATTTCAAACATGTTGTCATCAAGGGCTTTGAATATCTAGTTTTGAGCTCTTCTATCAACCATCACAAGATCCCAGTCGTCTCTCGACCAAAGAATCTTTGGCCTGTATGCTTCTTTTGTTGAATCCATTGGATCTGGCATCATTGGAATATGAGGTTCATCTGTGATGATGTCTTGCATTCTTTCGTTTATTGAATGGAGATGTGCAAGCATCCTTAGCTTCCAATGGTTGAACTTGTCATATGAACATGATGGAGCTTCTTCACTGTTAGGACACTTAGGAAACTTTGGTGGTGCCATTGTTTTTCCCAAAAACAAACTGTTAGTAATTTCATTGTAAAAATAATAATGACCTTTTTCTTTCCACAAACTATTAAGTCTGGAAAGTCAGGCTCTGTTATCAATTATAAGGTCCAAGTTTCAACCTAATGGGAGTGAATAGGTTATTTTAAAAATTAACCAAATGTTTAATACGAAATACTAGTTCTTTGCAGAGCATTGTTCTATGAAGACCACTTAGGTAGTCTGTAGATGAGAGTTGGTGGTCTGCATCAGAGAGTTCAAACTCTATGAGTTTATCTCTGTTTGGCTGTGATGATTTGTTTCTAAAATTGGCCAAAAATGCTCTTCTCCTCTACTGTATGTGTAGAATGCTACTCTAGAGGAATTGAAGGTGGCACTTTAAGAAACCACTCAAAGCTTTATTTCTCTCTGAAGGGAACATAAACAGAATCTCGAGCTGATTGCAAATCTTAGAGAGAATTATGATCTAGCATATGAAGAGATTGACTGTATAACTAGTGGCCTTTCAGTGGCTTAGAATGAGGCGAAAAAATTTGAAGAGAAGGTAAAGCTTCTCAATGCAGTAGTGGAAACACCCATAATGAGAAATTCTGAGTTTCAAGTTCAGGTAGATACATGGAATGGAAAGACCTTGAACTTGCAAAAGATGCTAAAAATGGGTCAATCCTCACATGATAAGAAAGGCTTAAGCTACAAGGACTAATTGAATGACCTTTAACACTTAAAAATGAATGATAATGTCACAACCAGTCAGAAAGAGGGAAACAAACCTCTGTAAAAGTCTTGCAAAAGGGTAAGGCCACTCGTGAACAAGGAGAGTAGAAGAGTAAGGCCTCTATTGCTCAAACCTAAAGGGTTAAATCCTTGAGCAAAGTATGAACACGAACTGGTGTAAAACACCACAAGGTGTAGAAGGTCTGGAATCAAAAGACCCCAGTATGAACCAAATTACTAAGTATGGAATAATATTTCCAATATTGGATAGAGAAAATTACATTTGAAGCTCGTTTTCACATGCATAATGCAGCAAACGAGGTGGAGAAACACTAGCAGAACACCTAGGGAAATAAGACCAAGGGTCTATTGCTATACCTACGGAAAACCTGGCCACAAGTCATTGTGGATCCCCAAAACTAACAAGGACCCATACGAGTGAGTATCATGTACAGCTTTCAATGCTCTACTGAAGGAACAACAAGGTGGAACATGCTACCTGGACAAATAACATGTTTTTACATCAAAGGTGATAAAGCTACAAATTGGCTTTGGCATAAAATATTAGCACACTTAAATTTCAAAACTGTAGCTAAATTATCCTTAGAAGGCCTGGTGAGAGGATTTCTTCAAATCAAGTCGATAAAAGATAAGTTGTGCAAACCAGCCAAGAAGGAAAGAAAACTAGAGCTAGCTTCAAACCCCTAAACTCATCATAATCAGGTAGAATACTAGAGCTATTGTATATGGATCTTTTTGGTCCAATAGAAGTAGAAAGTTGGAATAAAAAGGAGTATATCCTAGTTATAGTAGATGACTATTTAAGATATGCATAGGTAATGTTCTTGCACAAAAAAAAAATGAAACTTGCAGTATGTTAACTAGATTCCCGAGGCAAGTTCAAAATGAGAAGGGCACTAAAATAGTCATAATTAAGAGTGATTAGGATACTTAATTTGATCAAACAGGAGTAGATGTTTACTGCAATGATCATGACATCAAACTTAACTTTTCAGCACCTAGAATACCTCAACAAAATGGTGTACTAAAGAGGGAAAATAGGACACTTATAGAAGTTGTTAGAACAATGCTTGCTGATAAAGATTTATCAAAAAACTTCTAGGCCGATGTAGTAAACACTCCATGCTATGTCCAAAATAGATATCTCATACATAAACTACACAAGAAAGTTCCCTATGCAATATGGAACAGAAAGATACCAAGTTTCAAATACTTTCATGCTTTTGGATCGAGATGCTATATAAATAACAATGATAAATATCATATGGGAAAATTTGACCCTAATTCAGACGAGGGAACCTTTTTAGGATACTCCACAGTTATAAAACCTTTAGAGTTCAATTCATGTGTTCTTTGATGAATCTGAAATATCCATGCGTGATGGTAATGTCTTTGATGAGGAATATGCATGCATAGATGATGAACAAGATATAGACAAGAGCTCTGAAGCTGTAGAAAAGGATGAGCAGTCTCCACCCATTGAAGAGAACAAAAATGTAGCAGATTCGGAGCAGCCCACAATACAACAACAACTGGAACACACAACCATTGATCAAGACAAAAGGAGATGTATCAGGACACATAAACAAGATAACATCACTGGAGACAAGGATGTACCTGTGCAGATTAGAAGAGCAACAACTAGAGAGTGTTTGTCTGCATGCTTCAAATCAGAAATGGAATCAAAGATAACAAATAAAGCTTTAAGTGATTCAAATTGGATTGATGCCATGCAAGAAGAATGAGTTTTAAAGAAACAAAGTATGGTGTCTAGTACCAAGAGCAAGAATTATCCAGTAGTTGGCTATAAGTGTGGGTGTTAGGAAACAAAATTGATGAAAATGAAACAATCATCAGAAACAAAGCCAGGCCAGTGGCAAAAGGTTACTTACAAGAAGAAGGAATTGATTTTGATGAAACCTTAATCCCTGTTGGGAGACTAGAAGTAATAAGACTGTTCCTTGCTTATGCTGCATACCGAGGAATCAAGGTCTATCAAATAGATGTGAAAAGTGCCTTCCTCAATGCAAAGCTATAAGAGGAGGTATATGTTAAACAACCTCTTGGTTTTGAAGACTTTGAACATCCACATCACGTCTACAGCTTAGACAAGGCATTATATGGTTTAAAACATGCTCCAAGGGCATGGTATGAAACTCTCTCAACTTTTTTTTGTGAGAATGATTTTCAAAGAGGAAAGGTAGATACCACCCTATTTCTTAAGATACATAAAGAACATATACTCTTAGTGCAAATTTATATTGATGACATTATATTTGACTCCACTAATAACAAACTATGTGAAAGATTTGCTGCACTAATTTAATTTAAATTTCAAATGAGTTTAATGGGAGAATTGAAATACTTTTTAGGACTTCAGGTACAACAGTTAGAAAGTGAAATAATTATAAATCGAGCCAAGTATCTGAAGAACACAGTTAAGAAAGATGAATTAGAAAATGCAAGCCACATGAAAACCCCCATGAGTGTAGCCATAAAAATTGATAGAGATAAGAGTGGAAAAGAAATAAGCCAAACAATGTATAGAGGAATAATGTGCTCACTTTTATATCTTACTGCACCAAGACCAGAAATCCAGTATTCAGTATATGTATGTGCAAGATATCAATCTGATCGCATAGAATCTCATTATATTGTAGTAAAGAAAATTTTGAGATATCTCAAAGAAACTCCGATATGGAGGTATGATATCCTAGGGAATCAAATTTTACACTAACAAGGTATTCAGATGCATACTTTGCAGGGTGTAGAGTTGACAGGAAAAGCACAAGTGGATCATTTCAATTTATTGCTACAAGACTGATTTTATGGTTAAACAAGAAGCAGACCACTATGTCTACCTCACTACAGAAGCAGAATACATAGCTGCAGGATGAGGTCATAACTTGCAGACTACAATAAATTTTTTCTAAACCTCTAATATTTTGAGACAACATGTCTACAATGGTAATTTTAGAAAATCCAATTTTTTATGCCAAGACCAAGTATATTGATGTCAAATATCAATCAGAGATCATATGTAAAAAGGGTCACATTAAATTGGAATATATTCCAATAAAAAAAATTCCAGACAATTTCACAAAGCCTTTTAATGAGAGAAAATTTATTCAATTACGAGGTGAGATAGATTTGATTGATTTTGAATTAGTAAAATGCCAAAATGCTCTACTACTCTACTGCACATATGGAATACAGACCACCATTATTCTTACTCTACCGTCCTCCTATTTTTTGAAAGAAATAATGTTTTAATACTGATTGCCTAAAATTCCGTAACACTCAGATCAATGACTAAATCTGCGTAATGGCTAGTTGTTAAATAGCAATGGTAACTTTTTCAAAGAGTATAGATTTGAAAAAAATTCAACCAAAAATACTTTTACTCTATCACTCTAAGCATTCTAATACTCTGGAAGTTGTGTTGCATACCTACAACCTGGAAGTTGAAGCAGAAGAGTCAAATTCATAAGGCCGTGAAAACAAACTCTTGTCTTTAAGGCTCAAGAGAAAATTCTAAGATCCATGGAAGAAAAGGAAACCATTGACACCTCATCTACAAGTGAACAAGTAATATCAAAAGAACTTCTAGTGATGGGAAAAAAGTTGAAAAAATTGTCTAAAAGAAAAAGTCTCAGGAAGAACCTCTCCACAAAGGCCAAGAAAGCAGAGAAAGAGGTCTTCTATAATTGTGGAAACTTAGAACACTTTGCTACACAATACAGACAACCTATACAGGATTCGTCTACACAGAGGAACAAAAAGGAATATAGCAAAGGAAATCCTTGATGAAAGAAAAAGAACAAAGCCTATGCTATTAAGACTTGGAGTGAGATAGACTCTGATGATAAAGAAACGATCTTAAATGCTCAAGTCTGTCTCATGAAAAAAAATGAATAAAAAAAGTATTTGACTTTTCTAACTCAGATGCTACTCTAGAGGAATTGAGGAAAGCATTCAAGAAACCTCTCAAGGGAAAATAAAGAAATCTCAAGTTGATTGCAAATCTCAGAGAGAAATACAGTCTAGCATGCTAGTGTGGCTCAAAATGAGCTAAAGAAATCATATGAAAAAAATAAAGCTTCTCAATCCAGTGGTAGAGACACTCATATTGAGAAATATTGAGCTTTAAAATCAAGTACATACATGAAATGGAAAGACCCTGAACTTGCAGAAAATGCTTATCATGAGGTCAATCCTCACATGATAAAGTCGGCCTAGGTTATAAGGACTAGCTAATTATCTTTCACATTTAAAAGTGAATGATAATGTCACCACGAGTAGAAAAAAAAAAGAGGCAAAGTAGACTCCTGCAAAACTCTTCTAGAAGAGTAAAACCTCTATTGCACAAGGAGTACAGAAGAGTAAATCGTTTACTGCTCAAACCCAAAGGGGTAAATCCATGAGCAAAGAATCATCACCAATTAGTATAAAAAACCAGAAGGTGCAAAAGGTCTAAAATCATAAGATTGAAGCCAACAAAAAGGTATACAGACCTCAGTATGCACAAAACTACTCAGTATGGAACAAAAATTCCAATACTACATGGAGAAACCAGAGTTGAAGTCCATCTACACATGCATAATGCAACAAAAGGGGTGGAAAAACATGAGTAGATTGCCTAGGGTAACAAGATCAAGGGTTTACTACTATACTTGTGGCAAACCTAGTCATAAGTCATTCGAGTGTTGGAATTCACACAAGCAAATAATTTAAGTGTGGATCTGAAAGACTAACAAGAAAGGGGTATACAGACCTCATTATGTATAAAACTACTCAGTATGGAACAAAAATTCCAATACTCTATGAAGAAAACCACAATTGAAGTCTATGTGCATATGCATAATACAACAGAAGGGGTAAACATCAACCGACTACCGGGGATAACAAAGCCAAGGGTCTATTGCTACATTTGTGGCAAACCTAGTCACAAGTCATTCGAGTGTTGGAATTCACACAAGAAAATAATTCAAGTGTGGATCCCAAAGACTAACAAGGACCCATATCAGTGCATACCATGTACAAGTTTTCAATGTTCTACTGCAAGAACAAAATGATGGAACATGGTATCTGCATAGTGGATGTTCTAGACATATGACTCGAAACAAAAGTATTCTGAAGGATTACAGAAAGGTACAAAGACTTCTAGGAAAGGCAGGTAAAACTAAAGGTCATGGAACCCCTGGTACATATTCTTTAATCTTTAGAGATATAGCTTATGTTAAAGGCTTAGAACATAACCTACTTTTCATTAGCCAATTATGTGACAAAAAGTATGATGTCTTATTTACTCATGATTTATGTCAAGTAAGAGAAAAAGTCACACAACAAGTCAAACTCGTAAGTACCAAAAGGGAAAAATCTATGCAGTAAATTTTAGTGCATCACAATCAGAACAAATAACATGTTTTTATATGAAAGGTATTGAAGATATAAATTGGTTATGGAATAAGAGACTAGCTCACTTAAATTTCAAAAATATAACTAGATTATCCTAAGAAAATCTAGTGAAATGACTTCCTCAAATAAAATTTAGAAAAGATAAGTTTTGCAAACCATGTAAAAAAACAACATAAAAATAACTCTAATGACTTGAAAACGTAAGAAACTATGAAAAGGACCCTTTAAATGAGCTTAAAACACTCAAAAACACTTCAAAAGGCTTAAAACAAAATAAAAACTATGAAAAGACCCTTTAAATAAGCTTAAAACACTTAAAACCCCTTGAAAAGGCTAAAAACAACATCAAAACAACTCTGATGAATTGAAAATGTAAGAAACTATGGAAAGACTCTTTAAATCAGTTTAAAACACTCAAAAACACTTCAAAAGGCTAAAAACAACATAAAAACTATGAAAAGACCCTTGAAATGAGCTTAAAACAGTCAAAATCCCAAGAAAAGGCTAAAAACAACAAAAAAACAACTCTAATGACTTGAAAACGTTACCTATGAAAAAACCGTTTAAATGAGATTTAAACACTCAAAAACACTTCAAAAGGCTCAAAACAATGCAAAAACTTTGAAATGACTCTTTAAATAAGCTTAAAACACTTAAAACCCATTGAAAAGGCCAAAAACAACATAAAACTACTCTGATGACTTGAAAACGTAAGAAACTATGAAAAGACCGTTTAAATGAGCCTAAAACACTGAAAACCCTCTTGGAAAAGCTAAAAAAACATAAAACAACTCTAATGACTTGAAAACGTAAGAAACTAAGAAAAGACACTTTAAATGAGCTTTAAACACTCAAAAACACTTCAAAAGGCTAAAAACAACATAAAAGCTATGAAAAGACCCTAGAAATGAGCTTAAACACTCAAAACCCCTTGAAAAGGCTAAAAACAACATGAAAACAACTCTAATGACTTGAAAACGTAAGAAACTATGAAAAGACC